>VXAK01006043.1:80081-111151 GCA_013399435.1 Arenaria interpres
GGCCGCCGCCGGGCAGGTAACCCGGCGGAGGGAAGGACACCCCCTCCCGCGCCGCTTCCACCGAGCGGGGCCCGGCCGGAGGTGGGGGGCGCCGCACCGCCCGCCCAGCGCTCCCCCGGGCCGGTCCCGGAGACGCAGCTCCTCACGGGGCTGCCGCCTCCCCGGAGCCGGGTTGGGTTGGGCGAGGCAGGGCCTCCTCCGGCTCCACAGGGCTGGTGTCTACAGCTTGGCTTTAGCGTCGCTACCCTGGTTTAGGCACTCTCGTCTTTTGCAGTAGCAAATAACTTAGTGATGCGGCTTAACGGTGTGTCTGCCTTTAGCCAGCAGCATCAGGCACCCGCTCACCCCAGTGGCACCAGTATAAAACCGCTCCATTTCACACACTTTAGTACCAGCTTTCAAACCGGTATCACTAAGGGCATCACAACAGAGGAAGGACTGGTCCTCGTAAGTGGAACAGTCACAAGAAATACACACCTTTTCCACATCGAGGTGGCAAGAGCCTGCTCAGCCCCCACAGTGATCACACCAATACTCACAGAAACATTTTACATGGATAGGTAAATACTTTTTCCTCCTCTAATATCATAGCACCTTACCTAACGACAATTTCAGTCTTTGGGGAAAAAAAGCCCCAAAAGCATGTAAGATGTCTCCAGCTTCTCAGCACCCCTTCACACTGCTTCACTAGGGCTGTAAATGCAACAGAGAAGGCTGAAGATTCCCCCCTGCCTTGTAATTCAAAGTTTAAACAATGGGTTTATTATTTCCAGACAATTCATTTTGAAAGACAGAATCGAAAAATAAATTATCACAGGTCCTCTTCTCTTATTTTCTCAAATACACAGTCCTCTTCATTCGGCCTAACCAAAAATCTTTTCCTGGATACAAAACCCGAATGAACTACCTGCAGTGAAACAGATAAACAGTTAAAAGAGTATATTCCTTTCAATAATTACAGATACAAACATAAGCTAGAAAATCTGACATGACACTGTTCAGGTGCAATAGTTGATCTCTTATGTTGGCATTTCAGAAAATAATTTTGTGGGGTTTTTTCCTGCTGAAATAGGACACAAGGACAGTTGTTTCTGCTCTTAAGGTTTATTGCAATGTACTAAATGTGGTGCAGAGTGAGCGGCAGTTCCAAATGTGCTAACACTGATGTCCTTGTGGCCATTATAATGCCAAATAACATACCTACAGGTACTTTCACTGCCTACTAGGCTTCCTGAAAGAGGTTGACTACTGTTAATCACACACTCTTAGCTTTAACCATAATGCCTGCATAAATGATACCTTTCAACTCTACTTTTCCTAAAGGCTACCGTGTACTGTCTGAAACTTTCTAATATCATATCACCCAGCAGGTATATGCAGGGAAACTACACCCTTACATTGCATGTATCTGTAGTTTTCTGTTGTATTAGGAAAATGCACAGCACAGATTTTTCTTCTGCCTCTCGCAACATGGTATTTTGATATAAAAGTAAACGTCCTGAAAACCCCTACTAAAAGTGTCCATCACAACACTATGGCAACCATGCTGCAATAACTAACATTAAGGCGTTAGGAAACTGGAGCCAAAATTTGCATAGATTATCTCTGTAGAAGTTAATTTCATACATTGTTTCTTTCCAAGACTTCTAAAAGACGTAACAGCAAAATTGCCGAGATGCAGGCACACTCTAGAGCACAGCCTCACTATCTGCAAAGTCCACCTATTGCATACTAGTTAAATCATTTTTATCTCCATTCAAAACATTGTTCTTGATTTTCCTACTAAATCTTCCTGCTGCACTGGATTATCTATTCAAACGAGAATTTACAGGCTGTTACACTGATTTGGTAGTATCAGCATACTGCTACGGGATCACAAAGAAAACCAAAGTTGAGTTTTTCTTCTTGTGAGTCAGCAGAAAATATTTGGTGTAAGTTTTCGGAGTCTTTGGACAGCAGTCAGTTACACTTCCCACCAACACGGAGCAAACACTTGCAAGACTCTTGGGGACACTAATGGCAAAATTAAAGGCCTGACTTCAACAACGCTTTTTCAAATGAGAATGTGCAAAGATACACTTTCAATACCTTTTTCAACTGCCTTGCAAAGAGAAATAGAGCAATAGGAAAGGGAAATCTGAAGTACCCTAATATTGCAATCACAGCATTTAGAAGCTGGCTAAGCATGGCTTGACTTTGTACATTAATTGTCCATCTAATAGTAGTTTGGTGCATGAAGACCTTAATCAGTTTAAACTTGCTGTATAAAAAGAGGCATAGCATGCCATAATACCACCGTGTAGCACAACAGCATACCTTGACTTGCTTTAACAAACAACTCCATTCTAATTATCAGCTGTAATTTTCTGAGTTCACTGAGTTTCACAGTAGCAGCCAGGCACTGCACCGGAAGGCACAGCTGATGAGCTCAATGGTTTTATGTTGCCCTGCCCAAGGCTGCTCTCCTCACAGAAATTCAGAGGGAGCATTCAAGAGACCATCAAGGGGGTATTTTAAAGTATGTTCACATCAAAACAATTGCCTCAAGCCCAGAGTGCCGCACAACTTAGTCCTTACTACAGTTGTACACACTGAAGCCACTGAACTGCATCCTTTGACCTTCATCACAGATCTCAGTCTATTCAGAAAATATTGTCTCCCTTGTTATCATTTGCAAGTTATTTGTGAATATGGACGGCGACACCCAACCTAGAATCTTCTGTCCAGCAGTGACAAGTACAGAGCACTTCGAAGAAAGGGGCAAGAAAACCCACCACACAGGTTAATCAATTTGCTTATTGAAGAACAGTTAGTTACCGGTTTTATGCTGTTTCTGAAGATACAGAAACATTATTTTTTTTCTAAATTCAGATCAGATTTTGGTTTTCTCTTTTAGAAATATTTTCCCTTTGGCCAATCACACACTGTAGTAGAGGTATTTATTTTCATTTGCTTTCATTATTCCCTTTCCATTTATTTATTATCTCATATTCAACAAATTACTTGGAAAAGCAGCACCTTTGAGCCATTTAGCTACTCAGGAACTATTAGCTATGAATAGTGATTCCAGCAAATGAACTTGGAATTACATCTTTTACATGATATGAGTGTATATATATGTACAGATACGTAACATGTCAAATTTTCCAACTACAGGGAAAATGAATGCATAAACAATCCCAGTGCAGAACCCAAGTACAAGTCTGTGAACTACATCAGCACCTGCTTGTGAATGTACACACTTGGTCTCTGTATATTTTCCAACTTTCTGTAAACTTCAAATGTCTCATTCGGAAACACTTGCAAAAAGCAAATGAAACGAAGCAAGTTGTCATTAAACCCATCAAACTAAAATAAAAATTTTATTCAGCCATGTTTCTTGCCTCCTCTTACTTTCAAGATTCAAGTTTAGCTCCTTTCCCTACCCAAAGAAGTTTCCATTAAATTTATTAGGAATCTCCCTAACCAGAAAAACAGAGGTTGGGCTAAACACCACTAGCAAGCAAGACACACTACATTTACATTTTGGAGACACTTTCTCACTCACTAACCTGCTTTTGCTGGATGTTGGATTTCTTACTATATTTCGTGGATCCAGGCATCTTGATCTCCTAAATAGATTGAAATATTTAAACTTAGAATGAGCTGAAATGCACCCCCAAATACTCTAACAAAACACACTGAGCAAATCAGCATTCAGATAAACCCAGCATAAAGTGTGTAGGAAATGAACTGGCATATTTACCCTTCTCTCATAATTTTGTTTTAGTCTCAGCCACCTGAGTACTATCAATAGCTTCACAGTTATGTAATGAATGCTCATCTTCATAATTAAAGATTTACTCTACTTCCATTACAAATAAACTTAGTATGAAAGAGATCAAATCTTTTCCAAAATTAGAACTGGTCTTTGCTTATGAATCATTTATAGTTTAAAGCTATGAAAAAACACATGCTGTTCTTTGCTCACTGTAATCAGCATGGGTCTAGAAGATCATGTATGTTCCTTTCCTTCTTTCTCTTCAGAAGTTACCAGTTAGTGGACATTCAGAGTCTTTAGATATCACAAGGTTAAACAATGGCATTATTAAAGCTGGAAGCTACTTTTAAAAATAACAAGTCTTTAAACATATTTTCATCCTCAAAGGCCCACACAAAAGATATCAGAAGTATTTCAGCTACAAATTAGATTTGTATTTTATTAACACTTCTATTTAAAACCAAAAAGTTTCTCAGTGTGAATGTCACAGATCTCAAATTGGCCTAACGTTGCAGCAGATGGAGCAAGCAAGTGAAGTGGTGAAAAAGTGAAAGCCAGAAATGGATACCACAGGATAGCTGCAGAATATACAAAAATTATGCCACAGATATCCTTTATCATATGCAGCAAAAATTAAAGTCAAGGAGAGAGAATGCAAAACAGATTATTAAAACCATGATGATAAACCACCTTTACCATTCAGAATATCATTTCAGTAAAAATAAGCAAAGATGTACTTTTTTAGTCAATTAATTCTGTACTGAAATGTTGGAACATGCAAGATCCTTTTCCTCAACGGGGCTTCTCTCCACACATTTGAAAGAACGATAGAGTAGCAGGCTTATTTCTTTTAAATACAGATTCAGCTACCAACATGCTCACCGTTTCTTGGCGCTCTTTGGCTGCCTTCATCATCTGTTCGGTTATCATTTGCTTCAAGCAGCTACTGAGCAAAAAGGCCTAAAGAGGATAAGCCAGAAGAACATTCTGATTTCTTCTATTAAAAGTGTACTTGACTCTTTCATTCCTCCTCTACCAGAAAATTACAGTCCTTAACTACTGAACAGCTATTTCTTCCTTCATGCAGTTAATTTTACTCTGTGCTTAACATCCTTACAGTACACCAAACTAGCTGCAGCTGCTTAAAGCCCAGCCTCAGCACAACTAACACTCATGGCACTGCTTAGAGTGGAGAATAAGTACTTTTATGACTGGTTTTGTGAGGCAAGTTATTCTCTCTAGGAGTCCGTGGCTCCTGCCGTAAATGCTGCCAAATTACACCAAAGGGTAAGTAAAGTTAATCAAGTGTGGCACTAGCAGCATCAAAACCACTTCAACAAATAAAGTGAGCTGGAGTTCGTAGGCACTCAAGCACTGCCAAATATCAAAGCCCTGGTGGTTACATGAGATGGCTGCAATTGTTTGGAGCCCAGCTCAGAGTCGCATCTTGCACAGCTGATATGAACCAAGCAGTACACATTTACTCCACATATTAGGTATCCAGCAGAGGCACCTCAGAGAGGAGTGGAGTTGTCCTTAGTTCCTTATGCTGCCTACTCCTTATGCTATCATCAAGCACCGAGAGGTGAATCAAAGACAAAATATCCTACAAGATCAGTGATGGAGGGAGGAACCGTATCTGACTAAGCTCCAAGTCATCCAGTCTTTCCATTTTCTGCAGCAGACTCTTGGATCAAACCCTTGTTTCTTCCACACAGCAGCACATTTCTGGCCTTTAGCTCTTCCTCACACTTCTGAGGAAAGTGGGACACTGGTTTTCTAATCAACAGGTCACTACATCAAGCACAACTCTAATGGATTTCACAGGAGAATTAATACTGAAATAATTTTAGGTGGGTTTTTTTTTGTTGTTTATTTTTTTGTTTTGTTTTGTTTTTTTGTTATTTAACAGCAAAGAAACTAGAAAGCTATTTGCTTATGGCTCATATTCTCATAAAACTTAAGCGTGGCAGGAAATTAACACTTACTAAATAGCTGTGTGAACTGCATAATCACCCCAGAATTCAGAAGTCATGTGTGAGAAATTAAGCATTTTGATTTTACATGAAAAATCCTGTCTGCTGTTGGGTGGGTCTCAAAGGCAAGAGAAGCAGTTTACTTAAATAACAGGCTCCATGTTTTTTTATAGATGCCCTGTACCTAAACTGAGACTGGTGCTTTCTTTGCTGCAGAGCTGAGATTATTTGCTAGGCAGCATAACCACAGATGGTGACTTGAATTCCTGGATACCTTTCTCTTTAAAGAGCTGCCTGAAAACAGTGAGAGGACTGGCACCTTATAAAGTCCTATTTATAAGTAAAAAAAAAAAAAGTACTTATGATGCCATATATTCACACCCTCCATTAACCTGTGTCAATATGGTATATGTTTATATTTGAACAATAGGATTTATTGTGGAAAATGGGAGCCCTTGATCTTAGGTGGGTCTGACCAATTAATGATTTTGGATACTTACTGAGTCCAGAAAATAAATTACACCTCTCCACACTCCAATGCAGGTTTGCTGCTGAGTGCTAGGCATTTCTTCTCAACAGGAAAAAAAAAATATTAAAAAAAAAATAATATTTCTTCCCCTTTTGCTAAAAACTCAAATGCTTTTCCCCAGATAACTGTCCCTAGGCTAACCTGCTTGAAAGCATAGCTGCTGCACTCTGGTAAAGATGGACTAACTGCTTTTGAAGATCCCCTGTGGCTGTAAGATTACATTTTACTCTGTTCTTTTCCTCAGAGGACTGACAACTAACCTGTTTTGTGTACAAAATTATCCACTGCCATGTGCCTGAATCATTGTACTCAAATCTGAGCTCCAGAGTGTCTTCTTCATCATCCTTTGCACCACCCTAAAAAAAACCCAACACAAAACCTGTAAAAAAACCCCAACCAATGAAGAGAAGAAACAGCTAAAAACAACATTAAGGTGTTCAGCCTTAAATCAGAATTAGTCAATCAGGTTAATTTTATACAGTATATAAATAAAACAGGTGAAGATCTGTATCAGAACACTTCTCCTGTGGGAGGGAGCAAGTGGGAGGTAGGAAGGGGGAGTCTTTCCAAGCATAAAGCTGGCTAAAGCAGTTCTTCTGCTCCCACACAAAATTACCTCCAACAGGAAAGGATAGGAGCAGGTAAAGTATGATATGGAATGCCAAGAAAGGGAGAAAACATAGCAGAGTAAGGCTAGATGGTTTACTACTGTAAAGGGAATGTTTACTACCAATGGAGTATGTTTCAGGACAGGTTTGGAGGGGAGTATGGGCAGACTTGAGGGATTTAAAACAGATCACCTTTCCCCCTAGCCCTGCCCTTCCCTGACAGCCTTAGTTTTCATCAAGAGAAAATGAATTCAGATACAAAGTCAGTGAAGTACTTACAAGAAAAGTAACCTGCCAGCTTCTTAACCTGTCGATTTTAAAGCTGACCTCTTTGGTTTGTTTAGTTGGCAGTTTTATGTAGCAGTTAATCTCATTCTTGCCGACATAGATGTCAACTGAGCAGCCTTCTTCTGGATAGTCACAAACACAAGGATCAAGCCGTACATATCCATAAAACTGCATTTCTCGAATCAGCTCCAGGAACTGCACCAAAAAGACATAACTAATGCAATTTGCTGTAAAGGCAAGTGACATCTAGTGACTGGAGGGGGAAAGTGGGGAAGTAAGGCTGTAACACAAATCTTTCAGATTCCTAATACTCCTTCTCCAGGGAGGACACAGATTCCCCACACTATGTCAACGCTTGATTCAGAGAACGGCACTCACAGTCTAGACTTAGAAACTTGATTTATTTTTTTTTCCCCCACCAAATATGACGAGCTGGGTCTTTTGGATGCTTATCAGATATGATAGGAAGAGATCAAACTAACCAGTACGGAATACTAAGAACAGCAGTCCCAGCAGTCTGAATTTCCATCCGATTTCCTGAACTGGATGCCAAACTTTTGCACCTAAGTTTAGCAAATAGAGAAAACTAGGATTCACAGTCAAAAACTTCTTGCTAGCCCTTGGCATCCAAGTCATTCTGTTGGGATACTTTAAACTGCTGGGCACCTCCTTTTCTATTCAGTGGCTCAGTATCTGACCAGATGCGAGACCTGGGTCTCTAACTCAAACCACTCCACAAAACCTTGCTCTATTTTTAAAGGCACAGACTCTAGTATCATTTCTTAAAAAAACACTCCTTTGATCTGTTTATATTGTTTTAAAAATATCATTTTACCTTTGCTTTGTTCGCACTTTTTCGTAGAAATTCAAGTTCCTGCATCTGCCCTTCTGTTGGCTTAACCCAATTCCTCTTAACTTCCTGGACTGCCTTAAAAGAATTTGTAAAAATAGCAAAAAAAGTCAGCAAAAATGTATTTCCTTTCACACACAAACATTCAGAAACACGCATATAGAAAGCTTTTTTTTTTCCCCCCTAAACAAGGCCTTTGATTTTGGCACAAGTTCACTCTCCACTGTTCTTTCCTCCTGAATTAATAGTTCTCAAAGCTACTACAAGTCAACACACCTATAGTTCAGAAATCAAATCCATATCATATCACGGCAGAGCACCTACATATAAAGACACAGACAAACACACACTTGAAAACAGAGTGGACAGATACCTAAATGTATCCTTTTTGTGCAATGCTTTTCCCATGCACAAAACATCGATGAATTACAATATCTACTACATGAGCTTGAAGGAAAAAACACAAGAGAACATGATCATCAACAGCACTTAGAAAAGCGCAACAAAGCAGTGTTGAAGAGAAATCATTTAACAAACACTTTAAGACTTTGTAGATTAATTTAATGTGGGTAAGTTAACTTTTAAAATTCTAAAGACTTTTCAGTTTTACCTGCATATATAGCAAATCCAGTGAGGCTCTACAATCTGTCAGCAGTGTGTCAAGAGAAGGATCCATATACCTTTTTCCATGCCAAGGGAGAAAAGTAATAAGATATGAAGATATGCTTCTAAATACGGCATTTTGACTTTTCAGCTAAATATGATGTAAGCACAACCCAGAAAGATCCCATTACTTACCAGATTAAAAACAAACAAAAACATATAATAACAAAAAACAGTTGTGCCCTCCAAGTGTGTACTATACTCATTCTTTATACATTGTAGCAGAATGGAAATAAACCAGTCAGGTTACCCAATCTCTCCACTTTGATTTTCGTGGTACCAAAGATAACAGATACAATTTAGAACTAAAACTTTCCTTCTCCTTTTTCCCTCAAAGAACTGGAAGTTTGTCTGCATAAAAGGTGGCAAGACTCTCAAGAGCAGCCACTGCCGTGCTGCAGTGCTGACATACAAGGGCTAGTCTTGTGCTAGCTGCGTACCAGCTACTGCAGAACTGCTGCAGGATCAGACCAGTACAGCAGCAAAGCAAATTAAATATTCGGTTATCCAAGTGTCACGCTGCTACAACTAGCTTGAGCCATTTTATTTAGAAGCAGCTTGGGTAAGTCTACATGACAGTAGAGAGCAGCATAGGCTCCATAGCTGGTACGACTGTACTTCTCACATTGCACAGGCAATGCTCTCCCTGAAGCACAGGAACAACCCCAGGACTGCTGTTTCCTACCTCAGAGCTTCAAAGCAGTGCTAGATGGAGAAGTTATCTGCTCAGTCAGTCACTCTGTCATGGCTTAGAACCACACATTGCTTTCATTAGGCTGCTAGGTTCTCCAGTTTATAAGGGCACACATAGGAAAACAGAGAAAGCTTTGTAGAGGCCAAGGTCTAGCCCAGTAGATTTAAACCAGACAAGTTACAAGCATCAAACAACAGCTTTCTGTGTAGCTTCAAGCCAAGCAACCTTGCCTGCTGCCACCAAAACGCACGGTCTGTTCTTCTGCTGCTGCTCCTAACCACAGTCCTTGCTCCAGCATTCATCTAATGCAGCCAACGCAACTCACTAAGCATGCAAAACTTTATTCCCTTTTTTTTTTTCATTGTAGGGAGAAGCAGACCAGACCACAAGCACAGCAGTGAGCCACTGGACTGGCTCAGCTATACTGCCTGACTGCATCCTCAGGGCACCACTTGGCAAGCGGGACTTGGGCACCAGACTCCCTGTCCCCAGGGTTTATCTTCACCCACAAGTCAGCACAACTGTTTGCCGCACACCAAACAAGACTGGGAGACTGACCCAGGCCAAAAATAGGCCAGCAAAACCAAATTTTAAAAAAAGTAAACAGCCAGCAACTTATTTTTAGGGCAGGCTAGCTCACCAGGCCAGTTCACCATGTCTGCCCACAGTTCCACCGGCATAACTGAGGAGGAGCCCAAGGTGCGAGCAAATGAAAGGGGAAAAGTGCTCTGCTGCTTAAGCCAGGCCACTTACCAAAAGAAATGCTCAAGCTACAGGTATTTTGTGTATTACTACATAGAAATGAGCACTTCAGACAAGAAGTAATTCATTTCTGCCCAGAGTTGCAGCCTGCAACTCAGAACTCAAAGTTCTCTTCTATATTGTTTACAGGTATATTCCTATTTGTGGTCACTGCACTATATGCAGGCATAAAGTCTAGGATGTAAGCAGCCACAAAGCACCTCTCTATAGATTCTGCAAGAGAATGAATAAATAGCTAGCTGCAGTAAAGGACACTTCAGGGATACTACAGTGATAAAATTTAAAACACACAGGGTCACAGAAACCAGTAAATTCCAATAACAAATTGGCCTCAGAGAAAAGCAGTCGAGCTGCTGAGGCTTAAAGGTGTTGTAACTGAGCTATTCAAGGGATTTCTTTCTCTGTTCATAGCAGTTGTCATGCATCTTGGTAATTTCTCTTAAGCTTCTTGCTCACCACTTTCTGATTCCAAGCTTACAGTGCAACTCTTTCATGCTCTGAAGACTCACATAAGGAAGTTCAAAGTCTGCCACTTTTTTCACCACTGTGAGAAGAAAAACCAGAGAGACATTTGGTGAAATCCAGTGCAACAGCCCAGCTACCTTCATGTATCAATTAGTGCTGGCTAGCAATGTGCTTTAGAGAAAAAAAAAAAAAAGAACTTAAATATAAATTCTGGGATAAAGTAAGGTGACGGGTTAGTTACCTTCCTCGCTTCAACTCTAAATTTACACAGGTCTATTACTTAGAGAGTATCCCTGCTCCCTTAGACTATGCTCTAACAGCTGTGTTTTGCAAGAAGGATATTCTAAGCAATAAAGATGTTTCTGCATTTAAAGGACATGTGGCTGCAAGCTTCCAGGACTGGTGCTTTTCTTGAAGAGAACACCAGACCAAAGCACTGTAACTAATGTACAGCAAGAGAAGCACATCACACTTCAGATGTAACTGCTTTCCTGTGCACTTTTTAAAATGTCTAAAGGCCCAAACCTGTAAATATTTCTTTCTAAGCCAATACTGCAATTCAGCAGAGCACTTAAACATGTGATTTTAAGCATGTGAGCTTCTAAACATGGGGGTTTTTGGGGTTTGGGGTTTTTTTTTTTAATATTTTTTTTTTTTGCAGTGGACTGTGAGTTACATTTGGACTTGATGTATTTGTGAGGAACATCAAAGATGCATAGAAATGTAACCAATTGAAAAACTTCTCCTAATTCTAATTATCTATCACACTACAAGGCAAAAATAAATCAATCTGCAACTGCAGTAGAAGAGTATTTGTATCCAGATACATTTGCAGCATAGTAACAGCCTATGTACTCAGAGATACCTTTCACAATGAGATAGAAGAGGGCAGGGGAACAATAAATAAAATCAAGTTCCTACCCAATGAGTAAGCTTAACTTTACTACAGGACCTTCATCTTGAAAAGCTTCAGAAGAGCATTAATATCTTTATGCCAATGAGAAGACTGAAAAAAGCTAAATGACTTGTCAAGGCCACACAGAGAGGCTGCAATATCCTCATCCACACACCCGCCCACATGGGAAACAGGACATCAGCAGACCCATGATGGCATAAAAGCCCCTTCACATTTTATGACCATAAAGAGACTCACAACACTGATTTACAGCTTGCTCAGTACCATTGTGGTTAAACTTAAGCTTCTATCAGTTAGGAAAGGAAACATGTCATGATACAAAGGAAAGTAAGCCAGACTTTGTTTATAAATATAACAAAAGAGTTTCCTGTCCCATTGTTAAACTCAGCATGTGACCTATAAATTAAGAACTGTTTTATGTAGGTAGGGCCATCTGACATAATGCCTACCCAGATGATACACCCAATAATTCCCACGTGATGAAGTTGCTGCACTGAAGTTGTAAACTGAAAGGGACGTAATATTCATCTGCAAGAGTCTGACCCCTGCACCACACTACCTATTGCCGTGCTTTGTTCCCCGCTACCGCTCTTTGCAAGCCATGTGGAGAGAGGGCCTGGGGGGGTTTCAGACAGGATGGATCTTTCAGCCCGAGCAGGCTTGTGCAAGCTCTGTTCAGACTCCAGGCTCTGTCACTACAGTCAACAAAAAAAATAATCCAAGGGAGGGATAAAACTTACCAGAGAGTGCTCCATCATTGTGATCTTGAAAGAAAAATAAGCTAAAATATTTCATTAATTCTCTTGGTAGCCCCATCTTGCATGATGTAACCTTTAAAAAACAGAAGGTCAGAAGCTTAGCTATCCATTAGCATGATTAAGGAAGAAATGTTCAATTCCTATTAATGCATTTTAATTGTTTTTAAAATTTCCCTTATGTCCATTTAAAAGCAAATATAACCATTCCCATATTGCAGCATTTGAGTGTGTGAGGAGTTTCATAAGTTTCAAAGGAACATAAAAATGCAATAAAATAGAAAATGTTTACTACTCTGACATGCATTTAAGTATCTTCTAACATAAGGCATCTGCCATGTTATTGCAGATCTTTATTCCTCAAGTCCTGTTGTAGTGAGCACTGTGTGTTTTGAGCTAACAACATTGCTCATGAGCATCACAAATACGTATTTTTACAGGATTTTTGTATTTTCCAAGCTGATAGAGTCCTCTTGTTTTTCTAGGAAATATCTACAAGTCCTGCCTCTACTGAAAGTGGTAGTCTTAGCTGTAGGGTTCTATAATTCTGTGTGAAGGCTTCTGATGAGCAGATTAGAAGTCTGTTGTGCTTTCATCATTGACAATGCACAAGGAAGAAAAAAATCCTATGCAGCTTAGTATCTGGATTGTTTTTAGCTTGCTGTGGCCCCTCTACATCTATTCTGAAAGAGGGCAGAAATAGCATGGGCAGAAAATGCAGAAATTATTTGCAGGATCAGCTACAAAATGGGATAGTGGGGACAGAAAAATCAGGCAGAGGTAAGCACAGAAACCACTGAACATGATTGCAGTGATTGTCTTGTTCTGTTTTAGGTCCTGAAAAATCAAAGCATAAATTAAAGCAGTCATAACCTAAAGGAGCATGGTGCCATCAGAGCATTCCTGAATTTTGCAGTGACCATAATCTCCTGACTTTGCTCAGGGAAGTGGTGTGGCAACAGTAAAAAAAAAAACTCTCCACCCCGAGAACACTCCTGGCATAACTCCTCTGACAGATTGTGCAACCTGATAGAGGAGTCATGCTTTGGTCAGAGAAGCTGGACTTTCTTTGCCTGAGCATAAGGTGGAAGTACCGGTTTTCAGTCTTCTTCCAAAGTGTGCCAATCCCAAAACACCTCCAGCTCTGTGTCACAGTGACAGTATTGTAAATTCATGCATCACCACAGTTCAGAAGGTTTTTCTCCAGCTGTATCAGCTGGTTTAAAAAAGCAGACATGTTTTTGTGCACAGAAAAAAAAAAATATAAATAGACATCAAGCTAAAAATAGGTTGGGAAGAATTGTTCCAGTTTAAAAATTGAAGAACGCATTTGTGAAATTTTCCTTATACTTGTTAGTATCAGGGCTGTTACCGGAGAGGGCAGCAGAGCATAAAAATCACTTGCCTTATACTCAGTTCTGACACCAGGTATAATGGGAAGAGAGTCTTAGAAGTCCAAATGCAAAACAAAGTGAATATGAGCAGCACCATCTTTCATTCTGTCTGCCTCTGTGCTAAGAAGTCCCCAGAAATTACTTTTAAAAATTAGCCACAGTGCTTCAATAGGTTATCCCTTAGTAGCATAATACTAAATGTGTGAATGGCATTTCCCAGGAATGACAAACACAGATCTCTGATTCAGTAAGATTTTGACTTTTTTTTTTTTTCTTGGATCAAAGCACATGCTGCCCATGCACCAGGATGTCAGGGAGTGATGGTTACAAAATCTACCTCCACTGCAAAAGAACAGTGAATGCAGCAGCACATTTACAATCACAAAAGCTAAATAATTCCTAAAAGTCCTATCTCGTCTTTAAGACCACAAGACAAAAAATGGTGCCTGCAGCATTTCAAATGTTGTTTCTTTGAAGTGCCACATAACCATTAAACATCTACAAATGCAATAAACAAAGCATCATACAACATCACTGTCTGGCTCAGAAATTACCTTACCCCACTGCAAAACTAACAAGTTGATCAAGCCCTAATTATTAGTATTTTTGAAGTATATTAGCAAATCCTTTCCCTACTCAAGGTCCCCATGGAAGTCTCCTGTCTAAAAATGTCTCCTTACTTCTTCCATCCTATTGGACCTACTTACCTCTCTACAAATCAAAATTCCTATCTCCCTGCCACCCCCAACATTTTTTTTCCTTCAGCATCTCCCACCCCACAAGTCTCCTGTTGCAGGGTCTAAGGCCAACTCCAACATTTACCTTTCCCTGGAAGAACCGGTCCTGGCATTGCCTCAGGCGGTGCAAACCCCATGGGAGAACAAAGCCGGCAGGGAGTTACCCTGCTCATGGCAACTCTGCACAGACACTGTGTGTTCTGCAGCCAGACTAACGCATCCGCTTGATGGAGGACAGTGAATACATGTTTGGCTCTCTTGTACCCATGGCCAGCTGAGAACCACCTCAACAAACTTGAATTACAAAGGCACAACAGAAATACAGTACCCAATTTTCTGCTTTAGAAAAGGAAATTTCAGAGTCCCAGGACAAAGGAAAGTACCCGTCTGGCAGATGTATGTGTTGTTATTGCTGTTAAGATTAGGATAAAGGGGCAACTGAGGAAGAGGCTTCAGCCTTGCTCACACACACACGTGTGCAAATACACAGAATACGCAGAGCCACTGCTGCTGCTCCTCTCCTGGGTTGAGGAGGTAACCCCAGCTGAAAGTTTCAGACACGAGCCAGCCAGTTGTGTCAACAACATTTGGTTGCTAGTGGTTTCAAAGTGTAAGTAGCAATTGTTTACTGTATGTATTACAACAGCTGTTTCGGACATCCCAGAGCCAGGGTGCTAGAACTGCGCCAATACTGCAAAGGAAGTCCCACAGGTTCACAGCAAACACAAAGGGACACAAAACAAGTAAAGAAGAAGCACACAGGAAAACAAGACATATCAGTCTAACACTAAGTGTACCAGCTAAGACATAAGCCAAGACTAGACTATCATTTCTGACTATAGCGTTCAAGTATTTGCACTATTCTAAACCAAAGCAGGAGATTATTTAAGAATGTGTCCCCATAAGGAATAGTATAGATTCTCTGATTCAATCATAAATTAAGGAAGCCTGAACTTGACAGCCAAATCCCAAAGAAGCAGAGGGTGTGTAACATTAGAGGAGACAAATTATGGACAAACGTAAGAGCCAAAAAAAGCTCATCTGCGAAATCAGCAATGCCTTCCAACCCCCTCACCCCTGGTACAATAAACCCCTCAAAAAACAAAAGAAGTTATTCTTATATGTCTTCAAACAGGGAGTTTTATCCTTTCCTGACTGAAGTTCTCTCAGTTTTTGCCTGCTTCTCACAGGTGGAAAATTTCAACACAACTCTATAAGCCCATTACCTCTAATACTCTTTTTGCAGTGTCCGATGTCTGGATATCAAGTCTAATATTGCTGCCATCAGGGAGGTAAACATCCAAACAGGCTCTCTGGGTCTGGATCTTAAATGTATCCTGTTAGGTAGAAATAAAACACTGTTTTATTGCTTTCCATATTGCCAGAGCCCTTCCAAAGATGCTGACACTCCATTTGCCTATTTACTGCAATAAGATAAACAACTGAGATTGCTGTTTACTAAACAGTAAGCTACAAAAAAATTACTGTTAAAGCTTGCAGATGACAAAAAAATCCATATGCAGAACAGCAAGTGGGAAGATACTGCAGAATTAGAGGAGGGTCACTTCAGTATTAAGCTGAGCAGAGGTTACCTAGTGTCTCAGTGCCTGTAGGAACACCACACTCACTGTCCTAGGAAGTAGAAACTCCAAAAAGAGGAGGTGGATAAACAGCTGCATGTGAATATTCAAAGCCCCAATCTTGCCAAAAGGAAAAAAAAATAAAAAATGTATCCTTGTACCTATAAATAGGAAAATCTTCAGTAAGAATAATGAGGTTATGGTATCTCAGTATACTGGAGTCACCGTGACTGGAACACTGTGCAGTGCCAGTGCCCAAGGTTCAAAACCACCGCAAATGGAGGGGGGATGTAAAGAAGAAACCTGAAAGCATTTAGGTCACGAGAAAACAGGCTTCACGGTTAAGTGACCTCAGAGAGCTGCCTTATGTCTAGACATAATAAAGGGGTGATTTGCAATCTGGTAAACTAGAGTACAGAAGCCAGATCCACTGGCTGTCAGCTGATGATAGATGTGGTCAGACTAGAAGTAAAGCACGTGTTTCTAACTGTGAGGTAGCACATGGGAATGGGGTATTCTCCACTGGTTTTAAATCAAGACTTCATATTTCCCTAGAAGACTTTCCCAAGCTCAAACTCGGGAAGCCCCATGCCTTGCTATGTATGAGAAGTCAGTTACTTGTTTCAAGAGGATGGATGCTAGTTTGAGAAGTCTCTTAGAGACACATCTGGATGAGGTGGCAACTCATCACTGCAGCTCCTCTTCCTGTTGGCTGCCCTGTACCATAGGACAGCAGTGGTCCTTC
This sequence comes from Arenaria interpres, assembly GCA_013399435.1. Lineage (NCBI taxonomy): Eukaryota > Metazoa > Chordata > Aves > Charadriiformes > Scolopacidae > Arenaria > Arenaria interpres. The sequence continues at coordinate 96,804 of VXAK01006043.1, forward strand.
TGACATTTTTATTAATTAAGAAGAGGTTCTTTCCTTGAGATTCACAGGGGATGGAAATGCTGTAGTTGTACATACTGCATGCAACATTAAATTTTAATTTCTTGTATCCACCTTTGCTAGACTGTTGGAACATATGAGAGATTGCCTGGGAGCCCTTAGGTTTCAAATAGCCTCAGATCTTGCTGCAGTATCTTCATGATGCTGTATATAGCAGCATCTCCTGACCCTTGTGATGTCAGCACGAGCAGGGTGGCAGGGCTGACATTTATGCTGTGTGCTCCATTACACTCCTTTGGGTACCCTCCAGAACATGCTAGGATGCATGACTCCAATTAACTAACTCAGCTCAGATTAGTAACTTTTTTGGGTCAGAAAGACCACATATGCTAGTAAATCTGGGTTGCTTAAGAGTTATTTCAAGGTAAGATCAAATGCAAACAAAAAGTGTTTTCTTCCACAACATCTAAAAATAAGAACATGTCAAAAGTTTATAGAATGATGTGGGGAAAAAAGGTCTTGAGGAAAACCAAACCAAAACAATCTTTCTTATTTAAACAGACTTTCTACAGATTATCCTGACACCCAGTATTTCACCTAGCTGCATGATTAGACATCTGATCGCTTGTATTAAAAAAAACCAACAAGTGAACCTCTTCTCAAGGCATTAGCCAATGCCCTATCCAAAGTCCTTCTGGGGACCCACACATTTAATCTTTATCCCCAAACTAATTTCCTTCTTATCCAGGAAACAGGTCTAGTCATTCCTCTTAATTAAAATAAGCCTTACTTTGCCTTTGTGGAGATACTAAAGCCCCTCTCTCTCTTACATCAAGGATCATCTGTGCTTACCTGAGCACTTTACTACTTTCCTCAAATAAGGAGCAGACACTTCCTTACAAATGCCTTTGGCGCACACATTTTGGTATGAAAGGTTTCATGTGTGATAAAAACGTATTGTGAAACATGGAACAAACATGGGATGCAAAGATCAGAATGAGATAAAGACATGTAACTCTTGATGAAGAGCAAGCAGGTCACTATATAGCCAGTTTAGTACCCAGGGCTCAGCAGTGCTGGGCAGTGAAGGCGAGTGCAAAGGCTCACACGCCGCAGTAAGTGCTTCTGGGTGTGGGCTGCTCATGCTGAAGCTCCCACAGGGAAAGGACATGGAGGACTTCATGCATCTACCTCTGCCAGATCCTCACTGCTGCTCCTGCAGCTTTCACAGCCTAAGTACAGATCACCTTGTCCGCTGGGGTAACCCAGGGTCAAAGACACAAAGATCACTTTACCCTTCTTCCACTCAAATGGAGTCCCACCTCGCAGCACCCTACCCTACTTGCCACCTCACTATTTGGCAACTGTGAGGGGCAGAAGAGAAGCACAACCCAAACTTTCAGCTACTTCCAAGCAGTTTGTGTTCTCCAAGAACGTCATCAACATAATAGTAGGCAGATTAATTCGAGGATCTACAAGAAAGGCTGTGTTAAGAGAAAAATTCTCAGTCCCATCTAGAATGGTCACATGAAATATCATGGTTTAATACTTAAACTGGTGGTTTTCACAGTCATCTTTTAAAAACTGCTTTAGTTTCCTCTTGACTCTACTGCTACAGACACAGCTTCATTTCATGGTCTTGGGGACGAATTCCCTCCTTTCTTATCTCCAGCTTTTGACTACTGTTCTTTTAATATGACTATGACACAGCAAACCAAAAAAATAATTATCTTAAACTGTTGGGGTTGGGGATTTCCCCCCCCCTTTATCACATGCTTTTACCCCAGAAGGCAGAACTGTCCATGCCAGAAACGCCACAGATTGTTCAGTGTTACAAATATTTGTGGTTAGCCTCTTATCAGCAAAGTATTGTTGAAACAAAAAAAAATTACTTACATAAAAACAAAAGGAGGAAACAGTGCAGTCTAAGGCAGGAGAAGACAGTGTTAAGTGAAGAAATACAAATACAGACATGTCCCTAAAACAACAGAAGAGAATCCAGCATAAGTTTAATACAAATATGAAGGGAAGATCATTTATCAGTGTTAGTGATAAACCTTGCAGTGAGAGCACATGGCAATCCCAGTCACTTCCAAAGTGGACAGAAAAATACTTTTGAAAGAAATTTGCAGCAGTGAGTCAGAAAAGTTCAGATGTTCTCCCAAGCTGCTTTTTTAGTATCGGAAAAAGCAGTAAAGTCATTGTCTCATCTACTCAAAACAGGCACCAACATCAAAAGAACTCTGTATTTTGGCTACGGTACGTATTCAGTAGTACTTTTTAGGTTTCTTACACTTTTGCTCCTGAAATTCAGGGAACATGCCATGTAACCAGAATTGGACACTTTCTTGTATCCCTTAATACTGCTTATTTGAATCTCCCCATAACACTGTCACTATTACCTACGGTAAAATCTCCTGAAACATCAAGAACTGCTACCTACTCACCACTTGCTTGCCCCAGTAGCTTGAAGCACAGCTCAGTCATTAATATAAGAGTACAGAAAAATACAGAGCTGATAAGGGACTCTTGTTTTGGCTTTGATGAAAAGAAAAGTTTTGCAACAACAACAAAAAACAACAAAAGAAAAAACACAAAACCAAAAAAAACCCCAAACAAACAACCAGCCCAGAAAAAGATACCTCTTTTTTGCCTGCAGGGGAACAATATAATAGATATGTAGATATTTATTCCCCCCATCTCAGTTTTCCATTAGAAAACTTAAGTTATTTTGTTTTAACACAAGTCAACACCAATCTGAATCCTCAGCAAAGCTCTCAATGGATTTGTTGCTCAGCTAAGAAGCATGCACCATGAAAGGAAAAAAGGGCAAGAATGGATGCCCCTATTACAACATATTGACAAGAACAGCAGGTCAGGCAACTGAACTGCATTGAAACAAAAAATAAAACAGACATCTTTGAATTAAAATTCTTCAGAACTTTCTATGCCAGAAACCTTCCCCCTGGCCAGCACACAATAAAAGTCTGAAAGTATGGCAACTCCCCACATGCTGCGCTTTTGAAATAGAAGTTAATAAATAAGAAACTCAACCTGGTTTGATATGAAAGAAACAACTTTTTTAGAGCAGTGCTGAAATCACAGATACTCAGCCTGACTTCTGTTTGTCAACGTACACATCCAAACACATTTGTGAGTTACTGCGAGTGAGCACACAGGAATGTTACAAACATGCATTCCTCCATTGCTGCACAAATGATAAGTGTGTTGCAAGGGCACAGGGAAGAGGAGGCTGCATGGTCAGAGGCAGGGGCTCTACCCAAGAAAATGCAGCCTGTAATCAGACAGGCTTTGATTCCTGGTAACATCTGCAGGTCTCTGGGTTATGTCTTACCTACATTCTCAACAGCATACACACCCCAGCTCTCATGCTATCCAGTCCTTGGTCTCACGCTTTGCTCCTCAGGAGGAAAACTCCCTTACATTGAAGTCTTTTGATGAAGGCCCACAAAAGAACACTGCTTTTTGCGTCTTACCAAGTGCTGGTTGGCTCCATTTGCTCAAGTACACAGAAGGTTTTCATCAGTCCTTTCACCAACACCAGAATCCTCTTGCTCACACTAAAGGCTGCTGTTTACCAGCAATGCAGACTGGAAAAGGATGTAGCTGGCTGGTGTGATGCTGAGTGCAGATACAGATGAGACATGTTCAATACTGTCAGGCTGCAGTAAAGCCATGGTCCTCATACAGCACTCCTGCTCCAGGGACTGCTAGTCTCAGCACACCCTTCACAGCTCCATTCAGAAGCAAAACACTGGACAAGGACCATAAACGTCTTAAGTTCAGGGTGACTTTTCCTTTACATCTTCTATTTTAGTCAGTGACATATACAAACATCTTCAGCTAGAAGCTTAAATACAGCTGGTTTTAAGACAAGCCAAAAAAATGAAGCAGCACTAGCCAAAAAAATGAAGCTGCCTGAGATTGGGTCTATTCTCTCTCAATGAAAGATATAAGTGAAGGTGAAAAAAGTCAACAGTAGAATTTTTAAGAAAAAACCTAGCCTAACAAGTTCACTCACCTCTGGTTTCCTATCTTCTCATTTTATTGAAACCTAAGGTTTCTATTACAAAAGCTCCATGGGTTTTACCTGCAGACAGATCTGTGCCCACCAAACAGCCGTGGTGGCAGAACAGTGTGTGACTCTTCCCTCTGCCATTTCTCCCATGCTTGCTGGCAGGTTGCTTGTACAGCTGTGCACTAACTCGTTTCAGGTAGCCAAGACTGACTAATCAAAGCCAGTTCACGCCACTGACAGAAAAGGAGCATGCTATTTCATCATTTTAATGTTTTTATTCTTGAATCATTCATTAGTCATCCCTCTTGCAACGTAACATAAACAAGAGTAAGTTTGGAGGAATGTCTGGTTTTAACACTAAGTAGCAGTAACACCGAAACCCTATGTTTTCACTCCTAAGCAACACGTAAGATGCAAAGTTCTGCCCACACATCTTCAACAACTGAGAAGGAAAGAACAGTACAGAGGTGCTTTAAACGTGAACTTTACCCCACTTTTTTCAGTGCTGTTACAGAACTCTTATCACTCTGCCATAAAACATCTCACAAGCGTGCTAATAAATAGTGGAACATGCACAAAGCCAGTTTGTTGAGCGAGATTCTTTAATAGCCAACTTAATTGGTGTAACTGGCAGCTGAATGAAGGCACTGTGCATGGCTAATGACAGCGGATGCACTCTTGTCTTTCATAAAGTTATTTGATCTCTCTTCGAAGTTTTTTCCTTATCATAATGAAAGAATACATAAAGGACTACTGCTATCTGTATTATGAAGCAGTAATTTATGTAAGCACAATCATTATAAGTTGAAACTGTAAACAAGAAGAGCTGGAGAACTACTGTCTTCACCAAGCAGGAAGCCTAAACATCGTGTATGAAAATCCATTGTATTATGGAACAAAAATTTGGGTTAATTTTATGTCTTGAGAATGTACTAACCTTGCACTAACACTTAAGGTATAATTCAATGCCTACCTTGAACTCCTCAAAATAACTGACTGCTTTTGGCAGCACAGTCATCACATGCCTTAATAAGCACACACATGTATGTACATAACCCATAAATCAAGTGAGTATTACACAGGTACTTACCAAGTCACCCCTCCTCACCAAAAGGGCTCGCAGTCAAGAAAAGGCTAAACTATACAACATCATTTCTGATGGAATGTTAAGAGAAATCAACAACAGTGGCATGCCAAAAGACATCTTTAAACACTGCAAACATGCATTTTGAGGAGTTATTTCCTGCCAGAACTTTGTCAAAAAGAGTCAGTTGGCAGTGTTTGAGGGCAAATTGCAGGCATTCCTGATGGATTTAACTTTCTTTAGCAGACCTGGTATCAGTCTCATCAAGACTAATTAAGACTCAGCAGTAATTGCTGGGAGTTATCTGTAGGGCTAGAACAGGCATTGGATCAGAACTAAAGAGAAACTGCTTCTCACAAAAAAAAATCCCTAATCGAAAAGGGGGTTTTCATTCACTGTCTTGAGCACTCCAGTAGGTCTGATTTAAGAGACTGTAAATAAACTGTATCTTTTTATTTACAAAGTATATAGGAAAAAACCCTTTCTAAAATTTGTAAGGAATACTTCTTCACACCATTTTCTATAGCCTTTCTGAACTACCCTTACATACCTTAATTACACATAACAAGTGAAGAGCTCTCAAGTCACAAAACTCTTACTTGGTTCTTCAAAACATCCACTCTCTCCAGAACAACCCACTGCAAGTGAGGTTACAGCAGCACCAGCAGCGTGTGAAGCACTTCCCAGAAAACTAAAGCAGCATCCTCTCCCTGAAAACACCATTGGAGTCATACTGCACCCACCTGCTCCAAAACCTTACTATCCTCATAAGAACCACAGTAGCAGGAGAGGAGGAAAGGGAAGTCAAGGGACATATGGCACCTTGCAATAGTCAGACACAGACAAGAGCTATCCAGGCTCCAAGCCTGCCAAAGAATGATCACACATGTCATAGACCACATTAAAATGTATTTCAAAAGTCATCTAGGTTGCAACGACCCAAATACACGCCCAATTCCACCCATCACTACAGTTGCAAGATAAGAGAACATGACATTTTCACAGCAGTCATCAATACACTTATCTGTCCAAAGCACTGACACTACCAAAAAGCATTTACAGTTGCAAAATCCAAGAGTGTGTGTAATCCTTCTATTGAGCTTTCACAAAGACTCTTCTGGGAACTGTTTAGTGGCAAGAGATTCATCAGATATGCCACAGGATATAAAAACAAAGCAAATAGTTCTTCCCATGTGAGAAGCAAGTTCATACATGGACAAAACAAAAGCAATACCATTATTACTGCCACCCAGGCTTCACAGAGAGCACTCTCATTGGAACTCGCTGCTTTACAGGACAGACCGTAAATGAGAACACAAGGAAAGGAAGATAACAAAGGAAGCCTTGAACTCAGGAGGTAGGATAATATTTCTACTCTTTCATATGACAAACTATTTGGCTGAAAAATTCAAAACTTACCTGCTGTAGCTTTCGGAAAAAACCTATGAAGACATCACTATTGGTAATATTTGGATCCAAAGTAACTGAAAAACAAGAGGAAAATGGGAAGGAGGAAACCAAACTTAGCCAAAATATTAAAAACACAGCTAGTGTCTAAAAACAAGATGCATACATCATGACTCTTGGTTAAATGGTCAGTGCTACTTCACTCGTCCTTTGGTTTCTGCCCAGGTACCTTTACTAGCCTGGAAAATCACTGAAGCCACAAACAGTGCAAAACACAGGTAGTGTTGCTATTCTCCTAAAGCAAGGTTCTTGGCCACGTAACTCCATAGTCATCATGGCCAGTAACTCCAAAAAGAACTATTGAGTACTCAAGTGAGAAAGATAAAATAATCACTAAGTAAGAGTTTAAAGACTTATCTTGAGTTTCTCTTTTGTAAGTCTTGGCATAAAGTATCTGAAGCCAGAGGCTACAAAACCTCTTTAAGCTCATCCCCTCACACACCCTTCTTTGTGAGTTGTTGAAATGGTTGGTGTTTTTTGTTCTTGTTGTTTTGTTTGCTTTTTTGGTGTGTTTGTTTTGGGTTTTTTGGGTTTTTTTTATTTCTTGGCTGATGTGAAACTCACAAGATGCATTTCAGAGATCCTGCAGACCTGGTATATAACACAATACATTGTGCCTGAGATTTAATTTTTCCACCAACTCTTACTTGTTATAATTCTCACAAGCCTGCCCCGAAACCCTTGGAGGGAAGAGTTTTATGTGGAACCCAGTTCAATATTACACTTCTACCAGTCCAAGTGCCTGTCTTCTGCCTCTCTCTTTTACCCATCAGCTACGAGTTCTCACACCCAACCCCATGTCAGCTCTGGCAGACATGAAGCAGCACGGATGGGTGGCTTAGCTCATGGATCTGGAAGAACAGAGAGTGGACAGACCACAGGCTGCCACCAGGACAAGCCGGGTTAAATTTAGTGTGAAACTGCACCCTTACATTTTGGGAAAGCTGCAGAAAGGCAGCTGCTTCAGAAATAAGAGGAGAGATAGGATATGCTGCTGTTCTAGTGCCAGTAAATCAACAGAAAGGACAGGGCTGCAATGCCTAGCCCCAGCATTATAGGTACACCCTTACTCAGCTCAGTATAGAAGGTAAAGCACAATTGTTGACACATCCACAAAGGTTTAAGCCCTACATACAAAAGCCGATTGGGTTGTTACAGTCAAGCTTACCATTCTGAAGGTACTGCTCCAGCTGAGACCGTCTCTCATCTGCCATTGACTTGGTCATTGCCAGGTAAAACTTTGGAGGGAAAGCAGGCACAGCACTCCCAAAAAGCTGCCTCAGCTGCAAAACAGCCAAAGGAAAACTCTGCACCAGTGAAGAAGTTCAGAGTTTCCAAAGAGCTTTCATTGCTCTCTTGTTTTGACAGCAAGACATGACGACCTGCACAGGGTACAGGGATACCCACCCAGCACCTCCCTGATGGCTCTCAGGGTCCATAGTGAGGGCAAAGCCACCACGAGACAGCTCAAGTGAGTAGCCTCTTTTGATGGGCCTCTCCTTTTTACAGTCTTACCACTTCTGAGCTCCTGCTCCGCGCCAGAAAGGTAGCGCTGTATTAACCTTATCAGCTAGGTCTGATACGCCTCATGGACAAACAAGATGTGGTTACATGCCTTCTCTTTCCAATAATCCATACGTGACTTCTTTGATCTATAGCCACAGAGCTACTTTTTATGAGCTGGTAACTTCCGCCCTTGACTTGTGCTACCTCAGAGGCTTTTATTACTTCATCTGTGAGAGGCAGTAACTTTTATCAGATCATCTAATATTGTCAAAGAAAAAAAACCACAAAAACACAACGACAACTACCAGAGAATCTTTCAGGAACACAAACCATCTTCCTCCAGCTATATCAGCTAGCCAACAGGAGCATAAAGTCTCTGTACAATCCCAACCTCATTCATAAAAAAAACCTGAAAGGACTAGAGAACCACAATTACATTATCTTATATTATCGTAAGACCGTTCCAATATAGGTTTGGGCAGTGTTTTGTCACTTGGAAGTGCAAAAATTCTCTGCTATAGGCAAATTATCTCAAGAGATGGATGAGCTATGTTTACCTTCTCAATATGCACACTACTGAACACAGCAAAATACAGCAAGTTTGCCTGGAAACATTCCTTCACCAAAAGAATACGACATGATCAGTAAAATGAGATTCCTATAGTACACTAAGACATTACTACTAATTAAATTTTAAGCAGCAGCATTGAACTCAGCAATTAGTGTCACTAAATCCTGTGGAAGATGACATTTGTCCTCTGGACCCAGCTACCCAAGTCCTTCACATGACTCCAGCAGATGAAGCTTGAAGAATTAAAAAAAAAAAAAAATGTTACTACTGCAAGAATTAGCAATACCTTTTCCTGCCTGTTGGCCAAAATGTTCTCACAGCTCCACTTTCCCTACATTGGCAACACATTGCTATTTTTGAGCTCTTGATTACTAGATATGCATGAATCGCTCCGAGATACACAGCAAAAAAGAGTTAGATAACACTACATGCTTTGGTTTTATGTAAAGCTAACAGTAATAGCTAGTATAGAGCACTTTTTATCTTCAAAGTCCTTCATATATGTGATCTTCCCCCAGAGACTGAAAAATATTATCTCTGCTCTACAGGCAGGGAAACTGAGGAGATACAGCAAAAAAATTGCCAGAAGTCAGAAAGCCAGAGCAACACTGCCAACAAGGAGGTCCTCTCTCCTGCCTCTGCGTTCAGGCTGTGCCTCACCTACTCAAAGCTGCGCCGTCTGTTATCATCAGTTTCCACAAGCAGAGACTCTGGCCTACTTTAAAAAATAATTAATTCATCTCAGTACCAGCTGCTTGGTAAGCTTCTTGAAATGCAATTGTGTGTTCTCAGGATTTGGGCTACAGAGAAGAGAAACTTCTCCAGGCTGATTACACTTTTTCACATCTCAAAAAAATTAAAGAAAAAGCCATAAAGTGTGCATTTGAGTACAGTGCTGAAAGTCCACCAGACTATCAGCCACCAGCATGAAATTCCATTCCAGCAGAACGAAACTAGCCAGTATTTGTCTTCGCAAACCCAATAGCCTAGGCTAGCTTTTAAGTGCAAGTCAACAACAATGCTGTACCTGGTGGTGCCAGGTGCCACCTGCCTGCAGCCCTGCCAAGCCAACACCACCATAAGAGATGGGTCCCCTATCCAAAATCTGCTTCTGACTATATTTTTCAAGGCTTTGGGTTTGTTTCTGTGGAGTGGCTTTAGGTTGCAGAAGACATGTGTCTCAGCCCCAAGCCGGGGTGCCCTGTGCGCTGCCATTTTCTCTTGACTGGACCTACTTAACCAGACAGGTACTTCCAAGTTATCCTGCTCCACAAGCTGTACAAGGGGAGGACTCCCATCCTCTGGCCTCTCTGCATGCCTGACCAAGCAGCTTCTTTGCCGACGCTGTGTGCAGCTCCTGTCAGCAACATCCAGCAGCCGCCTGGGCCAGTCCTGCCTCACAGCCCAGCTCCCCACCCCAGAGGCAGCTTCAAGAGCAAGTGGCAGGAAAGACCACAGGAGACTGGATCACGAAAACAAGCTGAAATCTGACTGTGCTGGAAGCCCAGACAGGATGTTACAACCTGGTGGGAGAGGTACTCATTCTTCCTCCAAGATGTCTACCTAAAAGAGATAGAGCAGCTTCCCTAAATATGGCAGTTTTAAGCTCTAAGGGCTGATCTCTCCAAAAAGGGGAGTAAAGACACCTGTCATAGTTGGTGCTGTTTCTTTTTCATCTTTCTGCAATAAGTATTCCCCACCTCAGTAGGAGACATCATCACTTTTAAAGTGTAGTTGACCAGAATCCATCATCTCCTACTTAGTCTAATCCCATAGGTCTGCTTTTTGGTGTCAGGCCCTGCCTATGATGTCTAGACAAGTTATTTCACCCAGGGCCACGTTCCATCATAGGTGTGCAGATACCAGAGTCAGACAGAGCACCAGAAACAAAACTGCTAACCTGAAAAAAAGTAGAGCAGCATTGTAACTATAAAGCTATTATGCATGGATTATATACAGAACGAACAGGCCTCTGGGCATTTCCTTCTCAGTTACCTGATTAAATATTAAGAGGAGAAACCATTCTAAGATTAAAAACGCTTAAACATGTTTCATGTGAAAATTAAGATACAGGTATGCAGAAACTACAAAAGCAGTCAAAGATATGAGACTATTTTGGATATGACTGGCTAAATGAAGTTAAAAAAAACAAACCACCAAACATTTTCTATATTTAATTCCTTTCCACCAATTGTTTTATTCTGATTAACAGATTTTTTTAGAACTATTTTCCCAACAGCTGTTCACACCAATCACAGCCGCTGCTAACTGACTCAGTAGAGGCTGGCATCATGACCAGAATCCATCAGTGTCACATTTCACTCTTAGCCCTACAGAAGACACCTCCTATTTACTCCCTGCCTTGAAGTAAATCAGTGAATACCCCAACAATTGCAAGAAATAATCTGTTCCTTTCAGTCCTACAACAGAACATAGGTTCATTATTATGATACTTGTTTAGAGGGGGACATGCTAAGCAGCTGTGAAACTGAAAAGCCAAATGTAAACATCACAACATTGGAAACCCAGAACAGCCTGTGTCTTTAGCAACTGTTCAATTTCGAGGAAATCCAGCAACATTTTTAGTACACAAATCACTGTCCAGGTAATCTCTAGCCCTATTCCAGAAGTTCCTCTCATTTGTGTATTCTTGGAAGAGAGCCTTACCCCTTCATAAGCAAAATAAAGACCCAGAGCTCTGGTCTGTGTGCAGCCCCCGCGGAACTGAAGTCAGAGGAGAACAATACTACAGTACAGAGCACTGCCTCAGCTCTTCTGGTATAAACCTAGGGCCAAAGCTTAGATCCTTAAAATGCACATCCATCTGCCATTGACACTCCTGCTGAAGCTGCTCACGGTCATTTGCAGAGAATGGCTACACAAGTCTTAGTTCAGCAAGTGCAAACAATAAGGAACGCAGCCCAAATCGTATGGCATTCATGCCAAGCAAAGGGAGACTGGTCCTCCAGCTGTCCTTCTTTCTGCTAGTACTTAATACCTAAATACTCCAGATAGCAGAGGGGAGGAAAACTGGATTTCCCACAAGTGAATGCTGTAGCTCCTAAAAGAGGCGGCAAAGGGGAAGAAGGCAGACCCACCTCTGGACCCTCTTACAGCCAACGCAAAGCCCTATCTCCCAGAGGAAGGTTCAGTAAATCCTCAGACCAAGACAGGCACCTTCTAGAAATCCACAGCCAAATACCTATCTCCACAAGAGGAGAAGGGCTAAAGATCCCATTTCTCTTCAGCATTTCTGCCAGCCCTGCCTAAACAACTCCTTCTAAGCAAGATCTCTTTTAGGATATCATTCTTGTTTGTTCACACCTCCCTCTATACCATTTGCATTGGGCACTCAGCTTCAACTGTGAACCCCATTTTGAGGTAAGGCACCGAGAGGTAAGGAAGTGCTGCTCAGTGTCAGTTGACCTGTGTCTCCCCTTTCACAGTGCTGATCGCTACCCTGAAGGAAATCAGAGGCACAAATAGTCCAGCACCACATCCAAGAGAAGCCAGAAACACATCCTCTGGACCAGTGGTCAAGAAATACTGTCAAGTATAATCATACAGAAATCTGTCCATGGGGGAAGCCTACTTCCAATTCATGTTCTGCATCTATCACGTCATTGTTGCACCTGTGGGACTTTGTGGACACTATGTGTGATCTGCTCAAGAGGGTGAAATTACAAGAAGTCTTAAACTCCAGGATACAGTATGCATGCATTTCTCTACCTTAACAGAGCATTTCAAGCAAAATAAGCAGAACAGGATATAATAACTATAGACGAGCAACCTCACATAAGTACAGGGATAACAAGGGACAGCAGTGTAGTTGTAAGCTTAAAGACCAAGTATGGCAGCTACCAACAGCAGGAACGAAGGAATTAAGAATAAAAACCAGTTAATGAGTTGTAAAGCCCAGCAAGAGGCAAACCGTCAGTTACAAAGGATGCATAGAAGGGAAAGATTCTGCTGAGAGCCTTAATGAAGTTAAAGCCTCTTGGGCAAGAAACAGTAAGCCTTAAAGAAAAAGCAAGCAAATACATAAGCTGGTTTATGAGTTCAGATATGTTATCCAAAATGTTCCATTAACCAAAGCAAAATATTACTGTGAGAGCCCCCACAGGGAAAAGAATTGCAGAGTTCAGGCACAAGAGCACACCTCAGCAAACATTCCTTCCCATAGCAGGGCTGCTGCTGACTCAGCTGTCTTTCAGCAATGCTACTCCAACTGCTTGTGCCATCACAGGGTTGGCACCCCTGTGACTGACCGATCCCCATCCAGGGTTACCTGGCTGAAAAACTGCTCCAGAGTGGTCCTATCACTGCAACCGAGAGCACAGTAAGGAGGCTACCAAAAGAAGGAGGACCTATCTAACCCACTACTACTAGAAGCATTCATCAAACATGGCCCCAAAATAGGGTTGTCAAGGTAAATTAAGGCTGCTCAGCAGGGATGACAGTGTGCACCCAGACTGACGGAAGAGTTGGGAGAGATTTTGCTTGGAGCCAAAGACTGACAAAGGCCAGAAAGATCAGGCTAGCAAAGAGAAAGCTGGTGGTCACTCTGCCTCCATGGGGAAGCTCAACACCACATGCTCCTTTTTATCTTTCTAAGAAAGCCAAAGGAAGGCTAGAAGGGAAAGGGACAGAGGCAACTTGGACAAGAAACAAAACAAAAGCAGTGACATAAACAGGCAGATTCACCCTGAAATAATCCACTTCCGTTGGGACCACGTATTATTCCCTGATGCCCACTATTTCTTGGAATACTCTAAGCCTGCGTTCCAGCTGTTTTGCAATAGCCTAGTAACAGCCTGTGTGAAAGGGTCACTCCCGAGGTACACACTTAGGCAATTCAGGTCAAAGGATCCAACACTTGATTAACCCCTGGTTTGTTCAAAAAAAAAAAAACAAAAAACAACCAACCCTGCAATTTGCCTGGACTGACCTCTGTGCACTTTCTAGAGTTGTTCATAGGATTAAATACCCAAATAAAGCAGTTGCACCTCTCTCCCAGAGGCCAAGGAAAAGTGGTACGTGGAACCCACAGCTGCTGCTTGGCCAACGTTTCCCACTGAGGCAGCTCACCATACCCTTCTGCCACGTCCCTTGATAGGGTTTTTTTTTGGATTTGCTTCTCAGTCGCTGCTGGATTTCACCCTGCAAACACCGAAGTGCCCCACGAGCAGCAGCTCTGGCCGCCTGACAGCACGGCATTGGGAAGGACCAGGCCGGGTGCCACGGCCAGGTGGAGGTCAGAGCAATGCTGGGGACCTCCCCGTGCTGTTAGCATGAAGGAAGACTTTAATAACGCGGATTTGGGCCAAACCGACTCACTATCCCTATCCCACACGGGGCCCGTGAGGGCCAGAAGAGACCCTCTGGCTCCCCAGCCCCTCACAGGGGGCCTGGCTGCCGGGCCCGACTCCCGCCCGCACCCCGCCAGGCTGCCCCCACCGAGGCCTTCGGGGGTGCCCCCCGACCCTCCCAACCCCCGTCCGGTCCTCACCTGGGCGTCCCAGCGGCGGAGCTGGCTGTACCGCGCCTTGCCGAGCAGGAAGCCCTCCAGGCACACCGAATACAGCTGCAAGCACACCGCCGTCAGACCCGCGCATCGGCCCCGCTCCCCGCCGGCCCCCCGCCGCCCGCTCCCCACCCAACCCCGCGCCCACCACGTAGCTCCC
>VXAK01006043.1:111168-133531 GCA_013399435.1 Arenaria interpres
TCCCGCAGCTCCTCGGCGGCGGTGATGCTGAAGTGCAGCTTCATGGCGTGACCGTCCCGTCCCCTCACGGCGGCGGCGGGGCTGAGGGAAGGGAGGCGGCGCAGGTGGGAGCGGGCGAGGCGCCAGGGGGCGCTGCGGCGGGACCCTCCCTCAGGCGCGAGCGTCCCTGAAGCGCAGCCGCCGCCGCGGCGGCTTTTATTCGAAATTCCTCCAGAAAAGGGGCCTGAGGGAGGGCGGCTCCGCCTATAGGGGCCTCGTTAAGGGCGAGGGGCAACGCGGGGGTGAAATTAATGGTCAATAAGCGCCAAGCGGTGCCCGTAGGGGACGGGGCCTGATGGGGAAGGGCGGGAGGGGTGACCTGGAGGCGCCGAGGAGGGTGAGGAGGCGCGAACAGCACGGGGAAGGGGACTACTAATTCACTGTGAAGTGATGGTAATTCACCCTTTTTCAAGGAACATGAACTAGGGACCGTTTGGTGAAAGGGGTATGCAGCAGGTTTACAAGAAAAGCAAGTCCTTTTACCACACAGTGCCTCACTGGAGGTCAAATGCACTTAAAATGGCAGGTCCCTCTCTGGCTTGGGACTTCTGTTTTATTATTACCAGACGTAAAGATGACACTTACGTTACCAGACAATAAAGATGAGTTAGACTTGCTGTATTTCCTAGCTTCCTTTATGGTATTTCTGGCACCCCTGAGGGAAAGGCTCTGTGGGAGCTGGGCCTTCTGGCGTGGCGGGCTGGCTGTGGAGGCCCTGGTAGCCTGACACAGGTGGTGCTGCTGGAGACGTGAAATGAGTTCATCAGCATGGAAATAATGCAGCTGAAACACCTCCCCTGCACACCGGAGCCTGACACCAGCGCAGTACTTTGGCCTCACCAAATGGCCCTTTGTCAAGAGGAAGAAAATAATTTCGGGAGGGCCGTGATTCACTGACTGGCCTGGGGAAAACCCCTTCCCAGCCGAACACGGTTTAGTACTTCTTTTTCAGCAGGATTAACTGTGGGCATTCTGGAGAAAATAAAGAGTAAGTAAAATAACATTGTGTAACATCTTTGATAACTTGATTTGTTTTTCCTCTTTGTCCGTGCAGCCAAATATAACCAGTCTGACGACTTCTGGAGCACCCATGCAACTGCCTTCTTACAGAGCCACCTTTGTGGTGACAGGGCTGCCCTGTTGTACCTGGGAGAGGAGGCACCTGTGCCCTGGGGAACTCTGGAAGAGCTTGTCTTCCTCTCCTGAGCAAGGCCTCTGTGTGCATCATTGTTCCCATCCCAAATCCACATCTCCACTTGTAACCTGGGAGGCAGGGCAGCTGCATGGCGAGTTTGATGGAAAAATGTGAGGTATAGGCAGAGGAAAGATCTATGCTCTGGGCCACAGGCAGGAATTTTCCACTTCTGCTGTCGTTCTAGGTTGGTGGTCTCTTCTCATCTGCCTGAATCTAGTTCCCCTCTGGAAAACTACAGGAGAGGAAACTGAGCTACCTGTGGTGGCAAATCTCTCTAACAGTGGCAAGAGACAGGATTCAGCAAGCTTCCACTTACAGATGTGACAATGCAATGTTTGGGGCCCGCTTTTTGAACTGTAATCCCTGTTTTATGTCATCTGCTGACTTCAAGTTTAACCTAGACCATGGGTAACCCAAGGTCCCAGTCACTGTAATGTGAGACAGCCATGTTGAGCCTGCCCAGGGCATAATTTTCATTTTCTGAATGCTCAGATATCACATGGAACATTTTAAATTGTGCTCAGAGCTATAAAAAAAGTACATACCTCTGGACAGCTATAGCCAGCTGGAACGTGACTTGATTAGGGATGTTTCTTTAGCAGGTTACGTGGGAAGTAGGAGGCTGTTTGGCATAGATAAACGCTCTTAGTACTTAACGTGCAACAGGCCCATTATGTTGGCCCAGCTTCTCATTTCCTTTTTCATCTTAATAACTACATTAATCCCAATACAAGAAGTGAGAAATCTATGTTTCAAATTTTTTTTTAAAAATTATTCTTCCTTTGTTCTCGTCGCCCAAGTCCTTCAAAGGGAGCTCCAACTACACGTGCACCTTGTGGCCTCAGTGTAGCTGAAAACGTTTGTTTCAAACTTGTATTCACTTCAAATGCCATGCCCTAAGGATTTGTAACCTGCCAGCTGCGTTTTCATTTGGGTACAGCTATTATCCATCATTATCGACCGCATCTGACAGAAGGTAAGCGGGACTAAAAGCTTTCCTTCGCAGAGGTGGTCCTACCACGAGCCCACAGCTGCCAAAGGAACAGCAGTTAGGCTGCTGGTGTGGTGAAATCTCCGCCTGCCTCGTTGAGGAATTGTTGAGGAATCCTGGCTTATTAATTGAGGAAAAACCTGTGAAGAGGGGAGGCAGTGAGCGAGGTGCTGACTTGTGGCTCAGAAGAGACAGGAACCCAAATGCAAATTGTCACCTGGCAGGAGTAAGGCATACAAGGATTCCCTAGGTTTCAAGTCTTCACATGAGAATTGGGAGGTCCTGGAGTCGCCGCCTTCAATAACAGTTGAGCTGCGGATCCTCTTCAAGCCAGCGTGCTGCCTTTGCAGGTCCATCAGAGAAGACCTGCAGCGTTTCCCAGCCAAACCTTGTAGCCTTCCTGTTGCTTTTTATTGCAAAGGTGGTGTGGGGCTCTTAGTATCACTTGCCATGATGTTAATGAGGCAGTAATTGATCTAATGGGACATAGGATGTGGTGTTTCCCTTTGCAAGGAAAGGGCTAGTTGATCAAAGGGAAAATGGGAAGGGGGCAAGGGAATAGGGCAGTTTAATTCAATTCTCTGAGAGAAGAACCAAGACACTTGTGAGAGTAGTCTCTGATTCCAGGAAATCCAGGCCTGTGCTGGATTTACTCAGGAGGCATTTCTAACCTCAAATTGCCTCTCAGAGACAATACATGCACGGGGGAAACTATGAAGAGTTCACTAGTAGTTTAAACTACTACAGCAGGGAGTGAAAATGTTGTCTTCGGGGAGCAACCCATTGGGGTTAGAAGGATCAATCCCCGAAATGGAGCTTCCCACTTAGTCCCAAGTAGGATGGCCAAAACTGCCTTGCCACGTACCTGAAACGCGTAATTATGAAAGCCTAGTGAATTGTGGTCCCAAGGACAAGACAGTGGCACTCTAGCATGTCAGCTTGGACCACAGCTCCTGGACCTATTGAGAATAAATACAAAATCCTGGTTGTTTTTTTGGGGAGGTGTTTGTGGGTGAGGTTTTTTTTTTGCAGTTACTCCAAGCAGAAATACGTCTGTTAGATGCAGAATTCAGAAAACCTTTTTGCCAAGAATCCTAATCCAAAATGGCAAGTGGCTGTCTTTCAACATCCAGTTGTCCGTAGCAATGATTAACAATGTTCCTGAGAAGGAAGTGCATTTAGGTGGAAGGACTGAAGATATCATTTATTTATTTATTCAAGGGTAGACACCTAATTAGTGTAAACGGGCACCTGTAATGACATTGCCTGACTCAGGCACATCTTGATTTCTTCCACCTTGCTCCCTCCTCCCCAGCACCCAGTTCAAATTTCCTGGACTTCTGCAGAGCAGCAAAGAGGAGAATGCATGCAATCCAGATTGCCTCTGCACCAAATCTTTCATTTACTTGCCCATAAACCCACATTCTGCTCGGGAAAGCGGATGGTGACTATAGTACCATCCACCCATTCATTCACATGGCCATTCCTTGCAGGAGTGGGGTTTTTGGCTGCTGCTGAACTCTGACGCCGTTGCTACGGTTGGAACGGAAGAGAGGGGAGGACCTGAAGGGATGAAATACGGGAGAATCCAGCAAAATCAGCTTAGCGCTGGGTGGCTGCAGGGCGGCGTGGGATCAGCGTAAGCCCCTGACACATGTTAGAGGGAAGATGTGGCAGAAGGAAGCGGCTGCCAGTTAGGCTGCCTGTTAACCCAAGGGAACAATGCTCTACCTCTATTGAATACATTGATTTTTCTGTGCGGTGCATTGTTTTACAGCAGCGCTCTAAAGATACATTGATAGAGGCACAGACAAACACATTGTTCACTATCTCTAAGATTTAAAAAAAAAAAAGGAGACATTGATTAAATAGGCTTCTGTGGTATACAGTGGGGAATTACCATGTAATTAAGAGTGGGAAGAAATAAACCAAATCAACCCAGGGTTTTGTTTTCTTAAGCTGTCATGATCGCCTCAGCAGAATTGCCTCACTGTTTCCTTCCACCACAAAAATTAAGCCAGTATTTCAGGCTGGTACAGACGCTAGTGCTTGACACACCCACAAAAGCCTTGCACAGAGCTGGAAGAACCTCCTTTTTTTTTCCTTCCTCTTTCAGTTTCCCCACATGCAAGAGGTTAAATGACTTCCACATTCTTACAAAACATAAAAATTAGTTTGGTTAACTCCAGCAGACTCACCAAAACCCATTGCCTCCTCTCTAGGGAAAGCAGAAGTGAGGTGGTTTCTTACTTTCCTGCTCAGGGCCCCGAAACTCCTGCAGAGAGTTACATCTTTATATCATCCCTTAGACCTTCCATTAAGCCTTTAATATCATCCGGTCCTTCAACATTTCTATTACGGTGCTAAATATTTTTAGGTCTTTAAAACTGCCTCCAAAGCTTTCATGTTTTTATAGTTGGCATTACATAAAATTAAGGTTGTACATTCAACCTCTTATCGTGCAAGCATCTTGTTTGCATCACCTCCTTTGTAGGATTTACCATCCAATTTCAAAAACTCTTCTATAGCTGTACACTTGAGCGAGATCGCAAATTAAAGGCTAACCCAGTCACAGACTGAACACAAGAATTGTACAAGCTTAACCTAATGCTTTTACAGTGAAGTGAGGGATTCTAAATAGGATTCATTTATGCCCAGACCAGTTTCGCCTCCCTGCGCTAGGCTTATTTCTCAAGTTCACTTAACAGAAAATATCCAGACTTAAGATCGTTGCACAAGGGGAAAAATAAGGTCACTCTCAAATTGTCTTCTGTGGGACTTCAGAAAGCGAGTGTAGGGGTTTAAGGCTGCGACAATTGTTCCGGAGGACACTGGTGTTCCCCCCATACATGGACTTCAGAGAGCCTTCCTCAAAGATCTCACTAACCCCTTCCCGTGATTCTGTAGGAACTGGATCTTTTAAATACAGCAAGTGGAGCCCGATGGATTGCAGTGGTAAGAGTCATGCCTTCCTCCGCGACCAACAGGTCTTCATTGCCTTCCCCCATCCCAGCCCGACCGGTTTTTCTCTCTTCTCCGCGAAAGGAGAAGAGATGTGCCACCTTCACTGCTTCCTTTCTCCCCCTGCATTATCAGTTTTGATTAAGCAACTTACAGAGCCAATGATGGGCTAAACTGGGTAGAAAATGCCTCTCATTCAGGTCTGCAGAAAGTACTCCCTTAAAGGAAGGGGGGAAAAAAAGCAAGGCAGCAACTGTAGGATACCCTCCATCTTGTAGATGGACAACTTCAATGTATCTGCTTGCACAGTGAAAGTTTGTTTTACAACAAAAGCTCTTGTTACTCTGTCTCTCTTGACCTAAAGGTCCCTCCCATCAGCCCCGAGTGCAGGCAGGATTATTTCTGTGGTACCACTCACTAGGTCAGATTTAACTCAAGCAGCATTTTGTTTTAAAAAAGGCATCGCCTCCCTTTCAATTCTATTTTTTAAATGACAGTCAAACACAAGCGATGAACCAGGAAGGTCACCTTTTGCAGGAAGAAGCAGATTCCTGGAACCAGTAAAACTGCTAGAATTATTTCACCATTCACAAATGTGATTAAAAAAAACACTACCAAGTTTCACATAAGCTCTCTGTATGCAGAGCTCTGTAATACCTTACAACTGGAAGTTACTGAAACGATCTTGGTAGGGAATATTAGGTAATACAGATTCAATTGCAGATCACTTTCTTAGTTTTCAAATCTGCTGATTTAAGCACCCTAACTGTATTCTTTTTCAGCAATAATTCAGTAGTTTAGTTACCAAAGAGCTAGCCCAGACTTCCAAAGTTGCCTCTGACAAGACAGATTTGTTCGGCACATTAAAAACCCCCAAATGTAGCAGTTAAAATTAAACCAATTGGTCTCTTATTAACAGAGGGGGAGAAAAAGAACAGGTAACAGCAGCCATTCACTTGTTAGGGAACACAGCATTAGCAATACCCGCCTCAGAGGATTAAGCAGTCCTGCCCACAGGATTTCTACTGTGTAAAACGCATGATCTTTTTGGTTACTACGCATTCAATTCTTCACACGTTACCACCTGAAGCCTCACCTCTTTGTTCTAGGAATGCCTTGTGTTCATACGTTGCCAATAAGGGAATTTTGCAACACTGTCCATTGTGGCCAATCCTCACTCATTCACCTATATCCACAGGACCGCCTCCCTCTCAGGTTCATTAGCCATCTAACAACGCAGCCAGAGACCTGCGTAGACATTGTTCCTTCCACCAAAACCTGGGAGAAGGAACACCATGTGCAGGCGGTGAAGGGGATCATGAATTGGGATGTTACACAATTCCCACACAGACCTTTTATAATAACATTTCCTACTGATCATCTCAAAGTAGGGTATTTAAAGGTCTACTTCTAATTAGACAACAAAAGCTCAGACATCATGTTATTAAGGATTTAAAACCCAGATATGGATTTAGCTGCTCTTTTCATTTGTCTTAATGCCAAAGTTTATATTATCAGTAGCAGCTGGCTATACGTATGCTAATCTTCTCTAGAAACTGCTCTAACGTACTGCAGAGTGGGATTCTAACTTGGTATTCTGAATGACCACCTCATCAGAAGTACACTGTACAAAATAAACTATCACAAGTAAATCAGTGTTTAAGGAATTTTTATTAAACCAAGAATTTTATAATCCAAATTACGTTTCTTTGCTCAGCTATCAATTCTCACTGTCAACTAAAACAGTGGTGATATTCTGAGCTTTTCCACAGTAAAGAATTACAAAATTAAAGAAAGGAATGCTTTAAATTTTTGTACTGTGCTGAAAATTCTTTTCCCCCGGGTTTATAAAACATTAATTTGTATTTTTTATTTTACTATTTTTTTTAAATTTTTAAATCAATAAGTAATCTAGGACTAGCACTTGTTTTGCTAGTCCCGGCGTTGCTCTGTACATAAGCTTCAAAGTTTCCTTTCCTTTTTTTATTTATTTTATATTTTGCAATGTTTTTCTCAATATTTAATAGTTTTTCCATGTTTAAATTTTTTTTTTTTCTTCGGTGAAGCGAAGTTCTAGATTGTAGTCCCGGATCTTTCTGCAAACGAAAAAATATTGTTAGGTTTTAAAATTAAAGCAGCATCGTATGATTTCTGACACGCTTTCTGCAACTGTAAGCCTGACAGCATTTTGGGCTTTCACGGTATCAATCATACCAAAGTTCTTTACAAGCAGCGTTATCAGAGGTATTCCCCACTTTATTCCAGAGTCGTGAAAGTAAACTATCCCAAGTCTGCGACACTCGCTAAGACAAAACCGAGTCTAGAGCTAAACCAGCACAGCATGGCCTCGGACGATGGCTACACAAAATAATTTGTTACTGTAACTAACTCGACTGCATGTCACCTCCACTCTTAAGGCCAGCATACCACAGCTCACCAAATAACTACACTAGCAGTATTTTCAATTTCCAATTACTAAAACATCACAGAGCAACAGTCTCAAACTTTGGGCGTCTTAGTTCCGGACAGACAACTCATTCAGCTCTTGTTTATCTCCCGTGTGAAAGTGTCGCTAGCAAAAAAAAAAAAATACTGAAAAAGAAAGAAGTGTGGAAAAAACAAAACTAAAATTCTGCCTCCAAAATTAAAGTTGCAGAAATGAAAAGACCAAGAAAAAAAATAATTTAAGTGATTAAATGTTAAATCAGGCACCTTCGACTGATAGTTGTAAATGTGGAAAGTTCATAGACAGGCAAAACCGAACTGGACTGAATAGAGAACAGATTTCTGTATCACCCTCAACTCTGCAACATTTTCCCCTTTCAAAATTGTAAAGATACCACCTTTTGCCTCTTCCTGTCATGCAAAATTAAAATGCTAACCCCACAGAAGGCAATAAAGGAAAATCAGTATTTCAATAGACATTGAAGTTAAATTCACCAAAATGTGAAGTCAAGACAATACATAGTTTAGTTTTAAATTCCTGTATAATTTAAGATTTTGGCAAGTATATACAAATTATAGTGTAAATGAGCTATTTCATTTCTAAATTAAAAGAGGCGTGGAGTATTGTTTCAGGCTTAGTTCAATTCCACAAGTTCCTGTGGAACAACAGTAAGAACAGTAGTGTTTGACAGAGCTGCCCATTGTGGTAAGCATGCCTAGAACTAGTTTCAGCTAAATATGCTGTTAAGAACAATGCGTTAATTCCAGCTAAATATGCAAGGCCAAATGTCAGTAGCATTTGCTAACCAAGAGCTACAGAATTGGACCAACAGGCTTGAACACAAAATAAGTTTACAAGTGTGACCACAGCTGGTACTTTCTTTGGCTGCAAATGAGAGAGCCTGGAAGCACACTGCTTATAAGGCCACGGAGAAAGGACTATTACCCTACTCAAGCTATAAAACTACAGCGCTCAGAAAACTTACTTATTAAACACTTGGAACCCCAGTGGGATTGTTAACTGCCTTTTGAGCAGCCTCTTTAGCTTGGTGGGCTTGTAGTACGGCTACAGCTTCATCAACCTGTGAAGTAAAAAAGAAAAATTAATAAAATGAAGCGTAGTAATTTTTGTATGTTTCAGTTAATGAAACAGCTTAAATTATACATACAGACAATGCCTGCATTGTTAAAAAGGAAAGGGTAACATTACAGCTCCAGTTCATGCTAATGTAAGTCACTGCCACCCTCTCAAGGAGGGTATTCTAACTTCTCGCCCTGGACCACTGTTGCATTGCTGCTACTCCACTGTGCCAGCATAAACACCTGTTCAATCAGCACAGGGCTAATTGCTGATAAAACCAGTGTAAGGCACAAGCCCACCTACCTTCGAACGAAGAGACTCAGGAGACTCGAGCATGTGGAGGAGTTCAGAGTTGTCAATCTCCAACAACATACCAGTGATCTTACCCGCCAGAGTAGGGTGCATGCTTTGAATGAGAGGAAATAGACGTTCACCTGGAGAGGAAAAAAAAAGCAATCAGTGACAAATGTCATCTGCCAAACACAGCCTGGATTTAAGGGAAACAGGAAACAAACACTTTGCTCTACTGCTAAAACTACCTGTTCTGGATTTTAAGATTGATAAAAAGAGTATTTTGACTGTCCTCCTGCTACAAGGCATAGAGCAAGGTATCACGTACATACCTAACATCTGCTTTTGTTCTTGTGGAGGGGCAGAAGCCAACATGGAAGCAGTCAAGGGTTCCTGGCCTTGCACATGGACAGCAGGCTGCAAATTAATTTAACATCATTTCAATATTAAACTCTAGTTCATAATTAGGTGCAACTTCAAATATCCAATGTTCCACAACTCAGCATAAACAAAGCCTACACTGTGAGAAACATGGAAGAAATTACAACTAAGTCAACTTAATCAAATAGTGCTCGTTAGAGCTGGGAGATTCTGGAGATTAGTTACTCAACCACTCCATTGTGGAGCAAACACAAGGAAAATTCAGGCAAAGGTATCACGCAACTGGAAAATATGAAGTAACACAGGATCACATCCTGTCCCAGGCAAACTTGAAATATACTTAAAACCCCAAGGCTGTAACTCTGCTGCCACAACACAGAGCCTGAATTCTGGAATAACAAAGACAACTCTTAATCATAAGCGCCCCCTCCCCCTTCCTCTGCAAAAGAAATAACAACAAAAGTGTGGACCAGTTCCTAAAACTCCATACCTGCTGCATGGCAACTTGCGGCTGTGTGTTAAGATGTTGCTGAGGATTACGAACACCCGCAGCATATTTGTACTGTGGTACTGTGCGTACAGCAGGAGCGGCTGCAGTAGCTGCTGCAGGACGTGGACCCATTGTCTGTGTTGATGTATTAGCTGAAAAGACAACATCATTCCCTATGTAAATAATTCAGGGTTTGTTTTTTTTTTATTTAGCCTACACTGTACAAGTTAAAAGAAATCCAGCCTAAACTGAATACTTAATTTAGGTATTATAGTTTCATCTCAGTATTGTTGTCAACTGTTACATCGCTGGTCATATCTGAAGGTTCAAAGCTCGAAGTTTACTGGATGTTACTTTCCAGTCACTTCACTAATGAATTGCTTTTCTTACATGCTATTGAAAAAAAGATCTGTGAGAAAACATTCACTTTGGTTGAGTATTAATTAAGTTTCACTCTAAGCTCAAAGGACACTTGATTTGCTGAGCACATTACATCAAAAGTCATCCTAAGAAAGGATGCTTTCATGAAGTAGATAGCTAAACAGTACTACTGCCTAATGCATTCTGAGAGAATTAAGTTTCTATTACAATCAATTCTGGTTCATTTGGTGATGTGCAGATTCTACACACCTGACACTGGCTCACAGTACTCTATGGCAAAATAATAAGAGCTAAAATTCTATCATCTCAGTATTTCTACATGCAACCTATTATTACAATTGCCACAACGGTGTTTAGAAATGGCAGAAGCTGTCATACAGTATTATTAAAATGCACACTAAAGAAGAAATGCTTCATGCTAAAGAAATAGGACCACAGCAGGAGTCTTTCCTGGGACAACATTTAAAACAACTACTAGAAGGGTGATACTGGCTTACTCATTTAGTAAGAGCCAGAGAAGAAGGGAAGTTTACCACGTGATACTGAACTTACGAATGCTTTTGAGAGATCATTCTGAATCAGAGAAATTAAAAAATGTCTAATACTTAAAATCTGCAGAAATGAAACTCACCAACACGTTGTGTTGACATGACTCGTGGAACTTGAGCAGCTGGTCTCATGGTACTAAATGGTGGTCTGGGTGCTGCTGGGCGGATAGCACCAGGCATGTTTTGGAATGCTGTGTTTTAGAGAAAATATATTAAGTTACATGCTGAAACACTGAATGGTGAGAAGAGTTCAGAAGTAATAGCACTAACATGACAAAGAGAATGCCATGAAAATGTACTTAAAAGTGCAAAGGTAAATGCTATGGAGTTTACCATAATCCCCGGGAAAGAGGTAAAGCAACTTACGATGAGGTCTGGCACCCTGAGCAGTCCAGCGAGGACTAGGTCTAGCAAGTTGGGCGAGCTGATTAGTAGGATAGTATGCAGCGCGGTTCTGAGTCTGTCAGACACAAAAACAGTGTGTCACTTTGCTAGCTTTGAAAGGCACGCTGAAGTCCATCACCTTTCTCCTCTGAAATCAGAGTGCTGAAATGACGGACACAGGCTGACACTTGTATTTACTGTTAAATCTAAACAGATTTTATACCCAGTACAAAACATTCGGTTACTCTTCTCTATACGTACCTGTGGGATAGCTGCCATGAAGTAACCTGAAGGAGGTGCTGGTTGGTAGGGGTTGATTACAGGATTAGGTACTGCTCTTACACTTGCCATTCTCTGCATATACTGGTTGGTGAGATGAGCTTGGCGCTCTTCTTTACGCTGGGCTAGAGCTACATATAATGGTTTAGTAGCCACAATTCTACCATTCATTTCTGTGACAGCTTTGGTGGCTTCTTCTGGTGACGAAAAGCATACAAATCCAAATCCTTTGCTGCGGCCACCTTCCATCATGACCTGTCAGTATAAAATTTAGTTTTAAAACAAAAGAATGTCGTATCTACTTAACTCACATGAGCTTCTTTTTTCAGATTACTAGAAGTGAGACTACAGGTTTATTCTAATGAACTGATTTATAAAAAAATAATATAATTGCTTAATTAATCACTGTTTACCAAATACAGATGAACATTTCAGTGAAGTAATAATAAGCACATTATTGCACTGAAAAGGTGTCATTTTTCTCACATTAATATCAGTACTCAGCTTATTTCAAAAAGGATGATCATATGTGTTTAACCTGAGATGTACAATAATCAAGAAAGCAAATGTCCCCATATATGGTATATAGTAGCAGTGATAAGTGACTGGGTTACATATCTGTTAGTCAATGAAATAAATCACTCTTCCTTGGTGAAGGATCACTGTTCATTTTCAGAGGAAGGATGAGCACAATTTAAAAACTTTACTTTACCTTTGCACTAGTGATTGTACCAAATGGGGAGAATTCTTTTCGAAGACGCTCATCATCAATCCCATCATCAAGATTTTTCACGTAAAGGTTTACACCCTAAGAAAAGGCAAGTTATTGTTGAAAGCCAACGGTCTGTGTAAATCTAAAAATATCACAGAATAATATTTAGTCCTCTTGAATTAAAACTGAACCTGGTATCTGGTGATCCTGTCCTGCTTCATTTGTTCAAACTTGCGCTTCAGCTCCGTCTGTCTTTCCACTTTTTTCTGAGCCCGGCCAACATAGATTTGTTTCCCATTGAGCTCTTTCCCATTCATCTCATCCACAGCCTTCATTAATAAACAAGAGGTTAGCAGTGCTTTGTATTCCAGCGTTTTTCAGGCATACAAAAAAACCCCAGTAATGCAAATATAAAAAGTTACATAAGGATTCCAGAAAAAGATCCAATCCATCTACAGTTTCACTGGCTGAAACAAAATACCCCAAGACTTCCCTACTTAAATGGAAATTGCTTTCTGAGCGTGCTTCTGTCCAGTTAAAGTAAAAAAGGAGGCAAAAAACTTTTCTTCTATGAAGTTGGGAAAAAAAATTTTCAACTCACACAATGAAAATGATTTCTCCAGCCTTATCATACTAAAGGCAGAGAAAATAAAGCAAATTAAGTTGAAAACCTCTAATTTACAAACCTGACTTCTGTTTTTAAAAGTAACACCTGAAACTGTACTATCTACCAGATTTTCTTTACGTTAAGCTACAGCTGGCATAGATGACTTTTTTTAACATTTTTAATCTTTCATTAAGGAAATACTTGAAGAGTATGAAAATACTAACTTTTTTCCTTTAAGATGTTTTGAGTTACAACTATTAAGACATGAAAACTCTGGCACAGATTTATTCAATTAATTTAAAACTGAAGTCACAGAAGGGATTGTATACCTTCATAATCAAAGCCATTAAAAACTTATCTACTGAGATAGAGCTTTATGCTAATTAAAACACTGTACTTGTGATTCTGACTACTGTCAGAGACAATTCATCAATGAACGTATGCAAGACTGAACAATGTAGATGCAAAACAGACAGGATTTGTTCTAATCTCGTTTGTACACTTGCACTACTGACAAACTACAGAAACACCTTTTGAAAAGCAAACTTCCTTTGTTGCCATGATTTGTTGTGTGCCGAGTTTTTCTCCTGATACAATGTCCCTACTGCCAGAGTCAACTGACACATCAAAGCAACCAGCTGACAAAGAATGAAGTTATACAGCATACCAGCATGTTATAGACATATACACAAATTAAAAGGACCCTTCTTCCGAAGTTACTCTTCAGAGTAAAATCAACATCACAGGGCTCTATGACTACTTTCTTACAGCTGTGCCAAACATGTTCCATAAAACTAACAGCTTTCCTGCTGACTTTGCAGTGCTGAAGTTTGAAAACACAATCCTTTCTGCCTTGCACAAATGTTTTGTGCAACCAAAGTGGATCCCATGATTCATCTGGGTTTTGCACAGATGTAATAATTTACCATGCTTTAATTAATGTTGCCCAGCACGAGGGAGTTCAGATCTCAACAGGTTATTAAATTATTTAGGATTCCTCATTTCTACACGAGTTCCAGCTGTCTCAGTATCTTGACTTAATCGGCTCCTCATCAAATCAATGGACATTTGCTCATAAGAAAGCACTCTAAATGGCAGAAACCATGCTGAAGTCATTTAGGAAGCAGCACCTGTTTTTGCAGTGTCCTTGACTGATTAAAACCCCTTAAATTCACAAGATTTCAAATCACTCAATGAAACATTATTTGGGTCTCAGTTATAGAATTCTTAAAATGAAGTCCAGAAGCTTACTTTTTGGGCATCTTCATGTCTTTCAAAACTAACGAAGCCAAAGCCTTTGGATTTTCCGCTCTCATCGGTCATAACTTTGACACTTAGGGCAGGACCTAAAAAGAGAATGAAATACTTATGCTTTGTATACACAGAGTATTCTCTTCATGTTTGGAACATCCTGTTTAGAAGTCTTAAAATTTAGTTTGTTTCACTTGTATTACAAAGGACTCCTGCACTAATTATGGTACCTAGTAAACATCACCCATTAATACAAAATTGCTAATTTGCCCTGATGCTGAACTTCAGCCACTATGGCTCAATTCTGCCATGCTGGATTTCTCTCCTACTGTATTTTAACCAAAATGGGACTATGAATTTTACCTCAAAGTGAATGAAATTGGTTTTCTCATTCAAAATTACAACACTTAAAAAGCATTAGTCCTTCCATCCTTTGAAACAGGTGCCGAAAGCTGGAGAGGAGGCCCTTCTATTTAGGTATGTGCCTCACCATTTACCCTGGTCAAAGACCATCCCAGTTCAGCAATTCCAAACCCTTGAAAAATTGCAGTTCACAGACTCAGTTGAGACAGATATTAGCAGCCAAATTCACTACCGTTTCAACCACAGATACTTCAATAGTGGAAAGGAATTTCCTCTAAACGCTGCTTAGGGCTGCTATAGAATATCTCATATACAAAGCTTTGTCTTGCTTTACAAGATATCCACTGGAGAACAGCAAAAGCATGGAGGAAACGAAATACAAAAAAAAAAGCCAAGGCTGAAAATGAAAAAGATGTGCCCTGTAAACAAGTATAAGAATCTGTAATGAACAAATTTCTTGCCAGCTGAAAAGTTCCTTATAATTTCCCATTAGGTCAACCACCACAACGCAACCGAATAATGAAAGCAGAGACGCTCTGAGTAAAGGTACGTCTGCAGGTCAATGAAAGCAAGAGCAAACTCATTCGTCACGTATCCTGTAGTGAATTCATAACATCAGTCTGTACTAAAATAGAAAACGCTTCTACTTGCAACTAAAAAAAAATTGCAAAACCCATCAAAAGACTATTTAGGCAAATTATTTTCAGATTATTGGAAACAATTCTGATGGCAGGATTATATACGCCATTCTGCCTACTTAAAATTCTGCAGTGGATATTACTGCACTTTGAATCTGAAATTGGAATTAAGTACCAACTTTTCAGTACCTTTTTTTATTTTTCATTTTTTTACATCAATATCAGCCAGATGATTCTTTGTATTATAAAGCACTGTACAGTCAGACGTAAGAAATAAGCTGAAGTTTACTCGTGCTTATATAAACTTAAACTTTAAGACATTACCAAACTTGCCAAAGAGTTCCTTAAGTCTCTCATCATCCATGTCTTCTCCAAAATTCTTGATGTAAACATTGGTGAATTCCTTTGCTCTGGCTCCAAGCTCTGCCTCGCGTTCCTTGCGGGATTTAAACCTTCCAACAAATCTAGTTGCAGAACAGTGCAGATTAAAGCAAGTTGTCAAGGTTTAAAAATTTACTTTAATCCCCTGGCATTGTATTTTATTCTTAAACAGTCTCATTGTTCATTATAGGCATAAAATTCTTTAGATCAAATATTTGTGATAAAATGCCATCAGAAAAGCAATTTCACTATCCTTTGCTACATCAGTGTGCTTTTCGCAGTTACTAGCACAAAAATGCTTTCAAGCCATCGGTGATATTGTTCACTCTTACAGAACAGCCTTTGACAAAAGGAGCTTGGACAATACGACACAGCACTAGGTAAATGGCTAAACAGAAACTCTAGATATCAGCATAATCCCTCTGCCATACTAAAAACTTGGCAGCCTTAAAACAACCATTCTGCAATCCAGTTTTTAAGCAAGATATTTAACTAATTTCTACAACCAACTCCCTTACACACCTTTCCAGCCTATATCAAAGCAAGACTTTTGTTTGTTTTGGCTTGTTTGTTTTTTTTTTTTCCAAATGGGCATAGGGAAATAAATAATTCAGCTTGCTCTTTAGTCAAATACCATTGCGAATTGGCTGGGAATGAACACCAAAAGTCAGTTCATACTGTCAGAGAAAGAACAGAGGCTACACACAACACTCTGCAACCCAAGGAACTGCTCTACTACAGACGTTACATGGCTAACACTGATTTCTGACTGTAGCAGACATTTGCCCTCAAATCTTAGTGTATTGTCCAACTTTATAGTTCCAAATCTGACAAATCCAATAAAGTAGCATACAGTAACTCAACACTTTCTTAAACTTTGACAACTTCACCTAATTTATAGTAACCAAGAATGATAAGAACGATAGTGCAATGTGTTCAGCAGATTTTGATAGCGAGTGAAGTACTTTAATTCACTTTTAAAAGCCTAGCCTGAATAGAAATTCTAAGGAAAATTAACTCTAATGATGTATTTTACCAAAGTTTACATAAATCACGTGCTTTTATGAATACATGCCTTTTTTTTTCTTACTAATTTAAAAAGGTTGCACAAATATGGAAACTGAGTAAAAATATACACACAGCATGCCAGTCAAGCAAAGAACAAGCAGGAAAACTAAAGTCTTAAAAATGTATGTTCTCCCTGCATGTGGCTTGATCCATCCATCCATCTCTACATGTAAAAATAACCCATGATTGTACACTGATGCTGATTTCTGTTCTCCTTTTCCCAAACCTTCTCAAGTATTTATAGAGCTATTCTTTTGTAACTATACCAGATACCATAATGATCCATTACGCATAGCTCTGACGGGCACTCGTGCCCTTCCCCCAAGCGTAGATATCACTAAGCAAGTAGCCAAATAATGTTTTCTTCCCTATATTAGAGAACAGTGATAATGGTTAAAACATTGTGTTTCTCTAAGTTTTATTTGCTACTCCTATTTCCTAGATATGCCTATTAACAGACTTTCATATCAAAACATTAGTGTAATCTGACAGCTGTTCAGTACTGAGTAACTCTAGATCATTCTGATTTTCATCCAAAAAATGGATGATGTTCCTGTCTCACAACTCTGATAAAGGAAGCATTATTCAGAATACCTGATGGATTGTATTTTATCTCAGACCAGTATGATTAGAAAACCAGAGAAACTCCTAAATCCGCAGTACAACATTGGCTTATAAGACAACTAATATAACAACTTCTCCCCTAGAGTCAATTGCTAGTCTTTTCTGAGCTTATTTTGCCTTTAGAATAGGCAGGTGATACATTCCATAGTAGTCCTAGCACTAAAAGTCTCTTTAACATCACAACATTTTAGAATAACCTGCCTTTCTAGTTGAGCTTTAAATATTTGTCTGCTGTAAAATGGATTTCAGTCCGTTGATGCCCAACTACGTATTTATGTACTTACACTTTGCGGTCATTAAGCAGCATACCATTCATTTTTTCAATAGCTCTTTCTGCAGCTTCTTGTGTCTCAAAATGTACAAATCCATAACCTTTGGATCCATTTTCATCACATACCACCTATTAAAGAAAAGCTCTGCTGTAATACCCATGGAACGTTTCCAGCGTAAATTGAGTTTTTCTGTCAAACCATTACATGTACCAATAATTCTCCACTAACCTTACAAGACAGGATGTTTCCAAAAGCAGAAAATGTGTCATACAGAGCTTTGTTATCAATTGATTTGTCCAAGTTTTTGATGAAGATGTTTCCCACACCACTTTTGCGTAGAGATGGATCGCGTTGAGACCACATGATGCGCACTGGTTTGCCTTTAATGACATCAAAGTTCATGGTATCCAAAGCTCGTTCAGCTGGAAAAACATAATGGAATTAGTAGGAAATGCTAGTTACCTTAATAAGCACACAAACAGCATTCAAAGTACAATTCTTCATAAAATTGTTACTGTTTTCAGTCCAGCACCACCAGCGAGATACAACCTCAAACCTCCAATGTAAATAAACCCCACTCTGTTTTATGCAAGTGAAAACTGGCAACAACTCCTCAGCAGAAGCTGCAATTGGGAGACAGGAAGAAGCACTGGGCAGCTGAGCGAGCTGTAGAAATCCCAGTAGTCTGAAGGGCCGGACCCCGCTATGAAAAGATGGTATGGTGGCAAGAGAACACGTATTGAGTGATGGCAATTATGACCTTTTCCACGGGAGGAAAAAAGTTTTAACATTTGTGAAAAGTCAGCTGGCCACTCCCACATCACATAGGTGTAGACTGTACCAATAAAAATGCTTTTAGGGGTACAGCTCGTGCCCATATAAGGCCTTTTGCAAACATTACTGTAAGAACTCCTAAATCACCAATACCCCTAAACTGACAAAATTTCTTTGCTAGATGAAATTCAAGTCTGGTTCAGGCAGCTGTTCCACACAACTCCTTCCTTAGTGACAGTGATGGACTTCTGAGCAAGGTATAGTACAAAGAGATTTAAAACTAGTCCTTAACTTTGAAAATCTGAATTCTTTTATATATATATATNATACATACAAGCTCAATGAAAGAGCAAGCATTAAAACAGCAAAATGAAGTAATGCAAACCAGGTTTTGTTACTCCAATGGAGCAGTTTTTCCAGTGGAGCTCGATAACTAACTTTTCAAAGCCTAAATTTAAGATCTCAATGTATTTAGATGGGGAAGTATCAAGACTTCAGTTTTCACATGTCCCTTCAGAGCAACAAGACATGTCTGTCATGTTTTAAGTCAACCAGGTATTTAAGCAGGAAAGAGCAACAGGTCTCAAGCATGGCAGACAATTTATGATCACCCACATTAGCTCCTTTTCATCATCGTTCCTGTACGTCTGGAAGGACAGCGAAAAAAGTCCCAATAAATACCTGAAGTCAGATCTATTGGTACTGACTCACATCACTGCAATTTGCATATAGCAGAGCAATGTGATGTTAACAAGACTGAAATAGAGTTAGTATTAGTTTAAAAACAGTAACCAAGTCAGTTAATTGCTTTTCTTCGGAGGAGGACTAAGGGCCAATCACATTGTGAAAACTCTTATTTTTTATTCTTTAAGTGCTGCTTTTATCTTTAGCTACGTTGGTAGATATCACGGCCAAAGAAAATCTGCAATCAGCCTCTGTTCAGCTGGTACACCGTGTTTTATGTCCCTTCTTCCCACGTTTTCAGATTACAAGTGAATTTGAAGATTATACTCTCTGAAAGACATCTGTAGAAATTAAGGAGAGAGACTTCTAACATTTTCTTGTAAAAAAAAAATCTATCAATAATATTACCACATTCACAAGGCAGTAGCAGGTCAACAACCGATGTAAGCTGAAGCCATTAAAAAAAAAGGCATTGACAGTCTTTCAAGTAAGTTAACAAAGCTTTCACAAACTTTAATATAAATTAAGCAGTAGAGAAAAGTCAACCTACATACTGATAATGAGAAACAATAAGCATTGGAAGGCTTTACATTACCCCAAAAAAAAGGCCAAAAGACCCCCAAAGAACCGTGGATATCAGACTTGCCACAGTAGAAACTTCTAACACTTCAGTATTGCCCTGGAAGTCATTAGATTATTACTGCCAGCACCAGCAAAAGTGCCAGCAACAAACAGTTCATTTTTTCCAGAAGTAGTAACAGGGCTTCCTTTACTAGAAAAGAGGCTTTTCTAATTCATGCTAATTGCTTCTAGAATAATCCTGACACTCCTCAAAAATGTGTGTTCCCGGACACATTTCCCAAACATCCGACTCCAAGTGGGTCCACGCTAGCCCTCGCAAGCACTACTGCTCTGCGCTAGTAGTGAGCACAGATCTTAGACTGATGCAATTTCTCCACAAAGACGTAGAGTATGGAAACTCTCAACAGCTCTCCTCCTCTCTTCTACGGAGTAGAAATACAAGAAAATTTAAAGATTTCTGCTTAACCAACACCACATTGTCATTCCACAATAGATTTTAAAACATTACTAGAATACATCTGCAAACAGGTACAAGCTTCTCTCATTAAAATTCACACGTAGTAAAACTGGCTTGCTTTCATCACGTTTCTGCCATAAAAGGAGGCAATTCCATTCAGCAGTTAACTTGTTACCAAGTGGACACACCTACCCATGCTGTACTTTTGCTGATTCTGCTGGAGCTTTTATTGAATGAGTCACAGTTCCCATTTTAGTTGTGAGCAACTGGACACTCCACTCTAGTAACAATTTCAAAATCACATGGAATATACGCTTAATGCTAAACTGTGCTAAATGTACATAGCAATAGTTACAGAACAACAAACCTCTGGAAACATAACCATTCAAAAAATCTGAAGGGCAAAGTGCAGCTTCAGATTACTCAAGAACATTTCCAGTTTAGTGATTGAACAAGATTTCCTGGGTTTTACTCGAGACTATGACTCAAATTCAGAAAAGTCACAACTACGAAATGGGTGCATACCTCAGAAGTGTGTCATCAGGCCTAATTACTTTTCGGAAGAGCTTTGAGATGATCCCTAGTTTACAGACAGCTGGTAATGTCAAACACACCTTCAAAGACGTTTTTCAAAAGCCGAGCTAGTTGTTACTACAAATGTTTAATAAGCATAGCCTGAGACCTAGCTAAGAATCAGGCAGCTAGTCTGGAATCAAAAATGAAACCAGTATTACTGTAAGAATCACCATTCATCCTCAGAGCTCTTAGTTCAAGGTTTCAGTAAACGGGTAAAATGATCTATGAAAAAAAAAAAAGATCAGCAAATGCTTTCTAGATATTTGACAAGAACATCAAGTTTTAAAAGTGTTGCAATAGTATAATCACACAGTATCATTTAAGTATATTTTAAGCAAGTATGTCCAGATACGTGCCAGATGCAAGTTTGATACAGATGAGAAATGCTTTCAGCTGAACTGGACTAGGTGTAGAATAAAGCATGTGTGCTTCCCAAAGTCTGAAAAACACTTGTAACGTTTTGAGCAACAACATTTCTATAAACAGCACATTCCCAAACTCTGAATGCAAGCACTGCTCAAGTGAAAAAGCTGTATTTGTTCACGCATTTGACAAATTACAAGCTAAGTCACAAAATGCAGGGTTGAACAGGTTGCTCAACTAATGAGGATGAAGTTGGCCCTGACAGAATCCTGCCATTACTAAGGAGGAGAAGCATCTGAATCACCTTCAGCTTCTGCCTTGACATTATCACATCACTGGTCTGAACTGTGCTAACCCCCTATTTTTCTTTTTGACAGTAAACTGTACCATAGGTTTTTATCGAATGAAAGCAAAGTATGTTAAGCTTTCAAATCATCTCATCCTAAACAATGGCTGAATAAATTAAAAGCTCTCTAAAGTGAGAGAACTGATAACAAGTGAAAAAACTGCCTATTAAATAGATGAGGCAGTAACTTTTACTACTTGCATACAGATACCATCGGTACACCAAAGCTCATCTGATAACGTCGATATATTGAAGCCAATTTTGAAAGCCAGCTAATGTAATTGCTTGAAGAGTTTGTAATTCAAATCTGTCACCTTCATAAACTCGAAAATAAACCCATTACAATAGAAAGCTGTTTACTTAACTGTACTTGAAACCAAGTATGTTCTAGCTGGCCAAATTGTTTTTTCTTTAAATTGGACTCGACAAAGCTTAGAACTGGTTACATTTGGATCCTGTATCGAAACAGTCTCCAAACAAACTAGTTGGTTTGCCAAGCTTAGCGCAAACGTGACCAGCTACGCGGAAAGTTTCCTTACGGATGGAACTTCAGAGAACCAGCAACATGTCGCGTAAAGCCACTTTAATACACACACAACTTGGGAAACACAATGTCGGGAGAGCGCACTGTGAAGAGAAACGGACCTGCCCACAGCTTGCTACACCAAGAGCAGGGAAAGGAGGCCCAAGGGGTTTTGTCCCCCCGCCTACCCGTGACAGATCTGCCATAAGTTGGTGTTTTAACGTTATTACGCTTCGGCCTGGGCTTTGACTGGACGCCTGCGAAACTACCAAACCACCCCGGCACGTCCCACTTCCTTCTTTTGGCCTCTTAATCACGCACAACACACACACACACCCCCACCCTGCCTCTGCGTAGTTATTAACAGCCGCTAATGACTGCGATGTTGTCTCCGAGCAAAAGCCTCCTTCATCTCGGGTCCCCGCTGCGGTGCCAGCCGGTGGGAAAGTCACCACCCCCCCCAAAAAAACACACACGCTCCGGGGCAGCTCCGCCAGGCCCCGGCCTTTCGGGCCCTTCCATTTTCGGTTCCCGGTGGCGGAAGCGCCCTCCCCCCTCCCNCCTCTGCGTAGTTATTAACAGCCGCTAATGACTGCGATGTTGTCTCCGAGCAAAAGCCTCCTTCATCTCGGGTCCCCGCTGCGGTGCCAGCCGGTGGGAAAGTCACCACCCCCCC
>VXAK01006044.1:0-50166 GCA_013399435.1 Arenaria interpres
AACCCAAACCATTCTATGAAATCAGATGGTTCATGAGGAGTGAGAAGGTAATGGAAAGGGTATTAAAGGCAATCTGTACAAGAAGTAGTTTTGGAGAATGAGGCAGCCAAGTAAAAGAAACAGAGATGGTAAGTGAGGATGGAAGGTGGCTGATGCAGTGATAGCATCAATAACGTCCTGAGAATATTAGTATGCATACACCATGGTGTTCATAGGTGATGAACACTTGCAGCAGTTGTGTCTGGGGACTAATCTGACATAAAGTGCCTAAAAGTGCATAAAGTACAGAAGTAGCAGGTATGAGCTTCATAATTGTAGCAGCTTAGACTGCCTCAGATGTTTCACACGTGGAGGAAATCCTGAAGAACTTGGAAGAGCAATGACTGAATTAAAGGCAAATACCCCAGTGTTGGTGCTGCCTTCCCTGGGCAGCTGGTGTCACCTGAAATACGAGGTTTACGGTGTATTGCCCCTCACCGTTTTCCTGACACCTGAGATGAAAACGGTACCCTTTTTTCCTTGACCATCATGCTCAGACAAGTTGCAGGCAGAAAGAGTCAATAGGAAGGGATTGTATTTCCCATCTTGCTTTTGCATTAAATAGGTCATTTTGAATGAGGAGAGGTATGAAAATACTTTTATTTGGTTCTAGCCAGTTTTGCTCTTACCTATGCCTCAGGCTGCTGGAAGTTTTTTTTGCCACTTAGGGATTTTTGTAGTGCGTGGATGCAAGCATTTGCCACGTAGCTGAAAAACCTTTGCTTTCCCACGTACCACCCTTTTGCCACAAATAAGTGCACTGGCCACAAGGCAGTTGTTCGCGTGGTTTTTCTGTGAGTTCTGTCTTTGGTGCTCAGGAACTTTCCTACTTTGCTCCACTGCTATAATTGCAGCTCCACAAGGAGCAAGTGGGAGCTGCTGGGGAATGAACTTGGAGGTCATTGGTGCCATTGTACTTGTTTTCCAGCTGTGCAATAAGAACTGTCGATGGTAGCCTACAGTGATACAGACCCCATGGCTACTCTATACCATCTCCACTCTCACGATTAAACAATAGTGGAAGTTTGAGAGCAGAGAAGAAGGGGGTTAGTCATACCCTGGGGTTATAAGGCTCCCTCTTGTAACTGATGGAAAGAGCTGTAACTATAATGGCAGTGTTTGCTGGGGCGAGGAGGGAAGACCTGTCTGGTTGTCGTTAGACGTGGACTCTTTCTATGACAGCAGTCTACTGTATGAATAGTGGAGGCAGGGAAACATCTGTAATTGTTTGAACTGAAAAAGACATTGAGGTGCTCTCAGAACTGTGTAAATGGTGGTCTCCAAGCTTCTCATCTCGAGTAACCTCATGGTGCAGGGCTTCACGAGTAAAGGAAGGATGGAAAGTACCTCAGTAATTTCTGTACAGCTCTTTGCTCTCTGCCTTGGATAACAACTCTCTGTTCACATTGTGAAAGTTGCCAGAACAGCATCATTATTGCATTGCCAACTTTGATTTCCTTTGCTATGAACACTCTCCTCGTCCTTCAGCACTTTTTCCTCTTCCTTTCAGGTAAGAAGGAGGCAAAGAAGCCATACAGGAGTTGTGAGAGCCAGCATGGCTGCAGCTTTGCTCTCTGATTTTTTTGTTGTCATTCAACTTGCATGCCACAAGCCTTATGCCTGTTTTGCCGTCCTCCTTCCAAGCTCTCAGAAGGTGGCCTGTCTAGAAAACCACTTAACATTTACAAAGCTTTCTTCAGGGGTTGTAGTGTTTATCTTAGGGTTTATCCACCCTTCTTTAGAAGAAAAGGAGGTAATTTCCAAGTATACGTTGTTTGGATTTTTTTTTTTTTTCTCATCAGTATATTTTTCTGTACTGCTTGGAGTGGTGCAGTTCTGCTTCTTCTTCCTCAGAGCCTCTAGATGCTTTTGCTTTCTTTCCCTGGTGGGGCTGGTTGAAGCCAAGTCCATTGACTATTTGAGAGATCATCGCTTCTGTGAGGGCTTACTATTTATTTATTTATTTATTTATTTATTTTACTTTCAAAAGTCCCTGCAGGTTAAGATTGTACTCCAGGGCCTTATTTCCTCTCCAGCCTTTAACCTTTTTTTTTTTTTCAGTTGAGCAGACGCATTGAGCCAGGTGTTCAGTGTAAATTTGAAATTCCAGTGTTTAAAAACGAGAAACCCACAATGA
Source organism: Arenaria interpres (assembly GCA_013399435.1). Taxonomy (NCBI): domain Eukaryota; kingdom Metazoa; phylum Chordata; class Aves; order Charadriiformes; family Scolopacidae; genus Arenaria; species Arenaria interpres. Next base: position 2,177 of record VXAK01006044.1, read on the forward strand.
AACCTATGAATTCTGTAAGAACAAATTCTGGTTAACCGAAAACAAAACATAAAAATTTCCATCTTATCCCAAACTGTAGAAGGCATGCTGCATTTTGCTGTAATATATATATATTTAAATAATTGAGTTAGCAAGCCTATCAAAGGAGATGTTGTAGAGAAGATTGAATATAATACGATTATTATGTCTTGTTGGTCTCTAATGACTTTAAAATCCCTTTAATAAGGATAGTAATAATAAATCTTCATTTATTCATCATTCCACTTCAAAGCTGATTTCCAGGGCAGTACATTAGAACTATAATAATGTAAATACCAATGAAGAACAAAATGCCATGATAGAGCCTTGAGCATTGTTGATTTCAGCGTATGTTTTAATAATATAACATCTCTTGTAGACTAATTTTATTTGTGCCTTTTTAAAAAGTCATGGGATGTTAATTTGGGGAGGAGGTTTTGATGTAATTTTTCGTGTAAGAAAATATCTAGTAATGTGATTTGTTGTGGGGGAAAAAGCCCCACTATTTTAAAACCTCTTTATTAATCTGAGAGGCTAATCTAGGCGTTTATATGGAGCTCTTGAGTACTTTGCAAAAGTGTGAGTAAATGTGGCAGGTAAGAATCATCTGGCAAATTGGGCATATCTGTGCTGCAATTGCCGGATAGGATTTTTGTTATTCACTGCAGCTCCAGTTGCTAAACCGATCTAAGTAAAGCTGAACACAAAGCACAATAGTTTGTAAACCCATTTGTCTCAGAGCAGCTGGGAGAATGCTAGAAAAGGAAATCTTTAGCATTGACGTATCGTAATGAGATTAAAAAAATTGATTGATGCACGTAGTATCTGATTGCTTCACAAACTCTCGTGTAGTCATCTTCACAACTTTCCTGGTTTATGTTACAGACCCACCTTTGTTTTAGAGACGGACAGCATAGAGATGATGTGTGAGGGACCTGATGTCAGATCACTCACAGCCATGCATGCCCTTGTCTCTGCTCTGTTCTTCCTCACTTGTTGTTTTTTTTTCCCAACGGTTTTCTCCTGTGTTCATACTTTTTCCCAAATCTTTTGAAAGCAACATGATTCAAAATGCAAGCAGGAAAGTTAGAGTCTTTAAGTACGGCGAGTATTGACCTGACCTGCATGGTGGCGGTCGAAGCCTGATCTTTTGGGAAAGCAATAACCAATCTTACAGGGAGGACTGCTTTTTCTCACTAAACTAAAAAATTCAGCTTAGCCACCCAAAACAAATACACCGCTCTGTAGTGCCTGTAGCTGAACTGGAAGGAGGTAGCTTTACTTGAGTTCACCAATAAAATAATTTAAAACTCAAAATCTTTATCAAGTCATCATGACTTTTCTCATGTTGGTGTTTTCTTTCTTCCTATGTGTTTTATGGATTTGTCTCACTTCTGCTAATCCCTGGCTGGTGACAGTCAATTATTTCCTTCCTTGTGTCTGCTGTGTCTCGTCCATGTAGGTATCTCAGTCTGCTGGCCAAGGCAGCAGAGCTCAGACTTATTTTGATGTATGCTGCGTGCATTTGAAGTAAGTGCCAAAAGGTGCTAAAATAATTGAAACTTTTAAAACATGCCCACTCTATGCAGGAAGAGAACAGCAAGGGGAATTTGGGACTAAGACTTACCTTTCCTAAATATGCGTTGTCATGTCCAAAAATACTGTGCCCGAACCTTTGTAGAAATTAGTTTCTTTTGAAGGTTCTTTCCATAATAGGCAGGCCTAAAATTATCATCTTATTCAAAACTTCAGTCTTGGGTTGTTGCTTAGGACATTTCAAAATAACTGTGGGCCTGGCAAGACTGTTCAGATGTCCATAATTAATAGGAAATAACTTCCTAAATTGGCCTTGTTCCTGTGCACAAAAATCTGCAGATCATCTTCTGGCCATTTGAAGTTCTGAAGTTGGGAAGTTCTCAGGTAAAATTTGAAGTGGGAAAAACATATTTCAAGTCTTTTCAGTGAATAACACCTTCCTGTTACCTCTGCTTTTCCCTCAACTGTCAGAAAAAGATGCTAAAATAGAGAACAAGAAATGCTTCTGAAGACAGCGTGGCCATCCTCACTGAACTGAAACTATCTGGAAAGCTGTAGCATAAGGAATGTAACTTCTGTCATGTTGACCACGAGCGCATGCCGTGATCAGAAGGTCTTGCTGCACTAGGCTTCACACAAACACACAGCTCACTTTGCCTGGCAGCATTTATTTTATTGACTTTGTTGGTCAGCTGATTAGCACTCAAACAGTAATTGCTCTAACTCATTTGGCTGTCCTGACATGCTTCTGCAATGTCAGATCTTACTCATTTTAGGGACAGTAGTGGTTATGCAGAAGGGGAGCAGCACCATGCAGTGTTCTAATACCATACTGGATATTTTGAGACAACAACCTTTTTTAAAGGATGCTGGTGCTTTGTTTTAGGAAGTGAGAGAAAAGAATAGAATGAAAAAAAAAACACTTTCATGTTATGTTCATGTGGAAGGTGTAATAAAATTGCATTTGTTATCTAGGTTTATGGCATATTTGTGTAACTCTGTGAGCACCCTTGGTCAGTCAAGTCAGTAATTTGCTATTTTATTCCCATAAGGGAGCAATGGGGTTTAAAAAAAAAATCAAAACAAAACTAGTTTGGCTAGTCATATATTCCTGATCAAAATTATATATTCCTGTGCAAAAAAAAAAGTGCTTTTCACATGAATTAAAACTCTGTATTTTCACTTTTTGTGAACAGAAGTGGCTCATCTTTATAGCTGTCTTGGGTCTGAACACAGGCCAGAGCTGGGTGCTGGTGACAGGGTCAATTGGCAGTCCGAGGCCTGGCAATGAACCAAATCCAGGTTCCATCCAGAGGGAGTGCAGTGAGGAGCAGCAGGACATGAGCCTGGAGACAGGGACGGGGATGAGAGGAGGGCTTTGTTCAGAAGAGAAGATACCCACAATGTGGGGTTGAGGTCCATCCAGAAGATGAGACCAGAAGCAGATTGGAGATAGGCAGACCTGGTCTGGCGAGGACCGAAGGCCCAGGTCTCAGCCAAAACAGAGCTCCAGGATCCATGGGCAGAACGTGTAAGTTTTGGGTTTTGTGAGGCTGGTCGTGGCCTGTCCAGGGTTGAGGTTTTAGTGGCCAGCCCAGCCCAAACCACAACATGGCCTCTTAGTGCGCTCAGGCCCTGTCCATTAATCGTGAGCTTTATGTAATGATTGTGATTGAACTAGCACTGTCTTCTACTCCTCCTCCTTCTGTTGTTTTTACTTGAAAGTGGAGAAATGCTGTTCTGGTGGTCTTTAGGGGTGAGATCCAAGTCAATGGAAAGGTTACTGTAGGCTCCAAGAAGACAGCTTGCCACTTTTAACCAGGTTGGTTTTCAGCATCTAGTTTCACTGATCTGACAGTGAAGAAAACTAGTTCAGAAGTGATGGTAGAGTAGCTCTTTAAATACTTGGGTGTTGGAAAATTGCTTATTTGTAAATCGTTTCAGTGAAGTCAAGCAACAGCGGTTGAAGACGTTCCCTGGTCTGGTATCAGTGACCCATTTCTATTGGTAGTGGTGGGGCTCCCATTCAGGGAGAGTTTGCTTGTCCCTTGTTTCCCATTCAGGGAGAGTTTTCTGCTTGTCCCCACATGCAGAACTGTATACATTGTGGTTAATAACTTCTGTTTTGATAGCATTTTGGACTCTATCAGGATTGGGCATGAACAAGCTAGCAGTTGTCTGAACATGGATAAAGACCTGTCATACTTCCCTGTTGCCACCTCTTTCATACCATTGACCTTACAGCTAGAGAAGCTTTTTGTTCATTTTAGGTCAAAGTACAAAGAAAAGAGAAGGAAAACACTGACCCTCGGACACTGATCACATCCACCACTGGTGAGCAAGCCTGTGCTAGGGAGCAGATTGACCAAGCAGATACACAGAAACGAATTGCTTGGGTTTAGGTGCTGGATGAATATTCTTAGTCATTGGCAGGGTGAGGTTTTGTGTTGCTGTGCCCTCAGCCACATTGCAGGGCTGCTTTGGGGAAGCACTGCATTTGTATCAATCGAGCTGCTGATTTACCAGATAAAGCCTTCCCGTTCTTAGTCATGACTTCTCCTGGCAGGAAGCAAAAAACGAGCAATAAAGAAAAATGGTGCATATTTGGAGTTTTGTCTCCTGTTATTTCAGTTCTTTCCTTTGGAAAAAAAAATCAGAAAGACCCTAAATGAGATTACTTTCCTAAACGGATAGCAGACCTTTGCCATATGAATGGTGCTGATTTTTTCCTAGCTGTAAGCAGAGAACAATTGACTAAATTTACCAAAGCAAGTTCGTCTTTTTGTTTCTGATTTTTGAGATTTTTTTTTTTTTATCAGATGGCTGAACTGATGGTAGTAGTGTATGGCCCTTAGTTTAAAACATAATCCCTGTAGTTCAGACCATGTTTGCTATCTAGCCAGAAGATGCTAAGTATCCTTTTTCTTTGCAGCCCTTTAACTTTAGTATATGGTTTGACATCAAACATTTAACGTAAGCATTTAGCTTAGCTTTGGAATGGTTGAAAATGTATGTGGATAACTTTGCAATAGAAAAACTGAAGAAAGAGGGAGTGGCTCCTGCTTTATTTTTTGTGAAAACATAATTTTGTAAATTTTTCTCTTGCATAGGAATGATTTTGAAATTTTTTGACACCTGAAGAAGAGTTGGACTTAAAGCAGAGCGGTTGTCCATAACTTAACTAGATAACCTTCAGACTCTATAGTTACTTTCTTCTGGCAGTTAATCATCTTGCAATGTTTACAACCCCTTGTCATGGTATTCAATGGGGGAATTACTCTGTCATTCTACTTAATGTAAATGCACTGTATGTATACAGACCTTCTCTGGTACGGCCACTGCTTGCAATCTGTTTTCCAGCGATACCTGGGTTTCCAGCCTGGTGTCTGCTGGCTTTGGCATCATAGACACACAATCAGACTCAGCACCTTTAGTGGGGATTTAAAGTATAAAGAGAGAAGGTGAGCCAAGGTGGAGAAACTGTTGTTATTTCCATTTTGGGGGAAGAAATTAATCACAGGCAGGTTGTAACTTCCCCACTTCTGAGCTTAATGTAAGCTTTCACCTTTCGCAGTGTGAACGTTGATGTTACAGCACCCAAAGGACATGTACCAGAGGATATGGGGCTCTGAGGGCACCCCTGACTCTCTGCAAGCAGTTGATATTAAGAGAGTTAACCTAGTTTTATTCCTGGGAATGACCATTTCCACAAGCTGTTTAGCTCTGTGAAGAGTATAGTAAAAATTGAATACAAATAAAGTGCACGGGGTATGCATTTCAAAATTGCATTAGTGTGCTATAAATAGGGGCATACATCCGCCTTTGGTATTTGCTAGAAAAAAGCCAGGATGTGTTTTCTGGCAACCTTGGTGCTGGAGGAAATCCATTTATTTTATGGTACAGACAAACTTATTTTTTCACTTGATCTTTTAAAGACAGAATCCTTGGCATTCATTGCCTACCTGTAGGTGCAAATGAAGAAAAATAATGGTAAAAATGCCACATACTTTCAATCACTGCAGTGTTCCTTTTGTCATCTTCCAAGTGTTGTATTACTTGGCCACAAAATTAAACAAACAAAACAAAGCCAAAACTGACAGAAAAATCCAAGGACTGATATTTTGCTGAGAAAAACCTCCATCTGGGTCATAACTCTCTGATTCCCCAGGTAAGCCTTGAGAAGCTACAAGGATGTGTATCCATTTCAGCAACACAAGGCTGTAATTTTATAGTAGGAATATCTGCCGGTAGAAATGCCTATTAAATACAAGAAGATACCTGCTCAGTAAGTATTTGTGTACCCTTGCATGTGCAGCCAAAGATGCCATTACAGGTTATTGTCTGTGAAACTTTGATTTCTAAAAAGCTGCTCAGATGCTTCCTTGCCCGATGTGCTCAGCCTACAGTGAAACATCCATTTGCCAACATAGAAGGCGTTTTTCCTTTAGGTGCTGCTCCAAAATGCTGAGACATCGTGGGTATTTTAAATAAATCCTGTAACTCAGTGGTCACATGCCGTCCTGGTCCAAGGCTGAAGACTGACCGCATTCTGTCTTGAGCTTGCACCAAAAAAAATTGGGGAAAAAACCCTGGAAAATGTGGAAAAGTTAAGATTGCTGCCTCATGGGTTTATAAAAAGCAAAGTCTGACTTCTGTTGGGTGGGTGTAATTGTGCCCTACCATTTGCCTTTTCTTCTTGTCTATATGAGGGGGGCTCTGGCAAAAAAAATCATCAGGTCTAGGGTGCTCTTAAATTATATATTTTCTTTCTGTTCTTCGAGTGGGAGCGCTCCAAGGGGGCTGTTCAGGCGACAGACATGCGGAGCACTTCATGTTCTGCAATACTGGGAAACGGCATAAGGTCGCCTTTGTTTCAGGATCGGTCTTGGCCTATTCAAAGGGGAAAAAAGGGTACATAGGTGTTCCTCATGGAGGTCTCCTAAATTGTATTAGTGATTGTATGTATTAAAATTACATACATTTTATCCTCTGTGTTTTTTCGTCAAGTTATATATTGCATTTCTAACTGTAGGAACTTCGTGCATCTTGATCTTTTTGGGCTGAAAGTACTCGCCTAATATAAATGTTCTAAGCGCACATTTCTTATTTTGATTGTTTATTTTTTTTAGCTGTTATTAAAACCTGCTTTTTCTCACATACTGATGTTTTGCTTTCTTTGAAAAAGTGTTGCCCAGAGAGAGGGGGAAGAGACATGGAAAACAGCTATTTTTTTTTAAAATCGCTTTCCCCCACTTTTCCCCCTAGTCATCTTTGCATTTCCAGCATATCCTAAATGTGTGTGTTCGTGGATTATTTGCACCGAGTGGCTTCAATGTGGTTGCAAGACAGCAGGTAGTGAACGGGGGTGAGTACTTCTAGTCTCATGAAGAAGTTATGTTCGTGGTGACAGCAGGAACAAGGGAGGAGATCGTTAAGGGTACAAGGCAGTGTGGAAGAGCACCAACTACAGTCTGCAGACGACTGGAGTTAATTTATGGCTTGCCCAGTGTCACCTGGGTTCTGGGAATTTCTTAGGGTGTTCCCATCATTACCCTTAATTGCATGAATGATACACCTCTGTAGGTGCCATGTGGGTGGTAGATGTTTGCTTTCAGGGCTTCAGATAAAGCTTTTGCAGCCTGGATGCTGCTGGGGAAGTACGCATTTTTTTTCAGAGATAACAAATTAACTCTGAACATCATAACCACAGTAAAATCTTAATCTTTCTGATAGGTTAATATTGTAGCTCTTTGGCTGGCCTCTAAATAAAGTGATGTAAGTAACTTTGGTATCTTTTGCATCTGGAAACCTGTGCTGTATTTTATAAATTAAGTTTTCATTAGTCACCTGCCTCCCCTCTTGGTTTACAGAAATTCTAGCAACGAGGAGACATTTGTGCTCACCATGAATCTCCAGTGTGTTATTATTCCTGGATAATTATACTGTCCCTTTCATAATGCAATTAATAAAAATGAAATAGCTGTTGATTTACAAATATTCTTTGAGGTGTATGAGCAGTGAGAATTTGATAGGCTAATTTTAATGGAAGAAAGCTACTATGCCAGAAAGGATGGGAAAATCCATTTCAAGTCATACGTTGCGGGGCAACAATCTCATTTAATAGTTGATTGACTGGGAATGGCATTACTCGTTAAGTAAAGAGGAATCAGCTTTTTTATTGACAAAGATACTGAAGACACCTCTTCATGTATTTGCAATAATAGGAAATGTGTAATTTTGGGGATGTGGAGTGGTAATGACTCGTTTTTCCAGGGAATTCTTGGGGCGACTCAGTTCAGGAGAGGTTTTTGGTATCTCGAGCAATTGGTCAATATGTGAGCAGGGCTCTAAGGAGCAGGACCTCCACTGTTGTACAAGAGATGCTCACAAAAGGTTCATCAGGTGTGTGGTTTTTTGTGGATTCTGAATAGTTTCTGGCAGTTTGTATGCTAAAACAATAAATCTTTTGCAATGGAGTAAGTAAATAGGTGCCAGCTGGGGGAGAGTCAGCAGAGACTGTGAGTTTTGTTAATAATGTTGAAAAACCTGAAAAGAATTACATATTTAGTGCTTGATGGTGTTTTTTCCTTTCTAAGGGAGAATTTTAAAAAAAGGAGCACTAAAATGGGGTTGAAGTAGCATTTCCAACCTGGCTGTATTGTGCTAGCTACAGTGGCTGAAGTGACAACTTTTGGATTGGTATCAAGATGGTTTCCAGGATGCTCATGGAGAGGCGAGAGGATGGCACCCACCTCTCCTCCACAGCTGAGGAGGTCTTGCCACCACTGTCTGCCAGCTTGCTAGGTTTTTGCCACCTAGTTGGGTTGCAGGAGAAGTTTTAGCCCTTCTTGTATTACAGTTATTTATATTTGCAGGTTTGCTCCCCAGCTATTCCTCTTCTCTCTTGTCTCTCTCTTCCACAACAAAAAGGTCTATGGCCATGATGCCAATTTTTCAAGCTTTGCTTTTGCAGTTCCTGAGTGGCACAGAGTGTGTTCTTCAGGGCAGAATCACACAATTTTCTTTAAAAAACACTTTGTGGTGTTCAAGTGTGGCAAGTGATTGGAAATGCTGAACTTCCAACTCCTTCAAGCCGGTCGGTCCTGTGCTGTCTCCCTGCCGTGGCTTGGGGATACTGGGGCAGGAGGGTGCAACCTCCATCCAAAAACCTACCTGGTGGTTTCACAGGAACAGCAGTATTTTCAAGGCACAGACCCTTTGTTTTTCTCCTGTCTGTTCCCTTAATTAATCTCTCTCCTGCTTGTTTCCTCTCCTGCTTTCATTTCTCAATTTGATCTTTTTAGTGGGCTAGATAATTGCATTTACTGAGTATCCTTCCTGCCGAGCACCATGACTGTAATCTCCACCTGAGAAATGGTTTCCTTTGAACAACCTGGTGTCTGGCTCAAAGTTAATTGTTAATTAAATGCAAAAAATTTAAAAAAAAAAAAAGGAAAGAAAAAAAGTGTGTGTGTATATATATGTGAGTTATATAGTTTTGGCAAGCAAAAATCTGGGTAGGTGAATGATAGTTATGGGTGTGCACCACCAGCGCTGTTTTTTGGCTTCTTAATTACAGATGAGTGCACAAAAGTCTTTAATTATACAATCACGTGGCTGTTTTTTCAATACCATCTTAATATATGGAGTTTCCTCAGATCTTAAATACAAATGGGGGTTTAAAATGTTTGGAGGTTGTGTAATTGAAGACAGTGCCATGCAAGCGAGGTGGAAATTGTGTCTTTAACAATAACTGGATTTTGGGATATTGAGGTTGTATTTTAAGAGTGTTTTTGAGGTAATGAAATGAGGTTATGGTACATCTTAGCCATGCTTGAACCAGCTGCTGGCAGCATGTATCTGGCCAGAGGGATTTGTTGGTGGAGTTGGCCAGAGGGTCCCTGACCTTCTTGTCAGAGAGCCGTGATGGAGAAGAGCAGCAGCAGAGCGTTGCCTTCCTTCACTGGTTCCAGGGGAGTTTAACATTTCCCCCTGCCACTGCATGCACATCTGTGAGCCCCCTTATCCCCAAGAATATTTTTTCAAGTCATTTTGAGTATTCACTGTCTTCCACTTGTTCATGCATCTTCCCATATTTCTCTTCCTGTAAAGAGAATTAACCCCAAGGAGCGTGGAGGAGGCCTGAGCCAGAGCAGGAAAAGCTTTAGGTTATACCCTGACCAGTGAACTGTCCTCTCCCTTTAGTCTGTAGACCCAGGGGTAGAAGACCTGCATGCAAAGAAGCCAGTTGTGTGAACTGTGGTGAGTTGTCTTTTTTTTTTTCCCCACACGGTGTTAATAGTGAGATTGCATATGAAGCAGAAATCTTCATGGAAAACTTACTTTCCAGAAAACGACTCTATTGATTGCACACCAATATGCATGTATGTTTTCCCTCCCAAAATGCACCTCTGACCTACCTGCCACAAAGGTAGACCCAGCAGGCGTGCAGTAGTGGGCCTGTGCTCCTGCTAGAAGGTTAGTTAACATGATCTTTCATGCATAATGTTATACATTTAACTATAGTTTTTACAGTACTTAAACTATGTGACAGTCCAAATGTAGAGTAGCCTTGGGAACTTTACAGCCAAGAAGACACTGAGTAGTAGAAGCAGCCAAGTAATGACTTCCTTGATTCAGCTACTTGTGTCCTGTACACAGTGGTGTGTCCCTGTAAGTTGTGTAAAAAATTAAAAAATTAAACCTATAGAAACAAGGGAGCTAAATTATGGCTTTGTGATCATCTGCCAGTATATTAGATTAGGGGAAAAGAAATAAAAAATTCCAAGATACATAGGCTAAGGCATGTGACGAGCAGTCACCTCAGGCCTTGGAACAGCACCCTCTCCCTCAGGCAGAAGTCAGGCTGGGCCTTTTGTGTGAGAGGACAGAAATACCCAAAGGATCTAAGAGCTGCAAGTGGTTTGCAGCGCTGGAAACACCTGACAGCACTTACGAAGGATGGATTAATCTGGCAGTATGAAATTTTGTGCTTCTACAGCAACAAAGATCAAGATGGCGTCCATTAAGGTTAGTGGAGCTGTGCTCCTGTCAAACCTGTCAGTCTCTGAGGAATGTTGTTGAAAGCTGTCAGGATTTGGGCCTGGAAAGGAGTAGCCTGGTATTGTAGAAGGGAATTTGCTAAAATTTTCCAGTTTAGTTTCAAGTCAGCATTGCCCTTGAGGGAGTTAATGTTGCATAAAGGACTGGGTGTGACAGGGGGCCATAGTGGGAACCGTTCAGCCGCCTAGAAAAGAGCTACCCCTGTCTTGCCCAGCTTTAGGGCCAGTGTCCTTCCAATGCTGCAGAAGTCCTCCAAACAAAACTGGGTTTTGTTATATTGAATGTCTCAGTCTCCCTTTTTGCCCCCAAACCCCAATTCTAACAGTCACATCTGCCTTGTGCAGAAGCAGTAGTTAGCTTCCCTAGTTAACGTGCTAGAATTGTGTAGGATGAAGAAAAATACTTGAGGGTGGGCTTTCCAGATGTGTGGCAATCTGTGTAGTACATTCAGATTTTTAAACAGCTTTTCTGTCAGATGATTTATATTTAGTTGGCAGAATTGGTGTGTCATTTGTGCACCTGCACTCTCTTTAATATCTGGTGGTGACCACTGCCTCAGCTTCCAGCAGTGACTGTAGTTTAGATCGGATTAAGGTACGTGTAACTTTATTTGGCAAATCTGAATGAACGTTTTCAGAGAGTCCTTTGAGGAAAAACAGGTTGGCTTATCTCCTAAGCTATTTTTTCTATTTAGTTCATGTTACTAAAACCAATATGATCACTAAGATCAAGAATTGCTGGGGAATTGGTAGCTCTGAGGGTTGATGACAGAGGAAGACAATGGGCTGCTCACCTAGTACTGGTTGATCTCCGATGAAATTTCGTTCTCAACCCACGTCCAGGTGGATCAGAAATCCCTCGCCCCCCCCAGCTGTGAATCTCAGCAATTAGGTCAGAATCAAAAAAACCATGTATTTGCTGCTTTCTTAGAGTGCTTGAAGCTGGAACAAAGACGATAACTTAAATAACCTCCATTACCTAGTAGTTATTTTGAGAAACAATGGCTTATAGGATTTTGGTAACTTCTTTCTGTAACTGTGGACCTTTTTTTGATCTTTGACATAGCTTCTGCTTGTATCCAGGCAGTTGATACCCACATAAAATAACAGAGATGGAATAATCTAAAGAGCTCATCTCATCCCTCTCGTGCTCCAAAACAGGATGGACTTCAACCTGTGACAGTCGAGACTGATGACTTTTTAAAGACTTCTGATGATGGAAACTGCAACCACTCAAGCAATTTAATTTGTCTCCTTGACTGTCCTTGCAGTTAATGTTGTTGTTTTTGTTTTTATTTTCTGATGTCTAGCCTGGCTGTTTCTAAAGTTAAGCCCACCGCTGCTCGTGTCCTACCAGTGTAGATGTGGAGCAGTAGCACTGTAGACAATGTTTTGTGTTTAGCATCTGAGTGGCTTACCTGCTGTTACATGTTTCAGTTTAGTTGCAGCAAAATCTCTTACGGTTTTTAACAAATATTTTTAGAAAGAGCAATTCAGTCCTTTGTCTAAATATAGCTTTTAGCTTTCACGTCTTTGAGAGGGGAGAGTGTGTGAATCTTTGATCCATGGCATTTTTTGTGGTCGCAGCAGTAGGAGTAGTTTCTGCACCTGGCAGAAAAAAGTATGGTACAGAGAAGTTTGTTAGACAGCTTACATTTTATAGCATAGGCATGTTTTATTACAGATGAAGGATCAATCTTGGCATGTCCTTCGATACAAAGGCAAGATATACTGAAGAACAAATTTGAATCACAGGAAAATGAAGGTGTGGTTAGAAACTTTCTTCTCGGTGGTGTGACTAACATACCACTTACCTTCTGTCTGATACTTGATACGTCACTAAAAATAGGGAAGAGAGGCTCACCCATCGTCCCTGTTGGCAGCAGAACTAAATCTGTTCACCCTTAGATGTCTGAAATGGGAATGCAGTGTAATTTTTAAATTTTTTTAAGACTTGATGCTTAACAAAATATTTCTCCAAAAGTCACACTGAGTCCAGATATATTTGATGGAGTTATGCTTTTTTTTTTGCAGTGGTTTTTCTTTTTTTTTTTTTTTTTTTTAACTGAGCCAGAAATAGCATCATTACTGATGTTGCTGTAGTAATGGCACTTACAGTGATGTCTGGAAGTGCCGAAGAAATTTTTGTCATAGGAACAACCACAGTTTCTCTCTTCACCCCCCCCCTTATCTCCCCCCCAATTGTTTCAGTATTATAAATTGATATGCCCATTTATCACTGAAATCATTATTAATGAGTGCTGTTTTTCTTTCTCACGTTGCCATGGCAACCGAGTGACATGTTTGAGTAGAATTATCTGTTTCCAGATGGAGGTCTTCATTCATAAGATTTGCCTACTGAGAATTTTTGTTACATATTCAACTTAAAAATTCTCCCTCCCTTGCCCTTCCAAAGAATTTCAAGCTAGAGGCGTTATTGCTTCCTGGTTTATATCCTGTGATAAATTCCGTGGTGAGTGTTATGCTCGACAATATTTCTGTCTCTTATTTGTGGCTCATTTATGTTGTTTTTCTTCCAGTTCAATGGGACTGCATTTCTTAAACTATGTGTTTGCTGTGGCAGTCCTGTAAACCCCTTCCTCACTGATTTGAGTTGTTGGAAATCTTCTCTCTTTATATAATATACCACACAACAAAAGACAGTGCTTGATTTTTACTTTTACCCATGAAAGAAGCATGAAGATATTTTCAGTGCTTATTGAAATTAATTAGAGGTGGGGTTTTTCCTCAATGCATTGGCTAGTTCAGAAAGCAGCTATTTCCAGGTATGCCTTGTCGTACCTGGGAAGCTATAGGGCTTCTAGTCAGCTGGATACTCCTCCTTTTTCCTTCTGTGGCAGTATAATTACTTAGCTGGTTTTTCCCCCCTGCTTTCAAAGTGGAATCATATCTATTTATAGTTACTTCCAGCAAGCAACTACTCAATATGAGCTGATGTTGCCAATATACTTTATTTGTGCTCCCTATTTTAAGGAAAATATTTTGCCTGTGATAGGAAATTATGAGAGCTTATGAGTAATATTATTGCTTCAAACTTAACATTACTGATCCGTTCCCTTCATCTCTGTATGTGACAAAACAACTGTTCATGGCTCATAGTCCTCTCTTCTGCTCCCATTAACCGAAACTAGGTTGATCGCTTGCTTCCCACAGGCCAGTGGGAAGTATTTGCCTGTTTGTCTGATATTGATATGTGCACCGCTTGCACAAAACACATGGGTTTGATGGAGCTGCTTGGCACTCCTGTCTCTTAATCATTTACTTAGGTGCTGAAGCTTGAGTGTTGGCCAGTCAGCCTGCTTCTTCCTTAATGTGCTTCATCCCCAAGAGGTAGTGTCTTGGCCTTTAAAGCACATCCTCAGCTTTGGATTATGTCAAATTTACATTGCTTTTTGAGACACAAGTTGAGATTTCTCATGCTCAAACACATGCCATATAATAGATCCATGACATTAATATTAATTTTCTAAGACAGTCTCTATTAAAAAGGTAATTCCATGAACATCTACAGAAGCAGATGTCTTCTACTTTGACCTCCTGAATTTCTTTATTCTCCTCAGGAGAAGGTGGATTTCTCCGAAGTAAGACTTGCTAGTTGGCACCTTGCATTCAGCTTGTCCTGAAAATGTGATGAGAAATGACTATTTTATTTTTGGAAGTATTCTTGCTGCTGTGTGTCTCAGGCATGAATTGTCCAGGCATCAGCACTTCTCCCGAAGTTGGTAGGAATGGAGGCAAGAGTAACGTTAACGTGCTGCGCTGTACAGATATTCAAACAGTACTGTATTTATAAGTATTATTAGGGGAAGCATGCTTATGAACAGTGTTGTAAATATCTGTGGAAATTACACAAGAAATCTGTGCAAAGTTCTTTGCCACCTTTCAGGGCTACTTGATGCATCTGGCAAATGATGCAGCATTTGAAAGATCTGTTCCCACGTTCACTGTGAATTTTAAATTCCTTTTTTGAGAACGTTAGTTGATTAGGATCTCTAAAAAGACTTGTGTGGAGCTGAAGTTGAAAAGGAAGCATAATCTAGAGATACAACCACAAAGAGTGGGAACAGGCTGCCTGGGCAGCTCAAGTATTCCTTTAATGTCCTCTCTTTGCATTGTAATCCTTACTTTCACCTGGCCTGACTCTGTCCACAGGTTCTGTAACATTTATTGTCTTTATAAATACTCCACAATTCAGGGAGTTAGTAGCAAGAGGAGGTCTAAAGAAAGCATTGGAATAGTACTGGTTGAAAATGGTCACCTGACTAATAGGGATAAAGAAAAAGTGGAGGCATTCAATATGGTTTTTGCCTCAGTCTTTAATAATACTACCAGACCTTGGGCTGCCTGATCCCCTGAGTCAGAGGACCATGAGTGTGGGAACAGTGGCATGCCATTTGTGGGCACTGAAGTTGTAAGGTACCAACTTTATCAGCTGAACGTTCACAAGTCCTTGGGGTCTCATGGGGTTCACCCCGGAGTACTGAAGGAGCTAGCAGATATTATAGCAGGAGCCCTCTCGATCACCTGCCAAAAGTCTTGGGAGTCTGGGGAGGTCCCTGCTGGCTGGAATCTAGCCAGTGTTACTCCAGTCTACAAAAAGGGTATGAGGGAAGACCCGTGGTGCTACGGACCCGTTAGACTAACCTTAGTGCCTGGAAAAATTAGGGAGATTATTATAGTGGGTGCTGTTGAAAGGCATTTAAAGAATAATGCAATCATCAGGCACAATCAACACGGGTTCACAAAGGGAAAGTTTTGTTTAACTGATTTGATATCCTCCTGTGGTAAGGTCACCTGCCTAGTGGGTGAAGGGAAGGAGATAGATGAAGTTTTTCTGGATTTTAGTAAGGCTTTTGGTGTTGTCCCTCACAGCATCCTTCTGGCTGAGTTGTCCAGCTGTGGGATGAGGAGGTTCACAGTGTGCTGGGTGAAGAACTGGGTGAATGGCAAAGCTCAAAGGGTTGTAGTGAATGTGGCTACGTCTGGCGGGCAACAGGTCACCAGCGGTGTTCCTCAGAGCTCAGTTCTAGGGCCAGGTGCTGTTCTGCACCTAAGATGGAATAATGCTGGGCACAAAGATAAATTGGGAGAGGAGTGGCTGGAGATCAGCCCTGCAGAAAAGGATCTGGGGGTGCTGGTCGACAACAGGCTCAATGGGAGCCAGCAGTGTGTCCGCTGAGTGGCCCCCCAAGAGGGCAACCTGCATCCTGGGGTGCATCAGGCGCAGCATGACCAAGAGAGGGGATTATCCGGCTGTATTCAGCACTGGTGTGTCCTCACCTGGAGTACTGTGTGCAGTTCTGAGCCCCATTGTTTAAGAAGGATGCGAAGGTCCTTGAATGTGTCCAGAAGAGGGCAACAAAGCTGGTGTCAGGGCTGGAAGTTATGTCCTGTGAGGAGCAGCTGAGGACTTTGGGCTTATCTAGTTTGGAGAAAAGAAGGCTGAGGGGTGACCTCATTGCTCTCTGCAGCTTCCTGAGGAGGGGACGTGGAGAGGGAGGTGCTGAGCTCTTTTCCCTGGGATCCAGGGGCAGGATGTGTGGTGATGGTTCAAAGCTGTGCCAGTGGAGGTTTAGGGTGGACGTTAAGAAGTATTTTTTTACTGAGAGGGTGGTCAAACACTGGAAGGCTGAGGGGGGATCTGATCAATGCTTATAAATACTTAAAGTGGGTGTCAAGAGGATGGGGCTGGTCTTTTTTCAGTGGTGCCTAGGGATAGGACAAGAGGAAACGGGCACAAACTTGAGTAAAAGAAGTTCCACCTGAACATGAGGAGGAACTTCTTTACTTTGAGGGTGGCTGAGCCCTGGAACAAGCTGCTGAGAGAGGTGGAGTCTCCTTCTCTGGAGACATTCAAAACCATCCTGGACACGTTCCTGTGCAGCCTGCTCTAGGTGGACTGCTTTGGCAGGGTGGTTGGATTAGATGATCTCCAGAGGTCCCTTCCAACCGCATGTGATTCTGTGATCCTGGGAAGGTGGTTGATGCCCCAAGCCTGTCAGTTTTTAGGAGCCATTTGGACAGTGCCCTTAACAACATGTGTGAACTTTTGGTCAGCCTTGAATTGGTCAGGTAGTTGGATTAGGTGATGGTTGTAGGTCCCTTCCGACTGACATACTATTTTGTTCTGTTCTAGTCACCCAGTGAAAGCGGGACAAATTTGTAAGTAATGATGCTGAAATAATTACAAGAGTGTTGTCGTGATGGTGATGATGAGTATTGGGAAGCCAGGTACCAGCAAATCTTCAGCTCAGAGAGCTGAACAGCGATGCCTGGCATCACTCTTACAATCAGTTAGAGAAGAAATACAGAATTATGTTTCCAACAAAACCCTTCCTTTCCTGTCTTGCCTCCATCCTATCAAACTGTATCAAATGTTCATATGGAAATCTCATTATACTGTTTATCAGTCAGGGGCTCATCAGTGACCTGGTCCACTTGCTACAAGAGATGATGCCTTTCTTCCAAGGAAGCATCCCGTACATGCAGTCCGCATAGGATGGTCTACTCTGCCAGGGTGTGCTCAGTGTTCATCACAATTAATCTCTTGGAATCAGCAGGAGACACGTTTCACAGGTTATTTTTGCCACTGAACATCAGGACCTCCATACCTTATGTGTTTTTTTTATAAGGCTGGGTTGAACATGACTCTCTTTTAGACAATGTGGACCAGCTGCGGGTTGTGCAAACTGCCTTTGTGCTATTTTCTCTCTCATCTTTTTTCCTATTCAAATCCGTACATACCACCGCGGGAGTTTTATGCTTTTCTGCATGTGGGTTTTATTGCTAATCACAACAGAGATCACTGAAGAAGTGAGAAAAATGTAAGTTGGATACTGCAATCAATCAAGTACTTCTAATTCTCAGGCTTTATTGTGTTCAGCCTTTTTGGTTTTATGAATTGTCACCTCCAGACTACCTAAATTCCATTTAAAAAGGGAAAAAAAATTTAGAGAGGTTGTTCATATTTGCAGATCTAATAATCCTGTCTTAAATTCTTCCATCTGTTTTGAGGCTCTGCGTCTGATATGCTGCTATTTCATAAATTCCATTTTTTTTAGCACTATAAAACCCCATATATATATGGATTAAGCCAAATGCAAAACCATGTTGATTTTTTTAAAAAAAGATTGTTTTCCTAAGTTAGGCTTATTTAACTTATACGCTGTGTGGTTAACCATTTCCTGAAAACAAGCTTCCTTCTAAATAATTTTGATTATTTTTTTTTTACCAATACAGTAACCCAGAATAATCCATTTGTGTTTTGTTTTTCCCTTAGCAAGTGAGATAAATTGCTTGAAAACCCAAAGAAAAAGAATGGAGTTTGAGCGGTTTCTTTTAATTTGCCCACATTTTGCCTTTTATTCCCAGTATCTCATTTAATTTCGTACTAACACTTCCAATTTTCCTGGGGTAACATTTCTCTTCTATATTACGTGTCCTGGCTGGAGGAGTGTGGGTGCAAAACTCTGGGTGTTTCTCCAGTAGATTCACGTGCTTCAAAGATGACCAGAGCAAAAAGCTGTAACAGGAGCTGAGAAAAGGCAGTGTTGATACTACAAGCACTGGGTACCTGGGCTAGAAATAAGAATCACCAAATCCCTTCTTATCCTACCAAAGGAAGAAAAAACACCACTTTATTCAAGTTTTGATGAGGCTGTTTAGTGTGGGATAGCATGTGTATGTTAGATGATATTTCCAATACTGGCGCAGGAGCTGGGAATGTATTATTCGAAGAGCTGAAACACCAAGCTGATAAATATTAAGGGCAAACCAGGAATCTTACTTTTCTTATTACTTATTTTCCTGCTGGGTTTCTGTCTGGGTAACATTCATGTGCAGGAAAATTGGTCGTGGGTGTGGGAGTGGGGAGAGGAAGATGGTCAGTAAAGGGCCTTTTCTCCAGAAATCATTATGTGCCTGTGTACCTTTGCTTTAGCTCAGTTAAAACAGTGCAGGAAAAAGATAAAAAAACAACCAATGACCAAAATCACACCAAAAACCACTACTTTTTTTTTTAATTATTTCAGCTTTTAACTTAAAGTTTAAATAGGCTCCATCAGCATTACTTTTGAAAGAGGTTTTCTCAATGCAAGAACATCCATGAGCAGAATCTTCTGTGTAGTAACTACTTGTACATTGCTTGTTTGCCCACTGATAATAAAAATCCAGGGAGTATGCAGGAGGAAAGAACTTGTTTGTATTAAACATACTGTACGGAAAACGAAGGCGTTTGGGGAGAGAGCACATATCAAACATCCCCTGTTTGTGGTACCATGGCTATACTAGACTAGGGAGCTACTATACAATTTCTGGAAGCTAGAACTGGAAATTCTTACTGAAACTTCAGTCAGAAAAACTTCCTTGATATCAGTCACATTTAAGCCTTTGAAACTATATACATGTAATTTTTAGTCACTTTTGCCTAATTAGGGTCTTCTCTAGTCAGCTGGTTTGCTTTTAGTTTGTTTTTTTTTCCCAGTTGCTGAACTACACTGGTTCAAATTTTTTTTTCTTTTTTTTTTTTTCCTTGGTGCTCAGATGAGTATAGGATCAAACCAGTGGAAGAGGTCAAATACATGAAAAATGGGGGAGAAGATGATCAGAAAATAGCAGCCAGGAACCAAGAAAACTTGGTAAGGATTGAACTTATCACTTATCTAATGAAATAACGTGGCTCTGCTTTTGTAATGAAACATGCAACGTGCAGCACATTCAAATTACAGCTTACACATGATTTTCACAAAAATGTCATAACTCTCTGCAAAGCTCACATAGAAGGTGCAAAATACAGCTTTTTCCTGCCTGTCTTCTTGAATTAGGCTCTACTTGGTCTTGGAGTGAACGCTTCCGTGATTGTACTCGCTCATCTCCTTTGCAGATCTGAATATACGTGCTTTGAAATGTGTGTCTGTATTGCAAACAAGTTGGTAGTAAAACAGCAGTGCACTGCCATTAAGAAAATGGCCTACTTATGTAGATATTATTTGCCCTGCTTTTACGTGTTTTAAAAGTCACACGGAATATGGTTTGAAATAGAAAGAACAATATATTGATAACATAGCAGTCGCAAGAATCATTTTATGTGTGCTTCTTTTTCCCTGATTTGAGCACCTTGCTGCCTTGTAGCTCCACTTACAGGACGGAAATTAAAGGTAAACTCTTAACACTACTTGAAATAATTAGGATGCTGCTGAACTGGCTTAATAATTACGGTTGAGTCACTTCTGGCATTTCTGAGCAGTTGTTTCTTCCCTTCTAAAGCTGAAGGAACATAGACTTTGTCATTGGCTGACTGGGGCTTTGCCCAGTTTAAATTTTTTGAAGACATCCCACAATTACGATAGTTGGGTGCAAAATTTCACGTCTGGTTCCACTCATTCATTGTAGCTTTTCTTCATATAGGATTGGTTGGGTTTTTTTCCCCTCCATCCGTAAGACCAAAGGGGGAACATCATCAGCTGATTTCAGTGGAACCATAACCTTTATCACCAGCTGAGGATTTGCCTTTTGCCATCATTGGGCAGCTGTACGAAAATCTACTGCTTGAAGCAGGAATTTGTCCTTAATAAAGATGTAAGTGAGCTCCAGGCAACCTGGATACTTTATTTTCCTCTTCTAGACACCCATGTTTGCATTACACAACTACACGTGCGTTCCTGTAGTAAATGGAGTTTATTTTTCTGTTCTAACCTCGTTGCTGGAGCAGTGGTTGGGCAACACACAACACAATTTCTGCTTTGGTCTCCAAATTGGGTATCCGCCACCTGCAATTTTGCATTGCTGATGCTGCAGTGAATGGTGCAGCTTCACCTTGCAGCAGGATTTGGGGGTTTTCTTTAGTGCCTCAGAAACATTGCTGAGAATATCACCTTTTCTAGCAGCGCCCACAGTGCATTCAGCGTTATCGCCAATGTAAGCATGTTAGGTTTGAACTGGGAGAAGTGTGACTGCAAGAATTTTTTGCTCATTTCAGAGAACCCAGTGCTTTGTTGGTAAACAGAGAAAAAGCTAAAATGAGCACAATCCTCAGGATTTTTGTGATTAAAAAATGGGAAAGGTCTAGCAGGTTAAATTTTAAACTAGCCTTCAGCTGTATTTAAATTAGGGTATTTGCAGAAGGTAACATGCCTCTTGAATGACAATGAGGAGGAGTTCAGGAAAGCTTAGTTCTGCTGAGGTGACACAGTCGCTGAAGTTGTATTCAAAACTCGATAGAGATATTTTGTACTTTTGTTAGTGCCCACTTTCTTGTAGCACCTAAGGGTTAGCCCGATTAACTTTAGAAAGAGACATTTGTACAGCACAGTGCTCCTTATTTTATTATTGATGGGTCATGTTTGATGAGACCAGTAGTTTTGTTGGAAAATGCAACTTAATACAGAGTTGGAGGGCTGATATAGTTCTCTTCTCTGTTATATCTAGTAGGAGAGGAGGAAAAAAAGACAATAATGCAAGGAAGTCTTCAATCAGACCAGATGTATACTTTAAAACAAAAACCATCTTGCATACCAAAAAGGCTTTATTTTCTTTTTCCCCATCTTACTATAAGGAGATTACATTGTCTGTAATGTATGCAGCTTTTTAATCCTGGAAATTGTCAAGTTCTCATCACTCCTGGATTTTTTTAAAGGGGTTTCACTGTTCGACTTCCCCTTAGTAAACATGTTTTAGTTCACCGCTTAGAAGATGGGTTAAGCTACCCATCAGTCAGGCTTTAGTTTTCTTTACGTGTGAAAAGTTGGCAAGCGCTTACATAATCCCATCTTCTCATCAGCCATTTCCAGGCAACAGAAATTTTAGAAACAAGAAAAGGCGGTGGGAGAATCAACCAGCCCTTTAGCCTCCTCTTTCGTTTCTTAATCCCACATTTCTTTATTGTCATAGGGCTGCTAATTCTCATCTCCTTCAGAAACGCAGCCCAGATGAGATGTATAACCTGCATGTCGTTGTAGTCAGTTCCCTGGGAACTGCTGTGCTGTGGGTTATCTTCTGATATTTGTGCCTGAATTATATTATTCAGATGCCATGGAATTTTTCAGTCCCATTATCATCACTGTTACTTTTTTTTTAAGGTATTTTGAAGTCTTGCTTAAAAAAAAAAAAAAAATCCCTGCTCAAGTGAAAATAAAACTGCTTCCCTTATAACTTAGGCTCTTTGATGTGGTGCCATCTCTGCCTTTGGTGTTGCGGTATTTCTGAGTCAGGGAAAAAAAGGTAATGCAAATAGATAAAGAGAACGGGAGGATGTGGCAGACACCAGGCAAATTGTCATTTGGTACCAGGGTCCTATGGTCAGGGTCCCAGGCTCTTACTTGTTTAAGGAGAGAGCTAGAGATAGGCTGGTACAGGTGTGGGTATCCCTGGGAGAGATGAGGCTGTGTCAGAGCATCACCATCTTCTCAGCTTCAACCTGAAGCTTAAGCAGGGCTCAAAATTTGAGCAAGGCTGACATGGTAAAGCAGATATACTCCTCAGATGTATTGACAAAGGGAATGGCTGTGCTAGGGCTGTATGCCAGCTGAAACAGAAGATGCTTCATGTGAAGACATTTTCTGGCAGAATCAAAGGCCTCCTTGAATTAAAATATAGGCTCTTGAGAAGGGGAGGAAAAAAAAAGAAAAAATGAAAAGATAAAAAAGCCCAGCTGCTTTCAGACTCTGTCACAGTTATTGTTTTCCTGCTGTTCCCTCCTATCCATAGGCCTGATGCATTTCTTTACCCAGGTTGTTCCTCTGATGCTCCACTTGCTACTGGGATCTCTCTGGTCCTGGTTTCATTCCTGGTACCTCAGCTCCCAGCATCTTCCTGAACATCCTGCCTGGGCATCGCCATCCTCCAAATGAAGCCAGATGTGTTGCACTTGGTGGGGAAAATCTTGAGCTGACAGTCACTCATCCCTGTAGGCTGCAGACAGGAATGGGATGTAGCAGGATTAGGTGCTGGAGTGCTGGGGTTACTCTGCACCACGTGCTCAGCTAAAACAGAGGCGTTTGGAGTCCGACCTGCAAAGAACTAATAGGTGGATGAAAGACAGAAGTCATTTGTACTGGTTTTCAAGTCTATACATTTTTTAATCATGAGTTTTGGCCTATATATGTAAAAAACCATGGACATTTGTGCTAATTTTCAAATGAAGGAAGGTGGGCTGGCTTTGCCCAGGGTGGACTAGGCTCTGGCAGGGTTGTTGGCTCAGGCACAGCCACCGTGATGGTGTCTCCACACACAGCTTGCTGCCAGCCTGCCAAGGGAGGTGATGAAACCCCACGTGTTAAAGCTGAGTCCCAACTACCTGTGGATCTGTAGCAGCTCAGCAAAACCCTGCTGGGGCAGAGGTGAGCTCTCCTGCCTTTCCCCATCTTTTGCAGGGGGGGACTGTGGGTTGTTTAAGGGTTTTATGATGAGGGTTCTCCAAAACAAAGAGAGTTTTACCAACTTTGAGTTTACTGCTCAGCAGATCTGGATGGGGCTTTTGGCCCTAATAATATTTAGGGCTAGTCCTGGCTAATCACATATATCGCATACCTGGTTTTATTACTTTGCAAAGCTAAAATGCTAAATATCAGGGAGTAGCAGTATTGTGAAAAGCTAAATCTACCTGCTATAAGTAGGGATGACTGGAATAAATAATGCATTTTAATATTTCTGAAGACACATTCATTTATTGTTTGGAAAGGACTCACTGTTTAGCTCTGCAGCATCACGGTAAGCACACAGAGTACAATCATAACAGCCTATTTAACATTCATAATAGGACGAATTTAATTGTCCTCATTTCCATACTCTCGCAGGCTTTCCATTGTAAAATTTTATTCCCAGAAAAGGTAAAGTAGGAAGGTGGGGCTTATTCATGCAGCTTAGTGTTGTTTTGACAAACTTTATGAGCTGTATCAGTTTTCTTCTTAGAAGACTTACAGTCTGAAAGTCTCTGAAAGTAGCATATACCTAAAGCTACTTTTTTTTTTTTTGTGCTAGATAGTTAACTCCATATGTATTGCAGTTCAGTTTTTTGGTGTTTTTGTGACTTTTACTAATAGAAATCTTCTTCTGGTCTGCATTGGCACAAAAGGCTACTTACGGGGATTTTTATGCCTTATTATCCAAGCCCTCAAAACAATTGGGCATAATCCTCTGGTTTGTCCTGAAGCGCCGTAGTGAAGTGGCATGTTAGAGCTTGAGATGAATTCCTGCTGGAGTTGGAAGAAAATTGCCTCTCTCCGTTGCTCTTGCTATCTCTCACTCCACCTTTAATGACACGAACAATGTTTTGTGGTGTGTTTTTTTTTTTCCAATAAGTATAAATTTCTACTCCACTTACCTGCAAATGTAATTTTTGTCAGCCTTGCGTGTGCTGTTATTTCCGATGTCTCAAGCTTCTCAGCCCAGATGCTGTTCTCCATTTATCATTCAGCTCCATAATACTTAGTATTGCAAAACCTCAGTATCTGTAGTTCTGTATTCAACACCAGTTACCATTTTCTGCAGCGATATGTTAAAAGTAGACAGTAGTATCTGATAGATGAAGTGTATGAATTAAAAGCCTAGCAGAAAATGAGGAATGAAACAATTGTAATAGCTATATAAAATGTAATATGTGAAAGGGAAGATACTGTGTATAATATAAATATTTAAATATGTGTGCAAAATATGTATTATATATACATCAATCATAAACATTTTGTGATGTGTAGTGCAAATATTGGCATAGGTCTGAATTCCAGATTGATTTAGGAAAATATCTTTTTAATTCTGTTGCCAAGTTGCCCAATCTAGGCGCTAAAAAAAAGTAAGAAGAAAGAAGCTAGCTAAAAGAAAGAAGCTAGCTGCTGCTGTCAGGGGTTAAATTTCTTGAGGGAGTTTGTGGTATTTCCCTTTCTATATGCAAAATAGTGGCAGTGTAAATTGAAGCATGGGAATACAATTAATTTGGTACTTTAAAGTGTTTAAAACCATCGTTGCTTGCTATTGCTAGGGAAGCTTTGAATTGCTGTTTCTTAAATGTGTATCACAGCACTGTTGTAGTGCATTGGTGAAGAACTTTGTAAAATCAAAATCAATATCATATTGATGAATACTACAGTATTAATATTTCAGGCTGTAGTTTCCTAATTATTTATTTTAAACCATTTTGCAACAACAGTGTGTTTTGAAGCACACAATTTTGGAATAGAACTTGCTTGTGCTCTGCTTATAAGCGGAAAGAAACCAGAAATGCCCAAGACCAACCTCCCTCAAGCCCTTAGAGATTTTCTTGGGTTGGGTTTTGGTGTGAGTGTGTGAGTTTTGCGTGTGCTTTTGGTGCTGTATGCATCATCATCCAGGAGACCCTATCCCACTGCTGGCACGGTGTCACCTCCACATACAAGTGCTGGTGGAACAATTGCATCATATTGGTTCATTCGCCGCTGCCAAGGATGGATACCTAGACACCTTTCTATAGATAAAGGAGAGGCTATTAACTTCTCTGCCTCTTGCCACCCTATTTTCCCTTCTCCTATTCTCAGATATAAAGCCTTAGCTCAACAAAATGCTTGATGATGCTATTGGCTCTTGTGTTGGAATCCAGGCAGGGAGAAAAACAGAAAAACGCTCTGAAAAGTACAGCTTGGCTCATTCTGAGGGTGGGCGGGAATTGAGGTGCCCTTTTTCTATGATTCCTGTGGCACAAGAATAATAAAAGGACAAAGTGAGCACTACCAGATGTGCTTGGAGACTTGATAACACGCAGGGATTGCTGCGCCCCCCTCCCATTGCATCTCCTGTAATCCTGAGAGCTGGAAAAGAGAGCAGAGAAGTTGAGGGCTACAAAGCAAGGCTACTCCCCCACGCGTTTTCCCACAAGGAGAGGCATCCACTTTGCGTAGATGCTGCATCAGCCAAATCCCGGGCCCCGAGGGAGGTCTGTGGAAACAGGTCCCACAGCCTCCTCGTAGACCAACGCAGAGGTGATTCCCATCTGGACCGCTCCTCTTTGGGTTAAAAAAATAAACCGCAGAACAAAAGCCGCTGCTACAAAATGCAGTTACAGAATATGTAAGTAAATGGAAGCTAGGGATTAAAATTTGCAAGTAACTAAATGAAGGACTGCGATGAGTGTAATATTAAGGTCCTGTCTTCCTGAGGTGGCAGGGTTCGTGGGAGGATAAAGGAGGCAGCATCCCGTGTCCCGCGGGCACGCTGGGACGCCCGTGAACCTCCCTGTCCCGGGCAGCGGGGAGGGCAAAGGTGTAGTTTCCTTGAGACAGAGCCACTCCGAGCAGCACTGGGACAGACCAAGCAAAGCAAATGATGTGCCCCTCTCAGTGAAGAGGAATTTTACTACTTTTATTAGATGATACATAAGAAATTCCCCTGGGAGTAAATAGTTCTTTATTGGATGTATTTTCCTCCAGTCTTCATTGGTAGGGTCTGGAAGGGTGCCTTTTATGCTGCACGAAAGGTTCCCTTTCCCAGGGAAATTAAAATTATAAAATCATCCTTTGAGGTCTTGGGGGGTTTTTTGGGTTTTGGTTTGTTGGGTTTTTTCCCCCAAAGTCTAAGATCCTAAATGAATGCTGCCCAATTGCTGTCAGTGCTACGTAATTACAAGCTTTCAATTTTTATAAACCAGCCTCTCCAATGCTTTTGGAAGAAATGCATTTGAAGCTGAAATAGAAGTACACGGAAAGGATATTTTTACTAGAGCCAGTTATTTTAAATGCCATGCAATTAGCTTATTTCCATATTACCCATTCCATTTAAAATTTGCAGTGATATTCTTCAAAGAATGGTTTCTCATAATGAATTTATGACAGTTTTAGCTCATTCCACTTACAGGTCACTGCATATTATATAGACATCAAAGTAAATGATTGCCCTGAGTATTAATATTCTTTTTCTTCTGGATTCCATTAAAAATGGTTTTGGTGGAAGAAGTATTAATTCTTTTTCTAGTAATTAATTTTTAAAAATCTAGGAAATAAGTGGATACTATTAATAAATGGATCTAGCAAGTCAGAAAATAACATAAAAAGTAATTATGCTTCAGATGTATTTCTTCAGACTAGACCTTGTTTCTGTCTTTACCTTCCGTTGAGTAAATCTTCCCAGTACTCTATTGAGAGGTAAAATGGTTTATCAGGCTCTTGATGGATGTGATTTTAAAGTGGAAACCTTAAAAGAATGTAATGATAATTCTTTCTAAGCATATTAAAATAACAATGTCCAGAAGCAACAAGTAATTACAGTCTTGGTAAGGTTTGCAGTGGCAGGTGCAAGGGCAGGGTGGCATTTACCCGTAGACCCAAGTGTAGTGTCCCACCAGCAACCTTGAGCTTGTGGGTATTTCTCAAATCCTCTCGTTGTCATTGTCCTTGTGCTTGAAGTTATCGAGGCCACGGGCTTTGTGTGTGTGTATATTCTGGACACGCAGCTTTCAGTGCTGCTCTCCAGGAGGAGGTATAGAAATGTATCCTACTCCCTATAATAGTTTATTGCTCTTTTTGCGGTAAACCAGCCTGCATTGCATTGCTGCCAACATCAGCCATTTGAAAATGAGTCAGCTGACCAAAATATATAGATTATATATAAAATTTGCTATTTAAAAGCATTATACATAAAGCTCTGGATGTTTTTGATTTAAATGTTTCTACTGTGATTGTGAGGACTGGGAACCAGTTCTCTTCCCTCTTTTTGATATTTATTTATTTAATTTTTTTTTAGAGCAAAGATTCTTTTTTATTCTTTTTATTTTTTTTTATTATCTCAAAACTTGAAGAACTGAAGCTTTAACAAAGATGAACAATAAGATTTTGAAAGCTGTCAGCAATAGAAACTCTCTGTTTTGGTACTTGCTTCTCGGCAATTGCCTGGTAGGTGCTAATTATTAATTCTGGTATTTTGGAACCAAGAAAAGATACAGGCTAAAGTGAACACACAGAAATGCCTAAAATCATCAAAACTCACTGTCGGAGTATAAAGCTAGCAGATCCAGGCAACTGTGCTGACTGCTAGTGTGAGAGTCTTGGGGTGGGAGCACTGCTGACCACTGGTGAGCTGAGCCCTCCTGTCCTCCTGCCTCCTTTTCATAGCGACGATGTAGAAGTTCATCCTTTCTGTTAAAATTTAGTTACAGAGAATATTATATGGGTTTGCTTGAGCTCTCTTTTCAGGCATAGGACTCCTTCAACTGAGGTGGTTGTGGAGCAAATGTTGCGCCCAGGATTTACATACCTGGTGAGACACTAATTGCTGACTAAGTGCATAGATAACAAGCAAATTTATCCATAGCTGTTTCATTAGATATTTAACCATGTAGCCTCAATGATCTCTCAGTTTTAGGTTGAATACCATATTACACCTGGAAAAGAAAGTTTCAAGGTGCTGAGAGGTGGGATGTGCCATTTTAGACCCCAAAGGAAAACTGAATTTATTAATTTTGATTTATTGAAGATGAGGTAGTACCCTTGGAAAGGTGCGACATTCACTGTTGGTTTCAGGCAAATCCTTCTTACAGTCAGTGTCTGACTTTTGTCAGTCATTTTTGCTGTAACTTGTTTATACTGTGGCAAATTTTTTTCAGCGGAAAAAGTGTTTTCTTTTGTGAACTTCCCCAACTAATGTCTTTAAAGACCAGTTAAAAGATATGAACTTGAAGTCAGCCAAATGAACTGTTGTCTGCTGTATGTAAAAGTTGTCCAGCACTCAGTTCTTGGGATTTAATGCTCTGCAGTGGCTGCGATCCTGTGACAGACGCTTCCTTCTTTCTCTTTTTTCCTCCTTTTACCTTTGTCCTGTGTGTCTTTGACCAACACTTTGATCCTGTGGTCTGTTTATAGAGAAAGGCATCTTTAAAGTAGTTTCAAGAAGCTGGGAGCTCAGCTTGCTCACTGAATTATGATGGCTTCGTAGAACAGATTTAAAGGCAAGGACTGACCGTTATGAAAGGATGGGATTTGTTCATGTTTTTAAGGAAGAGATTGCTTCTGCTGTCTTCTGAGGTTGGTGATAGCTGGTTTGATCTCAAACACAGCGAAACAGATGACACTTGACAGCTCTGTAGTGCAAAGTAGACCTCAACATCTGTGCTGGATGTCTCTCTCAGGTGGAATTTAATGCATTTTCTTGAGTGACAGGCAAGAAAGGTGGCATCTTCTGTGGCCAGCAGAGCTGCTAGAGTGAGTACAGTCCAAAGCCCCAAAGAGGCATCTGCAGCTGCTGAAAGCAAGTGGGAGTTAAATGATCACCCTAAGAAGTTGTTGGAGGGGTAAAGGAGGAAGGGAAAAACATGAAAGCTGGGCAGAAAAGGGGGAAAGGAGCAGAAACACTACAAGGAGAGATGAGAGGGCTGTCTGCAATGCTGAACTTCTCAGCTTGCCCTCGTTGAGGAGAGGCATCCTTCTTGTAAGCGGTGGGACACTGTATGGGCTGCCTTAATGAAATACACACTTTGTTACTGATGCGTGGGAAGACACCCGGGTTTCACTCAGCAAAGGTAGCAAACCACCAGCCAACATTTTACAGGGTGCTAAATCCATATAGTGGTAGCTGAGGGCACTCATCAGCTCTAAAAACAATTGTGATGGGGCCTTTCTGATGTAGGTGGTAGCTTATTCTTAGTGTTTCTTTCCAAGTGCTTTGTGAGGGGTCTGTTGATTATTGTTTTTTATGTGATCTCTCCCAGTTTAATCCCATTGGGATTGCTGTGGTCAGACAGTGTTGTCCTGTAGGAGATGGCTCAGGTCCTGTGTCTGTGTTTTGCTCTGTACCTCTGGATGGTCTTATTGGCCATACTGGTGTGGAGCCTTTCAACAGGCAGGTCTGCACCTTTGCTGTTAACAGCACGTGAAAACAGCACATTGCTCAATCTAGATTTGTCATTTTTTGAAATACAGCGGGTTTGAACTTATTTTTTCAAATAAGTGTTTTCAGTTTTGAATTTGCCGCTTTTCTGTTAAAAGCCTCCTTGCTTCTGTGTTATGGGATTGGAAAACCAGAAGCTCCCAATCCATTTGGCACCATTATTAGTTTGAAGTGCTTGCATTTTGTCCCATTTTTCACTTAAGCTATGCATTTTTTTTTTAATTCTGTCCAATCCATATGAGACTTTTTTCACCACCTAAATTATTTTTAGTGGGTCTTTTCCCCCACTCTTCTTGTTATTTAGTAAGAAATGTAAGAAAAAAATCAACCCCAAGCTATTAGAAGCAATGTACAGTAGAAGATCCAAGAGCAAGGAGTACTTGCAGGAATAAAAGCTGTAGCAGGAGAGCACTAATTATTTAACTAGTTTTCAAAAAGACAATATGTATTGTACTATACGTGAATGAACATGAAATCTTATTTTCCTGTTTCAGTGGTTGCTGCTTTTGTTAGGTTTTCTACCTGTTAGGGAATTGTATGCTCACGTGGTTATTGAGCAGGAATGTGTTTTACCGCTGCAGCAGTTATTTTGAGTTTGTTTGCTTGGTATTTTGATTGTTCTTCATCACAATATGTGAATGAAGTTGGTAAATATTTAAAATTTGCCGTGGAGAAAATGATGGTATTTTGCATGAAACTGTTTGAAACTGCGGTGGATTTTTTAATTTATTTTTCAGCACTTTTAGGGAAATTTGGGGTCTCTGCAAGTGTTAGGATAGCCAGGCGTTTTATCAGCTTAGTCTTGCTGGGACAGTGCTGCAATGGAGGCCACGTGTGGGCAGAACACATTCTAATTTAATGATGTCTTCTCTAGAGAAAGTGAAAGAGATGGCTGTTGGGGAAGCTCATTAGCTGTATTAATAGGCTCATTGAGCTCTTTAGCCTTAATTACTACATGCTTAGGGTAACAGGCTTGGCAAATCCAGGTCTCCCCGAGACCTGGCATGAACTCAGAAGGTGCTCCACCATTTGCTGTCCTGCTGCTGCACATTTTGGAACCACTGGGGAGGTGACAATGTTCCTCAGCCTGTGGTGGTCCACCTGCCAAGGGGTTTGCTGGTGCTGGGGTGGCCGCTGAAGAGGTCTCCGGGGCAGCGTGAAGTCATGGGGTGATCCATGGGGAGGAGGTGAGTGAACCAAGAGGAGGGGATTTATTCTTGGTGGTGGATGAAAGGGAGGTTGTGTAACCTACACACCTGGTGAGGGGAGATGGATTACGTTCCTGGTGTTCTTGAGATGCCACCCTATATGAACCTCCCCAAAATAAGAAATTAAAAGAGTGATAGACTTGGTAAGGGGAGGGATATATAAATGTAATGTTTTTAGAATATTGAAATAGATTTGTATATTAAGTGACATTGGAGGATTTTTTTTCTTTTTCTAAATGAGAAGCAGTTTCAATTATTTATTTAAGATGCCTGGAGCATCGGTTAGCCACTTGCCAAATAAAGTCAGCATAAACCGTTTTGATCTTACAAAGTTGAAGGTGGCAGCTTCCTGTTTTAAGTAGAGGGATGGAGACTGGAGTTGGGACTGTGTCAATGTTTGGGGTTCACATCAGCTCTGCAGCAGGAAACTCTCTCTCCAGCGAGCAGTGGGGCACCGCTGGTGCTTTTGGTGTTGCTGCCAGCTTCAGCTAGTCCAAGTGAAATTCCATGGATCAGATATCTGCCTCCCATTGAACTATGAATGCTTCAGGCACCTCAAAGGATAAAACAATGACTGCATCCCTCCATCGGTACTACATGTGCTTAAGCCTGGTCTGGAAAGGGTTCAGCTTGATATTTATTTTATTATTATTTTTTTTTCACTACGATTTCACTTTTCAGTTTCAGTTGTTCCCCTTTGTTTTTGCGGATAGCTGAGATCAGCTGCTTTGCAGACAGCTGAGAGACTCAAGACCATGTGTTGGAAGAGATTTTTGCATTTCAACTGGTGGAAAGAGGAGGAGAAAATTGGATTGGGAGAAGCGGGATCAATTTAAGATTATAAACTTCATGGGTTCGGGGTTTCTTTTAAAGTAAAAAGGAAAAAAAAAAGGTCAGGGAGGGAAAAAACCTGTGAAAATAAATTTAGATTTGTAAAAGCCAGATAACTCAGGCTCTTGTTTGTAAAGAGAACAATGCAGTTCAGAATTGCAAGTAGGTATGTTATAAATCTCCTGTATATATGAATACTTTTAATGTGAAGCACTAGTTTACATAGATAGCAAAGTAATACTGAACTAAACCAATGTGCAGCTTACCAAGCAATTTCATGTGTGTTTTCACTGGGAAGAAAACCTTTTCTTTTTTTTTTTTCCAAATGTTTGCTCCTTGCTCCTGCAAGAAAACTGTTTGAGTTCAAACGCAGAACTCTGGTGCTCCCCTTTCATCTCCCACACTTGATCTGTGCGAACCGCACTGGCTGTGTGCTTCTGCGTGCCTCTTTATCTAGTGTGTAATCTTTCCATGGGATAGCATCAAAGATGGGTGGCTTTAAATAAAATAAACAAGCTGCTGGATAGTCTATGCATGGGAACACAAAACCAATTCTTTTTAATAAAGTAATAATATTATATTGGGGGGTGTGTGTGTGTGTGTGTATATATATATATGTAAATGTAGTTTGTATTACAACAACACCTGAAGGCAGTAGTTGGGAATCAGAAGTGGCTGCTCTGCCTGTGAACACAGCAAAAAAGGGGGTCATGCATTACTAATTCTTCCCAAAAATTTCACCCAAAACAGCACTTTTATTCCAAAATCCATGTATTTCCAGGGAAGCAACCTGGGGGTAAGTTTCCAAGGTATAAAATGAGGTATAAAATGGAAGGCAAATGCTGGACAGGGTAAAGGCAGGTATGCAGCAGAGCTTGATGTACTGTTATCCTCTTCCCCCAGTATCTGGATGTCAGACTCCGGCATGTGGGGAATGATTCAGATGGGATTAAGAGGAAGCATACCATCAAGCAGCCCCTTTACCTTGATTTTCTTCTCAGAGAAATTAAGCTGCTGTGAGAGAGATAGAGCAGGGACAGGTTTGACTGTCAGGTGTGGTGGAACCCAGGGGATGATTTCAGGGTTGGAGAGATGCTGGGAATGTCATAGTGCTGGTGAAATGCTGCAGGTTTGCCAGATCACCCTCTCTCTTTAGACTTGGAGAGCATGTAGGGTATCATTGCCTTAGCAAGCAAACCTAAGCTAAACATAGGAAATCCTCAGCTTTTTCAGGTGACTAGTGGGGCTCTGAAAGAACTGGCTTCAAGTTGCTGCATAGTCTGTAAGAGCAAGTCAAGATCAAAACGTGCTTTATTTTTTTTATAAGGGCTTGGCTGGATGCACAAGTTTAGCAGCTTGTATATTTGTGGGATTTGTTGCTTCTGGAGATCTGCTGGCTCTCTAAGTCACTCCATCCTGCCCAGCTTTTCCAAAGATTAACATCCGTATGGGAAAGCTGTCTCTGAAGCAATGTTTACACTCCTTTCCTTCCTAGGGAAAAAACTCAGCAAGGAAACAGGACTTCGGCAGCGCTGTGGAAGCGGTGACAGCAGATGCGAGGAGACAGTGGCATGTCTTTCCAAAGTACAGCTTGTTCTTAGTGGGTTGTGTACTTAATTTTTTGCATCCTCTTTTTTTTTTTTTTAAAAAAAAAAACAAAAACAAAACCAACAAACCACCCAACAACAAAATACCAAGCAGAAGTCTTTTACAAAGCTAAAGGCATGGCTCAGCCTTGCAGCAAACCCAGCCAGGGCTGGCCACTAGCCAAGCCTTTGCTAGACGCAGCCTGCACACCATGTAACTACTCTAAGAATAGCCTGGGTGCTCTTTTGAAAAAGCCCTCCAAAAAGACACCAAAAAAAGAAAAACCAAAAAACTTTCAGCAATGCATTGTCTTCATCCCTGTTGTAAAGAGGTGGAGTTTGGAGGGAATTTTTTTTCCCCCCCACAACAGTGTCCGTTGTTTCACCCATGCCTGCAATGAGCTATCACTAACGCTGAGAATATTTTCAGACTTAATGCAGTGAGTCAGGGCTTAGCCATAAATTGGTCATGGGATAGAAAGGATACAGATTGTCTGTTGCCCGGTGTCTAGTTTCAGCGATTTCAGAAACATGAGCAATTTCTCAACTGATGTTAATTAGACTCATAACTCTTTCTGAGATGATCTAAGGCAAGGATTAATTATAAAAGTTTCTCGGTGTTAGAACATGTTTCTTTAGTCAAAGTCTGGCATGCTTTTGCTTTACAATTAGCATGAAAGAATTTTCTTCTGCTTAAAATCCCTAAATACACCATTCTATCTTGGTATGTAAATAACCATATTAATGAGTTTATCCAAACAAATCTAACTGTTAAATGGTAAAAGCACATAAAAGCCGCAAGTGCTGCCAGCCGATTCAAAGGCTCATCGAGTGGACTTGCATATTCCTCGTGGGCTTGGTTGTGTTTTGGAAGTTGTTCTTCTGGCTGGACTTGATTTTTCAGTTGAATAAAAATTCACTATGGATTATTTTCCTATCTTCATTTTAAAAATAAGTGACTTAACAAAATGCCGTTATACACTTCTCCATTTGTCTCTGTACCCAGGGGCTTTTCCAGGGCAGCTCCATGGAGTCTTAATGGAGGTGAGGGATCCAGTGATCCCATGTTAAACCAGGAGAGGACCCTAGGAGCTGCCAACCTGTCAGTCTCACTTCTGTGGGAAGATCACGAAACAGATCCTCATAGAAGCTGTGCTAATGCTTGTGGAGGATAGGGAGGTGATTTGAGACAGCCAGCATAGCTTCACCAAAGGCAAATCCCACTTGACCAACCTTCTGCCTTCTATGATGAAGTGACTATATCCATCGTAGAAGCAAGAGCTACAGATGTTGTCTATCTGGACTTCTGTAAGGCCTTTGACATGGTCTCCCACAACATCCTTCTCTCTGAATTGGAGAAATATGGGTTTGATGGGTGGACTGTTTGGTGGATAAGGAATTGGTTGGATGGTTGCATCCAGAGACTAGTGGTCAGCAGCTCAATGTCCAGATGGAGATTGGTGACAAGTGGTGTCTCTCAGGGTTCTGTACCGGGCCCAGTACTGTTTATTATCTTCATTGGTAAAATAGACAGTGGGATCAAGTGCACTCTTAGCAAGCTTGTTGATGACACCAAGCTGAGTGGTGCGGTTGACACGCCTGAGGGCTAGGATGCCATCCAGAGGGACCTGGGCAGGCTCAAGAAGTGGGCCTATGTGAACCTCATGAGGTTCAACAGGGCCAAGCGCAGGGTCCTGCATCTGGGTCAGGGAAACCTCTGGTATTGGTACAGGCTGGGGGATGAAGGGATTGAGATAAGACCTGTTGAGAAGGATTTGAGGTTACTGATGGATAAAAAGCTGGACATGAGTTGACAATGTGGCTGGCAGCCCAGAAAGCCAACCGTATCCTGTGCTGCATCAAAAGAAGTGTGGCCAGCAGGTCGAGGGAGGTGATTCTGCCCCTCTATTCTGCTCTTGTGAGACCCCACCTGGAGTACTGCGTCCAGCTCTGAAGCCCCCACCACAGGAAGGTCATGGACCTGTTGGAGCAAGTCCAGAGGAGGGCCACAAAAACAACCATAGGGCTGGAGCACCTCTGCTATGAGGACAAGCTGAGAGAGTTGGGGTTGTTCAGCCTGGAGAAGGCTCCAGGGAGACCTCATTGCAACCTTTGAGTACTTAAAAGAGGCTTTTAAGAAGGATAGGGAGAAACATTTTAGTGGGGCCTGCTGCGACGGGACAAGCGGTAATGTCTTTAAACTAAAAGAGGGTAGATTTAGACTCTGTATTGGGAAGAAATTTTTTACAATGAGGATGGTGAAACACTGGAACAGGTTGTCCAGAGAGGTGGTGGTTGTCCCATCCCTGGAAACATTCAAGGTCAGGCTGGGCAGGGCACTGAGCAACTTGATCTAGTTGAAGATGTCCTTGCTCCCCGGCGCTGTTGCAGGGGGGATGTTGGACTAGATGACCTTTAAAGGTCCCTTCCAACCCAAACTGTTCTATGGTGACACTCCAGGTGATTCTTTGGCTCCACTTCCTTAGAGGATAGAAGGAAGCGGAGCTTGTTCCAGTAAAATTGGATGAGCGTGAAAATAGCCAGTTCACATCAAGACTTCTATAAGTGAACCTAAGTAAAAATGGTCACAAGGGTATATGGAAGGCTTAGTTTGATTCATGGTATACATTCACAAAAGGCTACATGAGATGTCTCACCTTCTCTCTATCTTCTCTGTCTTCTGTGCTCCTTATTTTCCTGGGGGTAAATTTTAGCAGATTCTCACAGCATAATATCAGAGCGTTCCCAGTTAAGGATCCCTGCACCAGTTCAGAAAATTTGCCCAAGTTTCCATTTTGTTCACTTTTTTACTTTGCAAAGCTCTTCTCTTACTGTTAAGTCACACAGCCAAATTGTGATGTCAGTTTTATTTTGTATCATGCTTCTGTGAGTGCTTTAAAACAGAAGGGATTAAAATCTAGTTCCTATGACTGCTGTGTTTGAAGTTTTTTTGCTAGGAAAGTGTTGTGTTAGCCTGTCCTCGAGCGCGGGTAATGTAGAAAATCATTGGAGATTTTTGCTTGTAATAAATTTAGACTTAGTTTCTTATCTTATGTTAATTTTTTTAAATAATCTGACACTATAGATCTCCCTGGTTTTATGGCCTAGACTTATGACTCCTGCATTATTTATTCTGATGACTGCTATGTGAATGTAAGTTACTGAATTGATTTTATGACAGTGGCATAGAACATAAAGCTGAATTCACTTAAGGAAATAAAAGCGGTGCAAACACAAAGCACTAAAATAATGACAGAGACTTTTGTGTCATGATGGGTGACGAACTGTGGAGGGATTTGTAACTTGGTTTTCTACTCAAACCCTTTCGTGAAGTGACACTCCACCACCGCTCACCCCACCCTCCAGTCCTCAGTGTCTCCAAACTTGGCCCAGTTACTGGCGAGACAGAATGTATTGGATCCGCTTTGCGTTTACAAATGGTGACAGATTAATTTGGAAAGACAGATTACAAACATACATCATGGCCACAGTCTGAGTCCTATAAAAGTGATGTATGGCTGGTGCAGAATGATAAAAATTCGTATCAAGGGAACAGCTTAATTAACTATTCTTGATTAAAGTAGTACAGTATGTGAATTTAATAGCTTGTCTTCAGAAGCAGAATGTGAAATCGCTTATTGGTTTGGTGTATCTTGCTGGCATATTGTGAGCTGCCAGAGGTTCTTTGTGATTAATTGAGTTTAGAGGAACTTAACACTGGGGTGGGAGATACCAAATAATTATTCTGCTCTCACTTCAAGCTCATTGCCTCATGGGAATAAAAAAGTTGCCCAAGAACAAAGTCATGGGAGTGGACTAGGAATAGGATCAATAGCTGTCAGGAAAGGGAAGGCATACGTGGACTGCAGAGCAAGGACTTCAATTGAATACCACCATTAGAATGTTGGGCAGTGAAATAGTTAACAGCATTGCCATTCAGACTTCCACATTAGTGGCTGATGTGTATGTCATCATGGTTGTTGGGGCTGTGGTAGGTATGGAGAACAGTTTACCTCATAGCAGGTTTATGGTTTTAAAGTTTATTGTGTTTCACTTCTGTGAGCTTTCAGGCTGAGGAACTCCAGATCGTGCAATATTTTCTCAGTGGTTGTGTCTTGAGAAGCTTCAGTCATTCTCGTGGTTCTCAGAGACCTTCTCAGTGCACGAAGCTGGTCACATATTCTGCAGCCTGTTAACACCTTTTACATACATCAGTATGATGCTTGTTTTTTTACAAGAGCATGATACTGATGGCTTGTGTCCATTATGCTTCTAGATCCTGTTCAGCAGAATATTACGTGGGCTGATGTTTCCATTTGTCTATATTCAGTTGATTATTCCTGCTATAATATAATAGCTAGGACTTGGATCATGTCTGAATAATCTCCTCTCTTTTTCAGTACCTCTCTCCAAGTTATCAGGGTAACTTTGAATCCTGCAAAGTACAGTGTTTCCTGGCCTGATGCTCTCTATGGTTTTGGAAAGCAGTTGTAGTCTCCAGTTCATTGTTACTCATCATCCTAATCCCTAATGAAAATCCAGCTCCAGGACAGATACCAACAAAATCTTACTTGATACATTCCTCCGTTTTGACAAAGTGCCATTGTAAACTACCTTCTGTGTGGCTTCCCAACCAGCTTTGCACTTATCCTTGAGTGCTTTCATCTTGTAGGTTAGACTTGATTTTCCTAACTTGTTTATGAAAATGCCAAGAGAGATGGTGTCAAAAGCCTTACAAAAATCAGGATATTTCACATGCTCACTGTAACCAGTATAACTGAAATATGATATTTACATAAATATGAGGGTTTGGTTTTTTTAAATACAAATTTTGAGTACTGTTAGTTTCCAACATTTTTTGCATGTAAAGGTTTTCCCTAAAAATACTAATACTACAGAATGGATATTTGCTTTGAAATACAAGCTTAGATAGTGAAACATAATTGAATTGAATTGAAGCGTAATTGTGAAGCCAAAGGGTGAATTTTGGGAGCAAGTTTTATTGCTGCAGAATGAAGGGCATTGAATGCCTTCATTATACAATGCTTTAGGATTAGTCAAAGCTCAGATTCAGTCAGTCTGATCAATTCGCACAGAAATCTAAGTAGTGAACTATATCATTATATGATTTCAAAATAAGCTTGGAAAACCATCTTCTCATCTTCTTTAAAATAATGTAAAAATTCTTCCAGATTAGGTAAAAAGAAAAGGTAAAAATACTTTTCTTTCAGAATCAGTACCTCCAATATATTTACACTTGAACTCATCTGAAGAACCTTCCGTATCCCAATCAGAGACAGTTTTCAGGGTGCATTTTCATTGTAAATTGGTAAATAAGCTACTTGGATGGGTTAGCGTTGCTGCTTCTTGAAAGTAAGGTGGGTGAAAAACATGATCTTACAGCAGCTATCCTGGCTTTGAGACTGGGCATGCGCATACCTGTGGCTGATCCAAGATGAAGGAATTCGGTTTTGCTTCTAATTTTTCCTGATCCAAGATAAAGAGTTTGTTCCTAATATTTTCCCTAACTTCTTAAGTTTCTACATGGGATCTTACCTTGAATAGAATTAGTGAAAGTCTGAGTCCTCAATAAAACAGTAAAGAGGTACAGTTTCTTTGAGAGATACTTATTCTGCCCGGCACCCTTCTGCTGGGAGCAGGGCTTTATGCAACAGGTAGGCTTGCTGAAATGAATAGGACTGGCTGTGGCTGAAGATAGTGTACCCTACGCTAAGTAAATATAAAGCCCAAACTTCTTAAGGGCATGTCTGTGTCAACACATTTTTCTTAGAGATATATGTATTGGAGAAGCTGCCTCTGCAGTTACACCTAATTATAAGACACCATTGTTTTGCTTTTTTATGGGTGCTTTGAAAAAAATGAGCAAAATCCATTAATACTGTGGTTGGTGAACTCTCTGAAATTGCCTGACGACACTGTTATTTATACACACTGGAAAAATTGATAGATCTAATCCAAGGTAAAACTGTCTGGCTCTCTGAAGAAGGCGGCTGCCTTGGTTGCTGAGGACTGGAAATCATTGCCTCATGCTAATTGAATAACATCCAGCAGTTGTGTGGCTGAGTCTTCCAGACCGATTTGACTCACAGGGACTGAGTATCTAAATGAAGAGTATTTGTCATACTGCAGTCCTACAGGATTAAGAGCACTTGGATTCATTTGATCTGATGCATTCCAACAATATTAAATAAGTCCATTTTTTATTGTCCTTTGCACCTTGTGTTTTCCTGGCTGTGGAAGTCCAGCATTTTACTTTTTTGAAACTGAGCTGTGATACGACAAATATTTCTGGCCAGTATTTCTAGCTCTGGCAGGGCTTGAAGAATTCTTGGCTGGCTTTGACAGTAGGCTGATAGCTTAGACCAAATATAACGAGAGGCAGAGTACAGCGTGTAGAATTAAATCATGTTACTTGTTATTATATTATTTTTTTTGTCTTGAAATTATTCACTCTCTTCTGAGTTTTGTGATAAATAGTCATTCTAAAATGTTTTAATCAATACTTAGATGTTAAATAATGTTAAAGAAAACATCTGAAAGATCCTTTTGTCTTTCTGCAAGATAATTAAACCATGAAATTTTCTTTCATAATTCATTTGGGAAGTCCAGTTCATTGAACGTTTAGGAGGTAGGACATACTCCTGATAGCTGTGGTTTCTCCTCTGGAACCTTCTTTGCAGCCATGTCAATGGACACTATTTATAAGCACGCAAGGATACAAGTTGCATAGTTTGAAATCTTTGTGAAGGTACCTCATTGGTAGGAGAAAAGGGAAGGAGAAGGCTGGCGTGTGAATGCCAAGCCACGAGTTGACTACAGGAGAGACATCTTTGTTCCTACTTACGGTAGTGTTCCTATATAAGTAAAGAAAGTCTGACAAGGTAAGAGTAGGAACAGAGAATTCATGGTGCACAGCTTTCCAAAGAGGTGAACTTTGAGGTGGAAACCAAGGGAGGGGGAAAGTTTTCTCCCTGGTGCTTTGGCACTCAGCGGGCTGCACAGCCATTTGAGTCAATTGGTGCCAATGAACCTTGCAAAAAAGACTTAAAAGCTTTATTTTCAGGAAGATCAGTGAGTTAATAGGACTCCTTACAGGGCCACAAAAGTCCTAGTCCTGGCAGAAGGAGCATACCCAAAGTGCATGGCTGACCTTTTAGTGGCAGACCTCAGTCAAATGGCCATAAATTGACCGTGAAACTGCACTCTTAATGAGTCCTTTTGATATTGAAAAATGCTCTCTGAACATATATTGTGTTATTAATGTTGACCAGAGTTTCTGATTGGTCCAGGAGAGCATGTGCTGAATGTCCGTGAAGGTGGCTGTGTGCCTCCTCTGGGTCCCTTGGGGGATCTGGAACACCAGTAACCACACTCTCAGCAAGCTTGCAACAGCACAGCTAATATTAATTGAAAGTGATTTTAAGCTCCAGGAATTTGGACTTAACTTCAAATTTGAGGATTAGGAGGAGACCACCTACCTAATCATCGAAGTGTTTGTGTTTCCCACATAAGCCTTGATAACTTCCCGAGCGTTCTCTGCGCCTGCTGGCCAGGTAGCGAGCTGCTCAATGTGCCATTTCAGAAGTGAGCTGACAGGGCAGATAGCTGTGCACCAGCTAGGTCCGAGGTTGGTGGAACCACAGACGGCTCACTTGACATTGTGTGAGCATTAGGAAAGTTCATGGATGAGGTGGAGAAGACAGACCATGGGCACAGGAACTCATGGGTTTGATGCAGGTACCTGTAAGAAGTGCATGGCCAGGCTGTTGCGTTTGCTGGAGCAAAGGAGCAAGCCCTATACATAGTAACAGAAAGGCTTTAATGGTCCTAAACATTAATAGGATGGTACAGTATTACTACCTGCTTATTTATAGCTGCAAGTCTAGGGCCACGTGTGACTGCCCATGTTTTGTTTAGAAGAAATGAGTAGAGTCATCTTGGCTGAAAGGAGCATATTTCCTTCTGCTCATAACACTCAGTTGATCACTGCTGGTTTAAGAGAGGTTTAAACATCATAAAATCATAGAATCATAGAATAATTTGGGTTGGAAAGGGACATTTAAAGGTCATCTAGTCCAACATCCCCCCTGCCAGTGAGCAAGGACATCTTCAACTAGATCAGGTTGCTCAGAGGCCTGCCCAGTCTGACGCTGAACATTTCCAGAGATCAGGCATCTACTACCTCTCTGGGCAACCTGTTCCAGTGTTTCACCATCCTCATTGTAAAAAATTTCTTCCTTATACATTGTCTAAATCTACCCTCCTTTAGTTTAAAGCCATTACCGCTTGTCCTGTCACAGCAGGCCCTGCTAAAAAGTTTGTCCCCATCTTTTTTACAAGCCCCTTTTAAGTACTGGAAGGCCTCAATGAGGTCTCCCTGGAGCCTTCTCTTCTCCAGGCTGAACAGCCCCAAGTCTTTCAGCCTTTCCTCATAGGAGAGGTGTTCCATGTATTCCCTCATCTGCTGTTTCCCCTTCCTTTCTCCAGTGAAGGATATCTACCTATATGTGGCACAGGCTTCTTGAGCTGGCTTCCATGCTGTTCCTGTGGTTGGTTGGTTGCCTTTCTTCCCCATCAGCTTTCTTTCCCTGCATGCCTTACCCAGCTGTTTTAAACATACATAGCAGTATTGCAAAGAGTCCTTCCAGCATAAAGTCCTTTGTTGTTGTCGTGATGTTCAATAGCTGCAAAATTAGTGGTCTGCTGAAGGAGTTGTGCAGACCGTGATTGAGGAGAGCAGCGTGATAGGTATATGCGCTTTTGACCTAAGGGATGTTTAGGCACCTCTGTGAGAAGAAGTGGACCCCTAAGTGCTTCGCAGATGCAGGAGTAAAGTGTGCCCTGGTTGAAGTTTACATCAGGAAAACTGTTAACAATGAATTTAGGTTCTTTAGGGACAATGGTTCTTTAGGGACATGTTCCATCATGTCCCATCCTCTAACTTTAGTGATGTGGCAGGCAGTGCTTTTCATGAAAAGGCAGGGAAAGAGCAGTTCTGTGTTTCATCGGTAGGGGAGAAAGGTATCCTGACGTGCAGTTCATTCCTCAGTTTGCTTCAAAACTGCTTTTACAGTCCTTCAGGTTGAGAAGTTTTGGGTAAACTTTTTGAGAGGTTGAGAAGTTTTGTTAGATTTGGCTGCTAAGCCCCAAGCACGGTATTTCCAGTTGTCTTCATAAAAGTTCTACAATTTATTTGTTGGTGTTCCTGATAGAGTTGATAAGCCTGCTAGAAGGTCAAGTGTGCTCCTTACTATGTCTTGATGTTCTGGGTCTTCCTTTAGTCTGTTTTTACAAAATGTAGGCTAGAGAAAGGCCAAGGAAGGAACATATATCATGGGTCTTTGCTATGGATTGTTCAAAATTTGAAAGTTTTGACAGAACAAAAGCCCTAACATGGTCTTTGGTTGAACATAGGTATAAGATCTGCGGAGAGCCCTGATTGCCATGTCTCTGCTGGTCTTCGTTTTGCCAGAGAGATAACAAGTGAGAAATACTAATCACAGTTTTCTGATTTTTATTTCAAAATAGATTTTATTTGTTAATGTTCTTATAGCAATCAGTGAAGATTCTTGGCCTGTTGCAGCTGCTGGGCTTTTATAT
Source organism: Arenaria interpres (assembly GCA_013399435.1). Taxonomy (NCBI): domain Eukaryota; kingdom Metazoa; phylum Chordata; class Aves; order Charadriiformes; family Scolopacidae; genus Arenaria; species Arenaria interpres. Next base: position 44,900 of record VXAK01006044.1, read on the forward strand.
GGCTCATAGTGTTATAAAAAGGCAGAGGGATTATGGGGGTTTGGTGACTTTAATAAATTCTATTTTTGCTCTTAGGATCATTGATGTGGTATATGGCTTGAATTAAAGTTCTCATTATCACATTAAGATTAAACAAGGAGTTAATTAAGTGTAGGGAAGTAATTGAATGCTAATACTGCAACACTGCAGTGAAAAATGAGGCAGTATTTTCATACTAAACTCCAGTTTTCTCCTCGTTGTAAGCACCATGCCTATGAATGTGCATCAAAGTATACTTCTGACTCAGGCAGAAAGCTTTCATGGTTGGCACTGCTGCATCTACCCTTGGTAGTAACACGCCGGTCTGTCGTTTTCTGAACATTCCTGTGATGGGACAACCCTATTAAATTTTAGAGGTGCTTTTCTTATCTTTGCACTCACCTGACTTGAAAAGAAAATAGAGTGTGTGTTAAAACTTGGCATCTGCAAATAGCTGAAAATCAATTTGCAGACTTGGAAGCTGGTTTTGATTAGAAATAGCAAAATTGAAGTTATTTAGGAATGCCTGTTTTGCTTGTTCCATGTGATTTTTGTTAATTTTAGGAAGACCTGTTGGATTGTGAGTCATGGAACATGTGGTAATTTACTTTTTGATAATTCTCTTCGCACCAAATAATTATTTTATTACATAATCCAAGATCTGAGGCAGGAAGAGAGAGATCATCCCCACCAGCTTTTTGGCTTGAGAGAGATCTTGAGCAGAGTACCACAAATTTTATGTGCCTTTCACAGAAGTTGAGCTCAGCTTTTTTCTCCTTCAGTTTTTATTTACCTCGGATTTTTTGAAATATGAGTGCCCAGTGTACAGATGTCCCCTATATATGTGGTAATAAGACTTAAAGATATTTCAGCAGCAAACCATGATTTACAGTCACAAAATGAGTACATTCAGAGAGGGCTCACAGAAGTCAGAGATTTGAAACGGAGCTGCCTCTGGTTTTGAAGGCGCTCTCATCCCCAAATACATGATCTAACCTGCTTCTCAAAATAAATGTACTTTCCTTTTCTTAGGGAAACCTCAACAGTAAAAATACTTGATAGAACCCCATGCAGCTTGTGTCCATTTGCTTACAAGCCTCAGAGAGGGCTGTTGCAGGCAGAGAAATGCCATCTATGAATATGGTAGGTTAATCTCGCTGGTTTGAGATACCAATTAAAAACAGGCGCTTCTTTTGCTCTTAAATATGGGAATACATGTGTTACATCCTAACTTCACTGAGGCTTTAAATACTGTGACCGAAATTGGAACCATGCTCTGTAGGGAAGATGTAGGCAGATGGGAAAGAGCCCGGAGGGGAGTGACAAGAATAGGAGGTTTAGCAAACGTAAGCTGTAATGGAAGATGGAAGGAATTGATTTGTTTAGCCTAAAAATACAGAAGGAAATGCAAGTCACCCACTATGTAAAAGGTTGCTTTAAAAGGCATGACAAACAGTTTTTCTCCGTGACCACTGAGAGATGCAAGAAGACATCAGGCAAGAATTTAAGCTGGGTAGTAGGATAAACATTTGAACTTTTAGGGAAGTGGCAAAATGAAAGACAGGTTGTTGAGAAAACCTTCAGGACGGGAGTTTGGAGAACAGGTTAGACAGAAATCTGTTGAGGTGATTTGGGTACATGCCCTCAGGTGATACAATTAGGCAATCTTTTGAAATAACTTCCTTTAGTGGTGGTTGATAAGGTGTGGAGCTTTCAGGAGAGTAATCTTGTAGAGTTTCATGATGGTATTTCACATTCTGATCCAGGAGCCACTGAAATTTATGTGGGTGAGTGAAGGATTCATCCATGGCCAGCCTGATCTTCCACAGCATTCGAGACCTCCTCTCTTCCTGCCAATCCCTCCCAAGGGAGCACACGCCATATGCCAATGCTGGCCCTTCTCATGGCCATGCCACTGCTGGGACCGATGCACAGCAACCGCACTCAGCTGGCACTGACATTTTCCTGGAGGTTTCCTGCTTTCTGGCAAAGGAAGGCAGAGCTTATTTTGAGTTTTTTCTGTGTCTTCTCCACCTACAAGGGATGGTTTTGGGAAGAGGTCATGCAGAAGGTGACATGATGGACACATTAAAATCAGAGTGGACAGTAAAAGGCATATCAGACACACAGTCGATTTGGGACTCTTAAATACTCAACACCTTAAATGCTGGACAGCAGTATTTGCAGGCCTGTAATTGGATTTTAAGCTAGTTCTTCACCCAGTGTTGGCTTGAATGTCTCCCTCTAATCTGCAGCATCTTGACCATCCAAAGCTATTTTTATACATCCTTGATGGAATATATTTACTTATGGGTGCCTCTTTTTGCTAACACTGAGGAGACGTGCTTATTTGCCTGCTCTTTTTCCAAGGAAACATAGAGGAGATAAACACTTAAAACCAACCTATTTACATTACTGATTTAAATGGCTTATGAAACTTTTAAACCATTTATGATTGTCTTTCATTCTGATGTATAGCATACCTATTCTTAGTATTGCTCTCAAACAAATTTGTTTGAAGAATCCAGACAAAATCCATGCTTGTGTATCTGAGGACTGGAAAATCTGTAAGTGAGTAAGCTGCTATATTCCTTGTGAAATAATAATTATTTTTTGTACCACTGAAAAGCAACAGCTAACCAAAATAATGAAAATGCAGTACAAAATACATAAATCAGATTTAAGGTTTCTCCTGCAGCCATAGTACATTTTGTGTGTTGTAGTACATATGTCATATTTAATAATATTCAAACTATTATGTCCTTTAAAATGTACATTTTACCCACGCTTGCTGAAATTTGCCATGTAGCAAGAACTATAACTTCATTCTCTTGGGTCGTAAACCTTATGCCTTCTGCAAATTTAAGAATTAATGCAAATAAAACAGATGTTGAGAGAAGTAAAATACAGACATTGAAAATATCTTCCAGTGATGGCATTTACATAATTGCAATCTACCAAAAATCTAAAAATTGGGAAAACGAGAACTTGTTGTAAGTAATTCTTGCTGGTTTGGAACATGGTTTTTTCCCTTCATCATCTGCGCAGCTCTGCAGGTGGGAAGTGCATTTGGCCAGTGGTGTCCATCTGCATGAGAACACCATGTGCGGTGTATGATGTTTCACATGTTTGGAGGTATTTCCCATGATGTCAGCCTGTGGGGACTGGAAACATACTGTGGGAATAATGGGTGTGAGAATGCCTGCGTGCTAGTGGGGCACTATGGAGATAGTTGTATTTATGCCGTTGCTTTGTACATGAGACTCATCCCTATGGGCTGTGAATGCCCACAACCTTCCTGTTGCAAATATATTTGTATTGATGAGTAGCACCACTCTCAGTTTTCTGTCATCTCACTTCTCAGGATTCTCCTGATCAAAATTTCTTGCTACCGTTTTATTTGTTTACTTTTGGCTTAACTGTGTCTTTTCCTTTGCTCCATATTTTCTAATCAGTTCAATTTTTCCTCTTAATTGTAAATGACAAACTCAGAAGTTCGTTGTTTTCTTTTTTCTTTCACTGCTTTCCTTTTTTGTTCCATCCTTCGTAAATCTCAAGTTTGAACAAGAGAGAAAAAGTATCTTGTGTGTATCCTGCAAAATCCCCTGTTAAGACTGGGTTATTGAGGCACTCTTATTGTCTTAACACCTAGGAGGATCTCAGTGCGCTTCATGGAACTGCTTGGATGTAGTAAGAAATGCGTAATAGACATAGTCTACTCAAACCTGCAATTTGCAGATAAAAGCCAGTGACCAGTATAACTGTAAACTCTGCAAGAGGAGACACCATCAATATGCTGTTGTTTAGCAGAAGGAGGGACCAAGTGTTACTTTTGATACCTCTTCAAAGTGTGTGTTTGATGGTCACCATCTTTTCAATGAGCCCAGCATAAAATGTAATCCAGATCTTAATAGTAAGGCAGTGAGGTAGCGTATGCTCACGTGGGGACATTCAGATCTGTGTTGGTCATCAGTCTTGCTTGGTTTTGACAGTGCAGGAAGATCTCAGGAGGCTTCTTCACTTGCCTGTGCCTGATGTAGAGGCATCTCTCAGGGAATTGATTTTCCAAAGGGCAGGTGTAGAGCATGTTCCAAAAGATGGCTGAAAAAGTTCAGTTTTACCTTTAGAAAACCAGTGTTCCAAAAATCACTACAGCTGCTGAAATTTTAAGCCCAGTTATTTAAAAAGCCACAAAACAAGGCACATCTCGTTCCCTAGATATGTTCTCTCATATATGTCTGAAGGGCGTAAAGCTCTTCAAAACCATCGTAAGAAAAAGCTCTGCAGAAATTGTAGTAGCAATAACCTGCTCGCCATTCCAGCAAAGTGCCTTCTTGAAGCAAAAACTAATGGATACATGCCGTGCTGCGTACGGGCTGCTTAATGCACCAAGTTGCTCTTCAGACTGTCTACACCACCTCTTCCTGGCTATAAATGTTTTACAGACTTCATGCAATACTGTTGTTTCATGCTTAACGCCAGCTCTTTCCATGGTATTACACTTGGTGGAAAACTGCCTTCAAGAGACACGCATGAAAAGCCTGACAGCATGAGTAATATATAAATTTGCTATAAATAACTATATTTCTGTAGAAGCATGTTAGAGAGTAATTGATGACACAGGCTTAATAAGCAGAAGGTTAGTTTTTGAGCCAGGTTTTGTTATCCGGGATGGCTGTACTGTGGCAGACAAGTACAAAAGAGTACCTGCAGAAGGTAAAGGTTTGTTGTACTTTTTGTTGCCAAGTGCCCCAAAACCTCTGATGTTTCCTCAAGAGTCAGTCTAGTCGTGTAAGTTAACAGTAATGCAGTTTATAACTTTTATCCATCTATTTTTCATTTGCTAGATAAAACTTTCAACCACTCTGATGTACCAAAGCCATTAAAGATCTGGTATATTAATGAGAGTTGGGGAGCAGGTCTCCTTTCTGCCCATAACATTTTATTTGCAGTGTTTCTGGGTATCTTTCAGTGGAAGCAAGTATTCTTCATGCCCTCAAGAAATCCCATGTCACCTTAACTTCTGGTGTATTTAACTGTGAGGGACAGTTTTAGCCTCTTGCAGAGTTGTTTTTAGAGGGCATGTTCCTCAACTTCATTTTGCAAATTGCTTCCTGCTGGAAATCTTGCAGACCTTGTGTTTCACAGGGAATGGGAACGCAAGCAGGTTGGGAAGCAAGGGGTTTTATTGCATGGATAAGTAAGAGTTCTGCAGTGATAGGATGAGGGGTAATGGTTTTAATCTGAAA
>VXAK01006044.1:50245-70467 GCA_013399435.1 Arenaria interpres
ATTTTTTAACATCTCAAAGGTGTCTAAAAAACCAACTAGAAATTAGTTACTGCACCAGTTCATCTTTCTTGCAGCCAAATATGCAGACAGCTGGTCTAAGAAAAAAAAAAGCAGGCCAGGTGGCAACCTGAACAAAAAGAAGCAAGTAAGATTAGATGTCTTTGGAGAGGGAGCTCAATATCGGAGAGCCAGTGGGCCAAGAACTGAAATGGGGCCAAACCTGCAGACAGAGCAAGTTTGTTCCCCTGCCTCCAGGCAGTGCTGCACTCTGCAAGGAGGTTGTTTGCTTACTCCCTTGGAGGGGTAAATTAGGCTCCGTGTAAACTGGTCTTGAGTTTGTAGCATGTTCTCAGTGAGTATCTATTGTATTTTTTCGTGGTCCCCAAAATCACCCAGTTCCTTGTAATCCATACTCTTCTGTAGTGTCATTTTGTTATTCACACTCTCACTTGCCCTGAATTTCTATGTTGGCTTCTTTAGTGGATTGTTTAAGTCTGCTGAAGGATCTCCATGGCTGTATTTATTTCGTACAAGTCCAACAAGCATTTCTCTTTCGTGTGTTGAAGGCCTGGCTGAAAGCCACCTTGCACTAATTGAAAGACTCTTGGTGACTTTAAGCCAGGTGTTGCTGAGCAAGGTGCATAAGTGTATGCATGCATGTATGTATGACTGGTAAATAAACACTAAAAGCGGCATTATCTGACTTCTCAAATCACCGTGGGGCTGTAGAAAGCTGCTCAGGATTTGCACCTTTCTCTTTTTCTGCTTGTTTTTATCTCCTTTTCAGTAATTTTAAATTTTTTTTGTGCTTTCTGAATCCTGCTCTTCCATATTGCATTTGAGGAGCTGGAGTTGCTAAAGCAAAATTTCCCAGTAATAGCCGGGAAGGAGGAGCTCTGTTAAGCATCTTGTGTCAGGATGAGGCCTACCCTCTGGAACAAATTCAAGAAAACCATCGACCTCTGATGAAAGCACAAGATTTTTCTCTGCCAAACCTGGGTTATACTCCTGGCGTCAGTGCAGACTCGCTGTGTGATGTTGGCTGGATTTGCAGAAACTGATTTTTTTTCCAAAATAAATACCAGGCAGTGTGTCTGCTTTGCATGCCTGAATGACCACAATTTGGGCATGAAATCTTGAGGCTTCAGTCTCTCCCACTGTTACTTGGGGATAAAACCCCACAATTTTTTTTTTTTTTCCAATGTCTATTTTATTAAGAAAGATACTTTATCTTTCAGAATCACAGACTGGTTGAGGTCAGAAGGGACCTCTGGAGGTCATCTGGTCCAACCCCCTGCTTAAGCAGGGCCACCTAGAGCTGGTTACCCAGGACATCTCCAAGGATGGAGATACTTATAGGGGGAAGACATCATGGGCTTCATGCTTAGTTGACAAAAAGTTGGCCTGATAATGATATTGGCAGCAATAATATTTATTAAAACATTCAATTTAAGACTAGGATTTTATTACGAAACACAACCTCAAGCTTGATTCAAATCCGTAAATAACAGCCATGTTTTCAAGTCCTCAGTCTGAAGACCGAGGTGCTCCAGGCAAGAGGACAAGGGTACTTGGTCAAATGGACAGGCTGAACATTGTTGTTGCCTCAGGTACCTCAGTTTCAAGGTGCTCCTTAAAACTGAGCTCCCATGGCAGATTGCAAACATGGTTTTCTAGGAGGCCGGGGCAAGATGGGCGTCAGTAGTGGAGTGGTGCCAGCACCTGTTGACTTGTGTAGTGAATTTAGGAGTCCATATGAACGCATCCACAGTCAGAGCCACCTAGGAGGTTATTGGAGAGATCAGGGGAGTTTGTTCCGATATCGGATTTTCTCATCACTGTTGCTGATAGAAGGTTCCTTTTAAGAATGACTTATTTTAGAAAGGTACAAGGTCCTTCTGATGACTGTGATGGCAATGTCTTTCTTAGGTGTCTTCTCACCATGAGCATCTATTTCTTTGTCTCTCTTTGCGTGTGTGCCGTGAAGGTTAAATTCGTTACTCAGCCCTGGCTTTAGGGTCTGGTGTATATTTTGGAGCACACGGTCCAGTGCTTGGTGTATGCAAACCAAGCTCTTCTCCAGCCTTGTTTTCCAAAAGCTCAGCCCGCACAGGCACCCACCTCTATCATCATCAAATGAGTCCGTGATTTTCATCATCCCTCATGCCATGCATAGGATCCCAAGAGGAGGAGGAGGGTGGACTCCATGCGCAGGGTTAATGTGATTCCTCTGATGAAATTGGATCCAAGGATAATTTTCTTTGACCAGCATCTGAGATTTTTCAATGCTCAATTTGCCCTTTTGTTATAAAGTTACCCTGAATAACATTTTCAGGTGGTTTTGCTTCCAGGTAGCTAGAGAAAGAAGAAAGAGGCTGTCTTCCTGCCAAATCATAATATAAAAAAAAAAAAATGCTCATGTATGTATAAAGCAAGAAAACTTCAGTAAAATCCCATAGGTCAGTACTTCTCCCTGTTCACCCTGATGCATCAAAACAGTCCATGGAAAATATTATTACCTGGGGCTGGTCCTCGTTACTGAGGGAGGTAAAAAGTGCTGGGCTGGCATATTGAAATTTTATATCTCATCTTTCATGCCATTTCTTACTGATGCATTTGTTTTTTTTCTTTTCAAATATGATTTTTTTTAAAAGAGTAGTTTATAGTATAAAAAAGAAAATAAGTACTTCATTTTCCTCTGAATGATTTTAATGATGACTTACATGGCTCCAGAAAGCAGTTTGAAAGGCGCTCTGGGCTCCTTTGAAGACAAGTGTCATCTTGATATAAATCAGGAATATTATTTTATAAATATTTGAATAGCTGTAAACTACCAATATTGAGTAAATGTGATCACTGTCTGGAGAGACCCTTGATGTTTCTATCAACTTCAATATATTTTAGAAGCAAATCTACAGGGACAATCTTAAAAATGAGACTAATTTGGGGGAACGTGCCACCTTCAAGCATCAGTGGCTTCAGGATACTGTTGCAAGTTGGCTACTTCAGCCTTTTCCAAATTAAACAACAAGCAGCCTTGAAACTAAGAACTCCATTTTTCTTAACACTAAGTTTTACTGTTTTATGGGGGGAGTGCCCATTTGGTTGTGTATTTGTTTAATTATTGTAACTTTAGAGGGAAAACAAAGACCAAAATATGACTGCAAGTTAATTAAAAGTAGCCATTAGATTAGGTAGTAGCATTGCTCCTCTCATCTTTAATTGATTTCTTCCTGGCCAATTTAATAGTTTTTTTAAAATGCATATAATAATGTATAGTCTGCTAATAAAATATGTTAGCACTTACGGAAGCATCCCTTAAAAATCAGCCCTTCTCTAGGAAGCCGAGTGTTAAGAGGGTTGAGAAGAAGCACTATTAGCAGCTTACCTGAGTCCATCTGTGGCAGTCTTACGAAGCAGCAAAATACTTCAAATTAAGTTCACATGTCTCTAGAAACGAGTTTGTAAGCGGGGAAGCATCAAGGGAAATGTTGACAGATATTTAATTATAATGGCAGTAGTGGCTGTTGCTGTGTTAATAGCATCTGGCAGCAGAGTCAGCGCCATCTGTTAATGCCCTGAAATTCTGATACAGTGCATCCTTTATGGAGGAATTAACAATAATTAACGAATCTATCAAATGAAATCACCTTGATTGGATGACAGCTTTACCTTGATAATGATTAATTGCAAAATAATGGGGAGTAAAATGTCCACTATTCGCCTTTTTACTATAGACTAGCTGATGCCACTATCATTGTGCCATTGATACAGCATCCTGGAGGGTTTACTTTTAAGCTTGTGGTGTGAGGCATCGTTTAGTGCATCTTTGTTAAATAATCCTTATAAGCAGAGCTAGAAGAAAACCAAACTTTTGCCTCTTAATTTCCATTTGCAACAGATTAGGACTCTAAAACCAGTTGCAATTCTCTAGATGTGTGGTAACTTGTTTAATGTTAAATAAGGGAGAAAATGAGGTTAGAATGACAGAAGTCACCCTTCAACCAAAGTCTAGTCAGCCTGGAAGAGCAATCTGACTACCTTAAAGCATTTGGGGTTTCTTTGTAAGCTCGATGTTAAAATCCAAACTGTTAATATCTGATGAATAGGTTTGTCTTGAAAATGATGGGGAAAAACACTCCATTTTTATTTGGAAGAAGTATTTTTTAATATCTGTTTTTATCAAAGCCAATATTTTGGTCAGTGTAATGAAATATCACTACTAAAAATAATAGCTATAAACAAAGCAACGAGCCAATTCAAGGTCTGGGTGGGTTTTATTTTCATCTTAACTCCTCTTTTTCTGTTCATTCCTGCTGAGCAACAGATGGAGAAGGTGGCATACTCTGATTAAATAGAAGACTAGTAAGTAATAGGTAATGGAGGTGTGTTAATTACCGGAAGCAATAGGAGGGAAAGAGTAAATTTTGTAATCTTGAAGTCAAGCAAACTGGAGCTTTATTTCTGTCTTCCTGTGTGAGTCAGTTAATATTCTAAATATTGCTCTGGGACCCACAGAGAGAAGAGAACATATATTTTCCTTGTGTCTTTCTATTTGTTCCTAAGTGACAGAAGTTTCTTTAGGCTGGGATTTGTGCTGATTCCAGCTACTGATAGAGCTGCGCTGACGCCAAACCACAAGCAGAGGTGTGGAAAGCCGGGTTTCCACTGCTTTGATTTATCACAGCTCCTGACGCAGGAGCTGTAAATCAGAGCTTCCCTTCTCTTTTAATTGAGGCAATGGATTCGCAGCAGTTTTTTGGTGGGGGAAGGTCTGTGCCTCCAGGGTGACGGTATGCAGAGACAGAAGATAGCCCAAAATTCACCTTGTGTTGCAGTAGGTGGATGGGAGGTTCTATGGCTCCAAAACCTACCTAATGCTGGACCATCCAGGTGTGCCATCCCAGATGTGTAGTGCGGATCATTCCCTGTTTCTGCTTCTGTGTCGTGGCAAATGAACTGGTGGAGCAGATTTGAGGATAAAGGCTCACCTGGTGCATGAGGTGCAGGTTTAGCCGATTTCTGGTTTTGGTGTCTTCTCCCTGAGACCTGTCCCTCTCTCTTTTTATTTAGCTTGACAGTTGTGTGTCTCGTACATCAACTCATCTGAGTTGTATGACTATGTACATGTATGTACAGCATGCATGTATATAGTCATCCCAGTTAATACTGTTAAAATTAGAAGATGCTTTGAAAGGAAGTAGTTTCACCTTCTGCTGCTTTGATTTGACATCGTAGGCAGATGTAACATACAGAGATGTTTCTTAAGGCTCAGAGAAAGGCTTGTTTCTCACTGTTATTTTCATGTAAGACACGGTTTTCTGTTCAGGAGGATTAGAAGATATGCATTAAGCAGTGTTAAATATGCCATGGCAGTTGATGTTTACAGCCCTTGTAGAATTATTCATTAAAATATTAACTGCTAGACAGCCTATTTTTTTCAAATTCAGTGATTTAGTAGCCCTCTTAAAAATCATGTTGTGTTATTCAGACATTCAAAGGCTAAATAAGACAAAACAAAACTACCAAAATTACCTACAAAAGCACTAATTCTTGGGTTTGCATTTCTTAAATTGTCATGGGCATGCCGTGCCTAAAAAATTCACATGGATTTGCGGAGCGGGTGAGCTGTAAAATTTGACTCAGCTCTCTCCCATCTGTACCAGCAGCTTTTCCTAACACACAGCGCTGGGAAGATCTAGAAGGGGCCATATCCTTCTCCAGGTTTCTGCAGACAATAGGTACGTGTGTGCACTAAGCTTTGGTTTATAGAAACTTTTGGCATGAGGACAAGATGTTACCTTGAAGTGCCGGCTCTCAACTAAACTCTTTTTCCTCCCCATGCCTTTTTTAAAGATGTTTTTAATGGCTCTGGTCCTCTGTGGAGGACATGGTTCTGTTCTTGTCTGTAAACATGTTCTGGTTTGCTTCCTCAAGCCCCTTGTGTCCAATTTTCTGGCTGAGCAGGTCAAGTCTGCCGTTGCTGCTCTTCACACTGCCATGTTTGATGTATGCTTTCTCCCACATACAATTTTCCTACAGGTCTGGGGTGACTCTGGGGCTTTGCCTTTTCAATGCTTTGTCTTCCTTTGTTAAAGGTGCCAATTAATGTTATCATTGACAAGACTCTGTGAGGAGCCCAGCCACAACTGCACACCTCATTTTCCATGGATGACTGGAGAGTTACTAGTCAGTGCGGTGTTTGAGCACTACCCGTCCGGGCTGGATTTCGCCTGGTGACCTGGAAGTAATCCACCAGGCCACCAAGCCCATGACATTTAAAAATTGCCCACCTGGGGTCGTTGCATCAATTGTGTTGCCTTTAATTTTGTTTTTGATGAGCCTTTCTCATTTGGTTGCACAGGTACAAGAGCCTGAACCCAGCAGAGTGTGACACTGATGACAAATGCTTGTCGTGCTTTGTGTGTTCCATAAATACTGACGGTCTCTCTGTTGCCTGTTTTTCTGTGTGTTTCAGGAAAAAAGTGCCAGTTCAAATGCAAGACTTAAATCTAATAAAGAGATCCCAGGATTAGTACATCAACCCAGAGCAAAGTAAGTTCAATTTTTCTCTTTAATAGCAATAAAAACAATAAATACAGGATTAAGCTGTGACATTCCCAGTTATGGCCTAGAGAAAACCAATTGGTGGTTCTAGCAACCCTAAAACCGTACCCAATTTAAATAAAATAAGGTCACCTGTGTCCTGATACCAACAGCGCAGCTGGGCAGCACTTTGTGCTGGCGTCCCTGCAGCATCCTGTCCTTTGCACGGCTAAAACACAGGACTTAAAAATGTGTGAGATGCATCTTGCAGTGCCTTATAGGAGTACCATACTGTGTTATTTCTCAGCTTTCTGTACAACTTCCACATAAACAAAATTGTATATGCACTAATGTTCTTAAATACTGTCAGCTAAGTTCTCAGGGAAGTTTTTGGTAGCTCTTGATTTAGGTTAGCAGCTGTACTGGCTGGGATTAGGAATGGTAAACTTCATCCTTTTAAAACAGTCAGTTTGTTTCTTAAAATGAGGGTTCTTGTGTAGCTGAGAGTTTCTCCATCCTTCACCCACAGTTCTGTGCTGTACCCTGGCTGACATCAGTCAGCATTACATAGGCCACCAAATATTCCACTCCTGTGACAGAGCTGGTTATTGATATTAGTAACTCGTTTCTTACCTAAATCACATTTTAATCACTAATTGGATTGAAAATAACAGATCACATGGAATCATATATCAGGTTGGTAACAAAGAAGTGATAAAGCTTTGCTGTTGGATTTTGAACAATAGCAGAACTGCTGTTCTTTATGCCGTGCCTTCAGGGCACTTATTAACTTCAACTTGCTGCATACCAAGTACATTGTACACATTTTCAAGTCTGGAAACTTCAGTAATTTCCTAATGAGCTGACAGTATAATTCAGCCTCCTTTCAAAAGGAAAAAATTGAGTGCTTCAGATGTAATTGCAAAGAAGTTCACAGTAGGGAGGTGGAGGTAAAATCACCCTTCAGTAAAGCTGTACTTCATTATGGTGTCTTGGTCCTTCCCAGCAGGGTCAGATATGTATTTAAGATGCTCTAACAGGAGACTAATCAGTCTGGACTAAAATAGGGCTGTTTCTTTTGACGGGTCATCTCTTCTGGGGTATCCAAGGCAGAGAGGCTGCGTGGGGTTGGAGTGTCGATTCTTTCATCAAACTCTGATTTTAAAAGTCCCCACAAAAATCAGAACTGAGCTTCATTCACCAAAAAGCCTAATGGCATTGCATTGGCAGAGGTTTCTGTCCCAGTTCTGCAAAAATAAGGACATTGGGTTGTTGGGTAGAACCTCTGCTGTTTGCCCAAGCCCTTGCTGTTCATCCAGCATACCATTGGATTTCTGTTTATAAAGTGGCTACATGTGTTTGAGTTTCTAATGACCAGGTCAGCAAGTACCTGTTATCATGTGCGCATTTTTTGTTAAAGTTTATTATCTAAAAGCCTTGATAATTCTGACTGCAAGGCAGGGGGTATTGGCATTATATGGAAAAGGGCTACTCTGCTAGAAGAGTAGAAATTGATAAATTATCAGACACATCTTGTAGGACTGTTCTTATACTTGTTACTTCAAAACAAAACATGGACTATGTACCAAATTATAAGTTCATGCCCAATGAAGGGAGTTTTAAAATGTTGGCTATAAAAGTAAGATTGAGGGCCCTTCCCTTTCGTAGGAGGATTTAGATTTTTACATCTAGAGCCCTAGACTCTATAGTGTACATAGGGAGCCAGCAGTAGATTTACAGGGGTCTTTGACAGAGATAAAGTAGTTGGTCTTTCCTCTTGACACTGAGTGCTGGTACCTGCCGTATGTTGGTGGAGCTCCATCCCTGCACCCTGCCCTGAGCTCTTGGGCACTTGCTCTGTTTGCTCACTCTCACAACTGACTCTGCTGACATCTTTAGCCAGCTATGTGATGAAGTATACTTCATCACGTACGTTGAGACATGGTTATAACTCAGGGACTAACACAGCCTGAAGCATAAAATAAAAGAAGTAGTGTTTTATACTATTTTTACCCTGCTAAATCACAGACTCACAGAATGGTATGAAATGGAAGGTACCTTTAAAGATCATCTAGTCCAACCTCCCTGCCATGGGCAGGCGTATTTTTCACTAGACCAGGTTACTCAACCTGACCTTGAACACTTCCAATGACGGGGCATCCATGACTCCTCTGGGCAACCTGCTCCAGTGTCTCATAAAACATTTCTTCCTTACGTCCAATCTAAATCTACCGTTGTTCAGTTTAATGCCATTGCCCTTTGTCCTGTCACTGTAGGCCTTAGTAAAAATTCTCGCCTTCTTAAAGTGCTGAAAGGCTGCGATAAACTCTCCCCAGAGTCTTCTCTTGTCCAGACTGAACAATCCCAACTCTCTCAGCCTTTCTTCTTGTGAGAGCTGTTCTAGCCCTCTGATCATTTTTGTGTCTTCTTCTGGACCTGCAGTAACAGGTCCATGTCTGACTTGTAGTGTGGCCCCCACAGCTGGACACAGTGCTCCAGGTGGGGTCTCACAAGAATGAAGTAGAAGGGGAGCATCACCTTCCTTACCCTGCTGGCCACGCTACTTGTGATGCAGTCCAGGACACGATTGGCTTTCTGGGCTGCAAGTCTACATTACCAGCTTGTGTCCAGTTTGTCACCCACCGGTGTCCCAAAGTACTTGTCCACAGAGCTGCTCTCAGTCTATTCATCCTCCAGTCTGTACTGATACAGGGCATAAAGGTCCTGTCTCATGCCTGCTGATGTGCGTCTTACAGGCAAAAGTAAATCTACGTTTCTATTTGGGGAGAGCTTTTTCTTCTGGAGGGATACCCAAGAACTCTACTTAGAATTGCTGGTTTTCTGATTCTTCCAGTTGCTTGTTAACTCTGGCATTTCCCCACCCTGCCATGGATTTTATAATTTTACACAGCTCCTCAAAATACACACTGTGTACTCCTGTGCGTGTTGCATCTCTAAATCGTAGGGCAATTTTACTGCCCACCAACCTTTTCTGACAATCATGGCCTGCAAGGGTTTTAGGACCTCTGCTGGGACTTTTCATGTGTGGCAACACAATATTCATTTTTCCCCCCATTCCTTTCCTTACAAATTGTGGTTGAAGTGAGTCACTACAGTATCATCTCATTTTATTAGAAACTGGATCTATGATGTTGCAAAGGCAAGAATATGTTTCTAGTGCTTACCTACCCAGAAAGAGCTGTACTGTCTTTAAGTCCCTCTCCAAGACATCTGAATAAGCAGGTGAGGGGGTGGACTGACCCAAAGAAGCATTTATTTTTTTTCCCCATCTCAGGTGGAAGTGGGAACCTGAGGGGCAGGCAGACAGCTGGGGACAAAAACTCACACAGACACTGAAAGGTGAATTGTTCCCTCTCCTGAATTACCAGCTTTAGGTTTTAATGCCACTTCTCAGACCTTCTCTTCTGAACTGAGCCTTCATTTATGTCCAGCATAAGCAAATCATTGTATACGTTCATCCTGATAGCAAATGAAGTATGAATGCTAAGCTTTGTAGGAAAGTGCAGTGTGTTGTTGGGCTCTTGGGCAGAGTATTAACTCATTACAGCTGAAAGGATCATAGCAAGGAAGAGGAGTAAGGGGTGGGAATTCAGCAAGCTAAAACAGCTTTTAGCGTCAGAGAAAATCTCCAAGAGCTCTGTGTCCTTCTAACCATTTGGCATCACTGTTAACACTGACACCAGTCTCCCATGCTTCCGTTTTTGTGTCTTTTTTTGTCCTGCACCGAGTTTCTGGCACATTTCTCCAGCCCCGCAATGGGCCCAGGCACTTTTCCCTGCTGCGGGTTGAGAGGATGATCCAGTTTCACCTTCCAGGAGAATTATCACTATTTCAGGAAAGAGGCTCTTACCATCCCTTAACATAAATAAAGCAGACACACCCCCAATACCGTCTGCCATGCATCCTCATCTTTGTCTCCTCATCCTTTCCTTTGTGTCCAACCTTCCTGTATTTTTAGCTTGTAGGTCCCCCTTGGGAAAGGGCCTGTTGTGTCACCATCAGTGTTTTACAGCCAACAAGGAAGACTATTTTCCAGCCCTCTTGACTAATGCAAAATCATATCACGTAACCCCTCAGCCTCTTGGTGCTGCAGAATTGATTGAATAGTCGGCTGGGTCCATTCAGGGAGCAGTAAGGACCACCCAGCTGGGAGGGGAAGGACCAGCCTGAGCTTGTAGATGTGCCTGGGTGTTGAGCACAGAGTCCGGCTTTGGCAAGACGGACAGACCATCCAGTGCAAGCCTTTAACCTTATGTTGTAGGCATCTCATTTTGTGGTGGTGATGTCAGCTGTCTTGGAAGATCTTCTGTCTTGACACAGAGGGGTCTCTCACTTTCCCAAGGAAAGGTAGCAGGCCATTAAGTTTCTCCAACCTGCCTGGAAAAGGGAATAGTCTCCTCTGGATGCAGATGGGTAGGTACCGTCCCAAGTTTAGCATGCATATACAGTACCAAATGCAGTAATCTTTCAGAAAAAGAAAAAAAAAAATTATTAAAAAAATTGGCATTCTAGTCCTTGTATAAAGCGATTTATGTTTCACAGTGGTAAAAACTTACATCTGTGTCCCTCAGCAACTCTGAACCGCAGTACTGGTATTTAAAATGGAAGAAATCCTCTTGGTACTGATACTTTTCCTTTGCCTTTCAGCATGCACATCTCTGAAAGCCAACAAGAATTCTTCAGAATGCTTGATGAAAAAATTGAAAAGGTAAGAAACAATAAAGCAAACACACATTTTCACTCAGGGGTTGGGCACACCGGTTTCCTGGCTCCATGGGGAGGACAACCAGACACTGTCTGTTGCAGTGCTCCATGTTCTCCAGTCCTTGGAGGGACTCTCGTCCAAGGTACCTCTTACCACTCGTGGGTTAGATAGTTCAAGTGCAAAGAAGACCAGAAAGGTGAAGAGGTTGCAGGAGGTATTGGAAAGAAACCTTTGTTTTGTGGAAATGTCACCAGCCTAGGATGAATGGCAAATTAACTCAACACAAACGTTTGGGATATACATGGACTGCTGGATAAAGGAGAAGAGCAAAGTGGGGTTTTATGCCCTTAGTGATTTGATCTTTCATTTAATCTCTGTGAGAGACAACTGGAATCTTAATGCTGATAGTATCTGGCATACCCTGCTTATTTCTTGCTGAATCTCTTCAAAATAGCTCCCAGCTCCAAAGATTATGAATAGTGTGGCTGTATGTATGGATAACCCTGCCTCAAGACCTACGCTGAGTAAAATAATGGTGCTGGAGACATTTTGAAGAAGAGGATGAATAGTTCTTTGTACAACTCATTGTCTTGATAGCAGCTTTCAGGTATTTCACAAGTCTTTTACATGAGAATCCCAGCTTCTTTGAACCAGGCACAAATACAGACTGGGCAGAGAGTGGATTGAGAGCAGCCCTGAGGAGAAGGATTTGGGGTGTTGGTTGATGAGAAGCTCAACATGAGCCGACAATGTATACTTGTGGCCCAGAAAGTCAACTGCATCTTGGGCTGCATCAAAAGAAGCGTGGCCAGCAGGGCGAGGGAGGTGATTCTGCCCCTCTGCTCTGCTCTGGTGAGACCTCTGCAGACTCACCCTCTGGTGGGACTGCATCCAGCTCTCAGGTCCCCAGCGTAAGAAGGATATGGACCAGTTGGAGCGAGTCCAAAGGAGGGCCATAAAGATGACCAGAGGGCTGGAGCACCTCTGCTGTGAAGACAGGCCGAGAGAGTTGGGGTTGTTCAGGCTGGAGAAGAGAAGGCTCCAGGGAGACCTTCTAGCAGCCTTCCAGTACCTGAAGGGAGCCTACAGCAGAGTTGGGGAGGGACTCTATCAGGGGATGTAGTGATAGGGTCGGGGTAGCAGTTTTAAACTGAAAGAGGGGAAATGTAGATTAGATATTAGGAAGAAATTCTTTCCTGTGAGGGTAGTGAGACACTGGAACAGGTTGCCCACAGAAGCTGTAGATGCCCCATCCCTGGAGGTGTTCAAGATCAGGCTGGATGGGGCTTTGAGCAACCTGGTCTAGTGGTAAGTGTCCCTGGCTGTGGCAGGGGAGTTGGAACTGGATAATCTTTAAGGTCTCTTCCAACCCAAACCATTCTGTGATTCTATGAGATAGTAGTGAATAGTGGTATCACAACATAGATGGGATTCTGAGACTTCAGGAATTAAGTGGGCTATTTGGATCAAGCCTAGAACAGAAGCCCAAAGCGAGGTCTCAGCCTTTGCTTATACCTTGAGCTGATAGGCACTCACCAATGTACTCTTTACACTTCATATTTTGAAGTGGGAGATCTTATATAATATCTGATATTAAATATTTGATTCCCCAATTGTAATGAAGTAATTTGTACTCCCAAGTTGTAGTTTTGGATTGCAGAGTAGGAGGACAAGTTTTACTGTGATGACTCTGAATTTCTGCCATTTTTGCCAGCACTTTTGGTCTTAGTTGGAGTGCTGCAGCAGGTGAATCTCTTACTTGTCCTAAGCAACAAATTAGCTACACTACTTTAAAAAAAAAAAGCATTTGATCAAAGCAAAAACTTAGCTAAAAGGGAAGAGTAGAAGTGAGGAGGAGTTTGTAGATTCTTGAGAAGAGTATTTCTATACCAATGTTTCACAGGAGTAAGATTTTACTTAACCTATATGCATTTAAAAATAGAATTGCTACGTATCCATAATACATCTGTGTCTCCTTTGAATAAATCTATTCACTCTATAAATATTTAGATGCTTTTCTGGACATCATCACCTTCTCTAATGTCAAACACAAAATCTCCAGTGAAATGGATTTTCCAAAGATCTATTTTATCTACAGACCAGACCATCTGATGGCTGTATCTAATTATGAATTGAGGTTAGTTTTTGTTTTCGAGATTTCTTTCAGGACAGTAATACCGTTCATTCACCAGCTGCCACATTGAGATGCAGTTGACTGTCTCCTCACTGTTCAGACCATGTTGTCAGATGCTTGCAGGTGTTCTCCAGGGCTCTTGTACTAATTTATCTTCTAGATCAGGAGATTGCCTATTTAGAGGGAATATGCAGTTTTATCTGTCAAAGAGAGAAAGACAGCTCCTGTGCATTTCAGGCTGCTGACAGTTGATGAGATTGGCAGGGGTTAATGCACAGCTGAACATGGGATTTGCTTTCTCTGGGGACCTCCTGTGCCTGAGGAAACAGGCTTCCTAAGAGAAGTTTTGGGGTTTTTTTAATTAATCTTTGCCCACAATACGTTGCTTTTTAGGTGTCTGCCACAAGTGCCAAACAGCTTAGAAAATACGAGGGGTTTTTTTTGATCCCTAAATAGCATTTTGAGTCCCTTCTCCAGGAAAATGGAGAACAGCAGTCAAACAATTAAAAGAATTAAATCACTGAGCAGCTCACTGAGTAGCTGAAATAGTCTGCAGAAGTGTGGGCTGTTGCCTATTATTGATGAGGTCCCAAAACATGTTGTAAAAGTCACTTGGTGACTGTGGCCATGAGTAGTGTTGGATTTGTAATGAAGACATGCTGTCCCATCACTGACTTCCTGGGCTGTGTCTACAGAAACTCTACAGTCAGAAGCAAAACATCCCTCAACTTGTGTTGAAATCCCAAAGGGTGTTAGGTCATCTAATACAAATGAGTAACAACAACTCTTAACGTGTGTGCTACCAATCAGAGAGGAAAATTAAATGTGCGTTTAGGACTCAGCAAAACGATTAAATGGACAGGAAGGTCATTTCTGCAATCAAAGTGTGAAATGGAAAGAACACAGGCTGGTGTTTTAGCAACTGAAAATTTGAAGTATTTATGAATCCTGGAGATCAAAAAAAAAGCCTTAATGAAATGGTCTGGAGAATTCTTTTAAAAGTCTAGCGGCTGTTGGTACCCAGCACGCGCTTCTGGCTGCCTCTGCGGGCACAGTGAAGCTCAACTCTGTTCTGCAAATGCCACCCAAAGGTAAAAACCAGAATGTCAACCCCAGCGCACGGAGCTTCTGTCTACCAAAATTCAGTGTCAAAACAGTGTGAGGCATTCAGAGGGAGACATCTGTTCCTATCTCTGCGTGAGTGGCTCTCCCTGCTCAGAGAGCTAGAGCTGAGCTTGCGTGTATGGAACTGCGTGTGATTATGGTAATTCAATTCTTAGGGTTTGCTGGAAGGAAGAAATGCTGAAAGGAAGGCTCGGCACTCAATGCCGAGGTAGGACTGACTGAGAGTGTCAAAGTCAGCCCCACACATGGGCTTAGATGTTCCTTCTGCTGGAGACAACCCAATCATTTCAGAGGCAGCTGAATTTGAGCTTTAAAAAAACCCCAAAACCTGATGAGAAGCCAGAGATATAAAGTTATGTAGGAGGTTGGGAGTAGCTGGGGGGAGTTAAGCAGTCAACAGCACAGGAAACAGTAGGTATATATCATATGTAGATGTCCTATATATATGACAGACCACGGAGCGCTTCTCATGATGATGTTTCCATGGCGTAGCAACATGCATCCAAACAGATAGGAACCAGGTGATTGAAAGGTTGAACAGATCTCAGTGCAGCTGTGGGATGGTTTTCAGCTGATGGGATGCTGATGTAGTGGCAGAGAGTGAGCACAGCTTTGGGGCAACACCAAGGCTGTGGATGTGCACTGCGCCAGGAGAGACGAGGAAGAGGAAAGACCAAGTCACCTGTGAGCAGCCGGAGGCCCGAGAGTTGTGGTGAAAGCTGGGTCAGAAGTGCTCCTGACATCTGCGTGGGGCTTCACACACACTGAAGTTACTGTGAGTAGAGTCACGGGCTTTGCTTTTGGAGACAAAAAGGCACACGTATACAAAGAGTTTGGGAAGAAAACAAAGCAGAGACAGGCAGCTCACCTGGCGACAGCGTTATCATTGTTTTTTGAAAACTGGGCTTGCCTAAATATATTCCAGCAGAGGATGAGCAACAGGTTATAGCAGCAATTAAGCTTGAGGAGAGAGCCCCTGCAGAGTAAATTAGAAATACGTGGGTCAGAGGTGCAAGTGATTTGCTTAAGCTGAGAAACCAAGGCAGAAATACGACTTTGGAAACCCGTAAAGGAAGCAGAAAGCGACTGCCACATTCCTCCTAAAGTGAAGGCAGCAGCCACTGGATAAATCTGAGATCAGCTGCATGATGCCCAGAAGAGGAGAAATGGGCCCCACCAGCTGAGCTGGGATGGGAAAGTTGCTGCAGTCATCACTGTGTGATAAATCTGGTTTTGAAATGCCGTCGCTGACTGAGAAGATAAAAATGTTTCCTGGTAACAGCATCCCTGTCTGTGTGACACCTGGTGTTTTCTGCTGGCTGCAGTGAGAAACTGTCGCAAAATTAGGCCGTTTGTATTGGTATTCAGGCAAATAAATTAGTTACCTGGGTTCCCTCTAATCTAATAGCACAAGGACTAATTTAGTTAGATATTGGATATGGATTCACAAAGAGTGAAATTCTCCAGCCTTTGGGGTTTTTTTCCTCCCTACATCTCAGCTTTACTTGGACCCCGATTGTGCAGGACCACATGCAAACTCTACCCCCTAAAAAGAAATACTATGATTTGAACAGGACTACTCAGAGCAGAGAGTTAATCCTGGGCACAGTCTTTGCAGGCTCAAGTCCATAGACTTGAGGGGGCCCTGTCCCACCAGGGCTTGCATGAAAATAGGAAATAAAAGCAAAATTAAAAGCTGTGACACACAAAATGTTGAATGCAGAAAATTTGCCCAATTTAGCACCTGCTAGTGAAAGCATCTTGATGATGGCTATCACAGAAAATGGTCTGAGAAATGACTGCTTTCTCTGAATCCTACACACAGAGCAGTAAAACGATCATCAGAAATTATCTCCTTTAAATATATGTTATTACTGCAGGCTGTGGCACAGTGTGTAGGCAGCTCTCTTACTGTAGGAAAAAATACCAAGGCTGAGGTATAACTGAACAGTTCACAAGCAGTTTCTAGGATTATATCTGGGGATTGTACCCCAAGAAGAAAAGCATCTCTGGCTTTATGGTTTTAAAAAAAAAAAACAACAAAAAACAATCTGGGTGGGCTGTACCAGAGGAAATCATCCCCAGTCCCATCATTGTAAGTTGTTTCCTACATGGCTGCAGTGGCTTATAAAAAATAATCACAATGCAAACATGCTCATGGAAAAAAAAATGAGATTAAAAAGTGTCATAGAATGTGAAGGTGTCTTGCTGCAAACCCTCATGTGGCTGGTGGATACCTCGGGCCTGAGGCATCATGTTTCTGCTGCTGCAGGGCATGTCTTTTGGGTGAAGAGATAACTTGGTCTTGGACGCCGGTGTCAGAGTCGGTTTGCAGGGGTTTCTCCACCAATCTGCCCACCTGGCTGCCGGCGGCCGGGTTGGAGACTACTGTTTTGTTGTTGGAAGCCATGGGAGAGATGCCCAGTGGCATCCCCTCGTTAGTATACTGGGCATGAAAACATGGGGGGAAGACACAATGCAGCCTCTTGTATCGTATTTAAAGAGTGCTGTTAGAAATAGCCGGGGGGGAGGGTCGCTAACCGAAACGCATGCAAGGACAGAATTATTAGACTAAAGCTCATTAGCAAAGTTGATTGCTCTTAATGACTCTATTGATTTTTCTCTAACAAAATAAGAAACGGACAAAAATTAGCACAGTATACAATTATTTAGTGCCGCCTCCCAGCATTTTCTTCCCATCCTTTCTGTGAGTGCTGTAAACAAAACCAGATTGATGAAGAGCGTTCCCACCGCAGAGCCAGGCTCCCGTTTCCCAGCGCCGACCCTCTCCTCTGAAAGGGCCCACTGTGTCCTGCAAGCCCTTTCAGCAGTGGCAGAAGAAAGGGCTGCTTGGTGCAGCTCATTTCCCTCTCCCGGGCCAGCCGGCCTCCTCTTCCTCCTCTCCTGGCCAGGGCCGGGGTGTGAGGATGCTGGTGCCAAGCTGCAGAGCTGTGGCGGAAGAAGCATCTCCTGAGCTGCCTTCTCTCCCTTGGCGAGTCCGCCAGCCGCACAAAAGGCTATTGAGCCAGGAAGGCTTCTGCATTCGGGCAGCGTGGGGTTTTGTTTATTGGCGTGTCACCCCCAACAATGGGCAAAAGGGCTTTTCCTGTGGGGTTTTTTTTTTTCCTTCTTTTTTTTTTTCTTTCTCTAAAAGTATATCATCAGCCGTGATGCGTGCCCGGGTAGGGGCACCAGGATGGCAGTGCTATCTAGATGCAGCAAGGGGAGAGAACAGGGGAATAAGCCCTTCTGGTTTGGGTACAAGCAGCAAGAAAGGAGCATAAGGCATTTTTTTTTAATTACCTTACATTCACACACATGTGTTAAGGTGTTTCTGTGGACAGAACAGAAGTTGAAAGTTGGATTTTGAAACTGCAGGGGAGGAAGACGGGATTTCTTGGGAATTACCTAGATTTGGATGCAGATGTTCCTGTTCTCGTCTTCCTCAGTGTAGTTCGTTTACGCTATCAATCATTAAATCTTAGTTAATAGCCCATGCTATTCAGGGGTATTAAAGGCTGGCCCATGTTAATTAGCTCCATGCTCTGTGCCTATGGCTTCTCTGGACATGGGAGCCTATTCCCCTGGGCAGCAGAGGACAGGGTTTGGCCAGCAATCCTGCCACCTTCATTTTCCACCCGTGATGCTGCTCTATTGGGGGGGGCACGTTTTTTGACCTTCTCTGCTTTTTTCTTTTCCTTCCTGACACTCATCTGCTCCCAAAAAAACCCCTCACCATCACTTCAGTCTGAACTCAGATACTGCCGCGGTTCCTCTGCTCACGCCGTGGTGCTCAGCTGCCCACTGCCGCTTCATGTGGTCGGTATTTCAGTGTGGTTTCTTCAGAAGACCTTACCAACTTTGCAAGCTGTTAGCTCACTGTTTGGAGTGAGGTTTTGCCCAGCCCCACCAGGATAATTTCCTGTCTCAAGCACAGCAGGCCTCTCACTGATTGCAGCTATCATCTCCAGCATCTATCAAACACTTTGTGAAATAACCAGGATGGGGCAAAAATTGACATTTTTAAAGTATTTTGCTGGACTGGGGCCATGGTGGTTAGCAGGACCAAAGCAGCCTTCCTTCTCTGCTGGCTGGGAGGTGGAGACCTCTCCTGCCTTTCTGCCCGAGGAGTATGAAGGAGAAACCCCCGTTTGTTGGATTTATAAGCAGCAGGGAAGGCAGCTTTATTCTTTCTCTGATATTCCTAAGGAACAATGACCTTATTATTACTGATTAAATTTCAATTAGGGAATAGGCTTTAGACAAAGGCTTTTTGTCAAGATCTCACTTGCAGAATCAAAGAATCACAGAGTCACGTGGGGTTGGAAGGGACCTCTGGAGATCATCTAGTCCAACCCCCTGCCAAAGCAGGTCCACCCAGAGCAGGTTGCACAGGAACTTGTCCAGGTGGGTTTTGAATGTCTCCGGAGAAGGAGACTCCACCAACCCCCTGGGCAGCCTGTTCCAGGGCTCTGCCACCCTCAAAGTAAAGAAGTTCCTCCTCATGTTTAGGTGGAACTTCTTATATTCAAGGTTGTGCCCATTTTCTCTTGTCCTATCCCTGGGCACCACTGAAAAAAGACTGGCCCCGTCCTCTTGACACCCATCCTTTAAGTATTTATGGGCATTGATCAGATCCCCACTCAGTCTTCTCTAGACTAAAAAGACCCCAGTCCCTCAGCCTTTCCTCATAAGAGAGATGCTCCAGGCCCCTCATCATCTTTGTAGCCCTCTGCTGTACCTTCTCCAGCAGTTGGCTGTCCTGGGGAGCCCAGAACCTTCAAGAAGATGCTGAAGCACCTGCTTAATTTTCTGCTCCAGGGCTTAAATGCGGTTTCCTTTGTGCTTAAAGACCAGTATGTGTTTAAACTTGCTGAACTGGGCCAGGACGCGTCAGGCCTTTCTGGGCTGAGCCCCACGCACTTCGTGTTGATGCTGGAATTAAAGGCCAGGCGTGTGTTGGTGTGGGTCTCGGTGGGTTGCACACCGAGATGGGCAAGGGAGTACGTGGAAAACAAGGTGTTTGCTGTCACAGCCGATTCCCACCCTCGGCAAAATAAGCTAAGCCTGCCAGAGCCGGGTGGTCCCGCAGGTTGTTTTGCACAAACCTTCCTTCTTCTGAAGAAAGAAGAGCAACATCCTCTTAACTTGCTGTAAAACCCAAGTAGAAGCAAAATCCCTTATTTTTGCGTGCAAGCTGCCAGCCTGCTCTGCCTTCGCTCCAGTGTTATTCTTGGCGTGTAAGAAATGCCTCCCTTACCCGGCATCGCAGCACCTTCCTGCACGTAGCTCTTCAGCAGAGAGGGGCAGTGGATGTGAAGATTCCAGCCAGCCGCCGAGCAGCCGCAGGAGCCTTTTTTGGTCCCCCTGCTCCCTCGCCATGTCCTTCCCCTTCCCATCAGCGGGTGCGTCGGCAGGGGCTGCGAACCCAGCTCTGGAGGATTTCCCTGCAAAAAAATACAGCAGCCTTGGGCTGCATCGCATCAGTACTTGGTCCAGTTTTGTTCAACAGATTTATCAATGACCTGGACGAGGGGACAGAGCGTATCCTCAGCAAGCTTGCTGATGATACCAAACTGGGAGGGCTGGCTGACACTCCAGAGGACTGTGCTGTCATCCAGCATGACCTGGACAGGCTGGAGAGCTGGGCAGAGGAGAACCTAATGAGGTTCAATAAAGGCAAGTGTAGGG
>VXAK01006044.1:70864-105858 GCA_013399435.1 Arenaria interpres
CCTGGATGCAGTCCTGAGTGATGTGCTCTGGGCGTTCCTGCTTTGGCAGGGGAGTTGGACTAGGTGATCTCTAGAGGACGCTTCCAACTCCAACAATTCCGTGATTCCTTATCTTGCCCTTGGGTGTTACGGCGATTTGGGCATTGAACTACCTGCTTGGGTTGGGGTTGCAGGTCCGTGCCGGGCTCGGTGGGTGGAAGAGCTGTGTGTAACACTGCAGGAAGGCGTGGGAGGTGTTTCTGGCATTTCAGGTGGTTCTCGCCCTCCTCTTCCTTCGGGCTGCGCTGCCTCTGCCCACACGCGGTGGCGGGAAGGAGCGGGATGCGGGAAGGCTGGGACGGCGGCAGCTCCCTGCCCACCAGCAACCGAGGGCCATGGCCTTGAAGGCCACCTCCGAGACAGCGACGTGTCTCTGTCCCCTCCGGCATAAAGATGGAGATAAAGTGTCTGGCAGCAGCAGTCTGGCTCTCGGCAGCCTTCAGGCGGTGGGCGAGAGGTGGTATTTGCACGCTGTAGGAAGGACTTCTTTAGCATGCTGCTTTTTAAGCAGTTTCTTGGCATCCTTTTGAGGAGCAAGGCACTTGGTTGCCATAGAGCAAACCCAGAAGCAGAAGAACAGCAGGAGGAATGGGAAGGAAAAAAGGCCGGACAGCTTTCTTCAGTGTTTTGGGTCTGTTTGAGCCCTTAATGGCACTGCTGGCCCCTGGTGCAGAGCGTAGCGGGGAGTGATGGGCCAAGGGGTCCCTCTTGAGCCAGAGGCCTGGGAACCAGGTAAATGATTCTCCTGGAAATGTCCTGAGCCTCAGTTACCAGTCACCACTGGTGGCTTTCACAGCTCTATAGCATGTTGGACAAAGCCTTCGTTGCCACTGGTTTACTCTCATGGTTTTGTCCAAAAGTCCAAACCAACGGTTTTGGGCTTTGCTGCAAAGTGTTTTGGCATTCCTTTTTTCTGAGTCAAGTCTTTTACTTCAAAAAAATTTTTTTTTTTCTTTTCTCTGGATCAGTGATTACTGGATTTAAATTAGGGCTGATTAGTCTCTTGGGGATTTTTTTCGACGTACTAAGAAAGCCCTTTTACTAATAGTATTGTTCCGCAGAGAGCTGCTAAAGCACCGCGCGGTCCTGGGTGTGGGCCCTCCAGCACAGCGAGCTCTGCAGCCGCAGCGTCATCAGTGGGATGTTCTGTGTGTCAGAGACATTTTGGAGGCTTTGTTCCCAGCACGTACACCAGCTGTTTATCCCAAATAAACTCATCAAGAAACATTTCTCCCTTTTCTTTTTTTTTTTTTTCTTTCACCCTCCTCTTCCCAGGCAGGACAGTGGCACATTTTGATCTGCGGGGCAACCAGGTATCCCTTCGGTTCATAGAGTTTCACCCATTTAAACCACTGCAGTTCTGGTCTCCTCTGCTTACAGGGTGTTGTCGAGCTTTTACACTTTATTTCACATCTGAGAAAATCGTGTTTTTCCTTTCCTTCTTCTTTGCCAACCCTTTGCTCAGTCACTGGGATTTTCCATGCAAGTGCTGGGGTGATACACCCAGCACACGGGAAACAGTCCAGAGGTTAAGATTTTTGACACTGCGTTTGAGGCACTTGGTTTTTTGCACTATATCTTGGGTGGCTTGTGTGTTGAAAAGCTCAGCTATGGCTGTTTCTGTATAGAGAAACAAGGACTGCGGGTCCCATCTGGTCCTTTTTGCAAGAAACAGATAGTGAGGGACAGGACATGTCTTCTCCAGACCTTCCTGAGGTTGATACATAGGTAGATGCTGCTGTAAGTCTTGTGTGTGGTACGAGGTGGAAGGTATAACACAACTGGTCTGTGTTTTGTGAAGCTTGACCTGTTTTCCCCCATTGTGCAAGTGTGATTTCAATACGAATAGTATCTTTTTCTCTTAGGGTGAACTCTTGCCGAGGTTATCAGATGAAATAGTCTTATTCACAGCAGCTGACTTGCATTGCTGATAGCATTATGTGCTTTGTTGCTTTTACCTCGGAGATTATGTTCTTGCAATGGACCTATTGGGTTGTGTCCATCAGGCTGTATCCATACATAAAATAGTTTTGTAAATCAGCTTATTGGATTCCCCGTGGAACTCAACATAGGGGATGAAAATGATGAGATTAACGGTGGCAGAAAGGGAAGGGTCTCCTGTCCCGGTTTCATGCAAATCTTCCAGAAATGGTTGAAGGAGTATGGTCCCTATGGAGGAGAATGGTCCCTATTTCTCAGGTTTCCACCTACCTCTGAACTGAAATCGCCTAAGTTTCGAGAACTGAAATATATTAATAGCACATACTTGATTTATGGTTTTCCTGTCTTAAAGTAGTCACTTACAAACTGTCTGGCTCTTTTCCTTACAGGGTCGTGATTATTGTTCAGAAGAGGAGGATGTCACATAGTGCCAATTCTGCCACTCGCGCCAGGAGTACTACTGTGTAAATAGATTACAACCCAATTGAGACCTTTTGGAAGTCTTCTAGAGCGAACAGCACTACATAACAGAAGAAGATAATTTCCACATTATATGCTCCATTCAGTTACAGTGTTTCTTAATGAACAGATGAGGAATATCGCTAAGAACTCGTAAGAAACTGTTTTTGTTGCTGCTAGTTAAAACTTGTTGCAACTTCTCACTTTTTTCTGTGTCCAGATACGCAGCAAATCCTTAAAGTTAATCCAAAAGACGTTGTTGATTTTATTGAGGCTTCTGGCCTGTTTTCTATCAGATGAGGTAGTGTTATACAAAGCTTCCATAAGTGAACATTCAGGCATCTAAGAAACACCCTTAAACTGTCTGTCAGTCCGTGGTCAGGCCGGAGTGCTTATTAATGCTGGTGATTTCAAGCTTCGGAGATGGGATTTTTTTGCCATGGCAGGCCTTGTTTCTCTGCTGAGAAGAAGCCGAGAAACCATTATCCATTAAAAGCATGTTATCACTGAAATACTGGAAGTGATGCAGGAGCAGGAATTTGTATTTTAAGAGGAAAAAGAGTTTCATTTAATAGGTATCTTAATCAAGGACTAAGCTTGCAGTATTGGCTTTGCTGAGCACGAATGGGAGTGTGATCACAATCATTTTGAATCTCTTTTTTTCTAAGAAAATAAACATTTTACTGTTTTTATGTATTCTTGTCTTTTACCATTCCTACAACACAATGTTTTAAGAATTTGGGGACAAGGAAGGCAAAACCAGCGCTCCGTGTTGATGAGTCTCTGGATCTAATCTCTTAAAGCAGCTCTGTGCCAACTGGGGGTATCTGTTGCGTGTCCTGTAGAGTTTATTTTTCCATATTATATGGAGAGGATATTGCCTTCTCAAAAGCAGATGTAATATTTTTAACAAATGCTGTCATGAGTAAAAAAAAAAAAAAAAAAAACTTAAGGAAAAAAATACACCTTTTGTATTTATTATTTCAAAGAGATTGTTACCTGTGCCAGTATTTCTTCCTGCTTTGACCCCATTCGAGGGTGAGGTTTGCATTGCATCCCATGGAGGAACTTTTTCAGGACGTAGATTTCTGCATTGTGTTGATTTCTTTGCTGATGTGTGTGAGGTATGTGCCTGACCATGAGATTGCATCTTAATAGCATCATTTGCTGATGTGGCCAACACTTGAGTGAGGCACTGAGTCCAAAGGCCCGTGACGTTGGCCATTTTTCACTGGAACTTCTGGAAATCCGATCCCTTTAAAGGTTTTCAAGTTCCTCAAAAATCACGTGTGACTTCTGAGAAATCTGTGAAATATTAGGGAATTTCTTGACTAAAGAGATTTCCTCCAATGTTCACATCAAGTTCACTCCCTCTCTCCCCCGGTCTTCTGTCAGCCTCAGTTTGAGCTGAGTGGTTGCTGTGTCGCAGGACTGGGACAACTCTAGCACTGCCTGCTTTCAGTAGCTTTCCATATAAAAGCTCAGTGGCAGAGCCCTCTCTGGCAGGTTTCTCCATATGCATCTTTATCCTGTTAGTGGTCAAAAATTGCCAGCAAATTCTCACTTTCGCATTTTGGCACCTGCTTTGACCTCACAACACTTCCTGAGCATCCCAACATCCCTGGAGATGAGGTTTCACCGTCTTCTTTCCATCACATCATCCTTCTTAGGGCCGTTGCCATCTTTCAGTGCTACAGAGCCATTAGATCTGTTCAGTCCTTCAAGGTGATAACGCTGTCCTCATGCATATGATTTTTTTCCATAATTTATGTCAGCTCTCGAGCAGGTAGCCACGCTAAGGAGAGTCAAGAGACTGCACATTTCAATTATTTAAACACTTTAATTAATAAAGAGTCCTGGGGCTTGATCCCGCAACTCCTTCTCTCAAAAGTGCTTTATAAAGCTTTCGTAAGTAGTTCAAGAGTGATGGAACTGGGTCTGTCCTTTTGAAACGTGGTTCGTTTTCTAGATGCCAAACGTCTCATGTATAAATTTCCCCAGACAAACCCTGTGTTGCAGACACGTCATGGTCGTTCAGTACACCAGCCTCCTTTGACATGGAGTTTCTTTCAGCCACCTCTTTGTTTTAATATTCTTTTTTTCTTTGCCAGTGATGATGGCACCAGAGGCATGGGCTTTGGTGGAAGCTTTGTGAGAGAGGAAAAGCAAGCCTCATCTTTCCTCTGGGCTTAGTATGACCCTGGTATTAAGCAGCAAAGTGCTTTAGTCTCCTGTGTAAATTATAACCTGACTGATGTACCTTTAGATGACAATCCCAGTGAATGCCTGCATAGACTGTCCTGCTGCTGCTTGTGGAAGCGTGAGGATGGGCAGGAGATTTGGAAAGATTCAGTAGTTGTCTTTGGACCTGATGTGCTCCAGAACTTCTGGTGTGATTAGGGTGGGGGCTGACAGATTAGCTCTGCCCTTCTGCAAGAAATATGGGCAGAATTGAGTTTTGCCTATTTGTATCAAGTCAGCAAATCCTTGGCCACAGCATGTCCTAAGACCATCATGGTGTGCCAGGCAGAACCCAGGAGCTTCTTGATGGTTTTCAGCTGACTCAGCTTTTCAATCAGGCAGGAGACTTGCTCTTAAACTGGCAGGTCCGGTCGTGGTGGTCAGGAGCAGCTTTGCCCTCCTACCTAAAATGCGGTTGTGTGTGTTACACTTTGTTAACTCATGATTTTCCTAAGGCTGGTCTGGGGAGGAGCTGGCTCTCCTGTGCGCCGCTTCCGTCTCACTAGGTTTCGGCAGCTGGCATTTCTATTCCTGAGCTTTTTCAGGGGCGAGGGGAAATCCTGCCCCTGCATGCCGGCACCAGCCCTGGTGAAGCTTTGCCTCGAACTCATCACCCCATACCCAAGAGCAGTGTTTGACGGAAGGCATGACTTGAGCCACAGGAATCTGCACCTGAACTAGATTAAAGAAACCCAAAACCGTATGGGTGCTTTTTTCTTCTCGGAAGGCTGCAGATTATTTCACATCATTCAAATGCTGACACTTGTACTTTTTTCCCTTGGGACCCCTGACGGGAGATGTTCTGATGCAAGACAAGGGACCAGGAGTGGTTTCTCTCCAGCGCTGGGACTTTGAGAAACCATTGAAGGACTTGAGCAAATCTCCAGCCTGTCCCATTTGGGACTGAGGCTTCACAGGAGCTTTGTACGGTCAAGTGGACTTGCTGAGCTACTGCAGGATTTTCCATGATGTCCACATAAATTAGGCTCTGGAGAGCATATCTTGGCAAACTGGGCTGCTTTAAAATTTTGTGGAGATTCCCACTTTATCATGAAGAACTGGGCAGGGTGTTGGACACTCTCTGGGCTTTTGCTGGTGTGGCTGGTGGCTTTTAGGAACTTGTCTTGGACTCGCTGGCAATGTTCAGCAAATGCCCTTTCCTCTGATTATTCCCCTGATCTCTGTTTGGACTTACCTTTTAAAAATCCACCTGGGCTGACTGATGCAGGATCCACTTTGACTCCCCATGAAGGTCTCATGCTTGCAGGTGCTCGATCTGCCTGGTGCTATTGGGCAGCATGTGGACATGATGGTATTGTGAGTGATGGGCAGCAGGAAACCCATAGACAAATGGAGAGGATGGATGTGCAAATAGATATAACAGAGAAACCAGCCTGCAGACCGTGGCCAAAATGCCCTTGAAGAGGATCATCAAAGCAACTGGTTATTACCTGACTACTAATGCCACAGTTTTCTGACTCCCATGAAGCTGGATGATATTCCCATGATACTGGACTTCAGCCCCAAAGCTATGCCATCCAAAACTTAACATTAATTTCTTCCTTTGCTTTCAGTCAAAGGAGTTTCGTTTGGTGTTTTGTTTGTTGCTTTTTTAATTAAGTCTGTCTCCTGGGATCCAGAGGACCCAGCTTTGCATCCTCACCTGCAAACGAGTCCTTCGTGGCCATGGACAAGCCATGCAGACCCCAGGTTGACTTACTGCAACTCTCTGTCCCTTTGTGCACTGCAGGTGTAGCAATGCTTGCCGAATCCTGGCTGCACAGGTGAAATTTTCAGCCCACGGACACCCTTGTCCCATCATCCCCACGCACATTTGGGCAGACTCTGGCCTTCTCAGTAGCCAGAGGAGTCCTGCCTGGTGGCCACAAGACACAGACACAAGCCATAAGCTGCTGCTGCAGGAGAAAGGAGGTAGCGATCAACCACGTTGCATTATTTCTTTGCAGTGTGCCTTTTCATTGCTGAGAGCCCTGCCCATGAAGCACAGCAAGTACTTCAAAATCTGAATTATGAGACAGGAGTGAATGGGTAGATGAAGCACCAGAGAGACGTGTTTAAGCTCTGAAGACATTGCCGTTGTCGTACAAAAATTAAGACTGAAGATAAATACTCGGTTCTCAGCTATTTCAGTTTTATCAAGTCTATAAACACTAATTACCTGTCACTTTGATTCTGGAGTTAGCGATGACTCAACTCCAGTTGGGCTTGGCTGGCACATCAGACCTTCAGGACAGGAGAGGTTTCCAGCTGGGTAATGTCGGTATCCGCCAAGGAATCAATTTAATACAAGCTTTAAACAAAAAGGGGTGATTTGAAGCCACTGTTGGCATTTCTGTCCAACCAAGAGCTTTGGTTAGCGTGGCTGCTTCACAGGTGACAGTCCGTGATGCCACGTAGGCTTCGTGTCCAGCAGGCATGTTTTCTGCTCACATTTTACAACACGTCTTGCCACGGTGGCCATTTTCCCCTTGTGTTCTAAACTGAGAGCTGGCAAACTTGAGCTCCGATGGCCCAGTGGGTGCCTTCACCTCCCCAGCATGGGGGTCACCTCCCTCGCCTCCACGTCACGTCAGCCTGTGGGGAGCAGCAGCACAGCTCGTCCCCCTCGTCCCTGCCACCCATGAGGAGCACCAGGCTCCGCACACTGGCATAATTATCTCTGTCAGCTTAAATTCCTGACCCTGCAAATGTTAAAGACCATTTTCCAAAGCCAACAGTGAGTAAAGCTGCATGAATATAAGCGTGTCTCCAGCAAGAACCCCCAGTGGCAAGCAGGATGGAAAACTGCTGCCGTTTGGCCCCTGCTCTGGGCCCTGCTACCACTGGGAAACTCTTGCTTTTCTGGCTGAAATGTTTCCCTATTTAGTTTCATTCTGGAGATGTTTGGGGAAGAGGAGACAAGGAACACAGAGGTGGTTTTGGACGGGCAGTTTGTTTGCTTTAGTGTTGGGGAGGAAACCTTGATATTGAACATCCAAAAAGTCAGGTAAGCTCTGAGTGAAAATTTCTATTATCGTTATTTTGTTGTTGTGGATGTAGCGTTCAGCTAAATGGACCAAATCCCAGCTCAGGGAAACTGCAAAATGTGAAAGTTGGTGGAATTGTAAGAGAACTTGACATCTAGGTAAATGCTGTCTTTGAGCTTGAAGATGGCACAGTCGTCACCATCATCAGCTGCTTCTTCATCATCTTCTTCTTCATTATCATTGTCATCATCATCAATGCATGTGAGACTGTGAACCTGCTTCATAAAAGCCAACTATAGCACCATCCTCATGGACATCTACTCTCTGCACCCACAGCGGCACCTCAGCAGTGTTGTGAACACCAACAGAACAACTTTAGGGGAAAATCATCCTTTTTTTGTAAAGGGTTGCCCACATTATCAAAGCTGACACTGAGTGCAGCAGTTCTGCGTGGCAGCAGGGCCAGGAGGGTGCGGACGACCCCACCAATGACTTTCACCCTAATTACTGAAAAGCAGATTGAATGAAGGTGGTAGCCCTGGGGCAGGGGCTGAGCTCCAGGCCTGAGCTTGTGTCTTGATCCGCGGGTTGCTGCCTATCACTGATTGATCCGCCAGCTGTCACACAGAGAAGCGAATGATTCCTTCCCTATCGGAATGACTTGCTTCCTCCCCCCTGCTCTGCCATCCCCCGTGGTTTCTGCTGAAATCCGGAGCCCTGAGCTTGTATTCCAAGCCTTGTTGCTAGCGGCAGCCTCGCCGCAGCGGGTCTGTTCACAGGATGCCCTGAGGGATGTTAGCCCGGCAGGGATGCAGGGCTGGAGCCTGGTACCCTGCCCGCCCGGAGCTGGAGCAACGAGCACCTTCCACAGCTGCAGCCTTTCCCTCCCCTCTCCCCACTGCAAGGCTTCAAGGTGTGAGTTGAACACAAAATTTGTTACCCGTATACATATATATTATTTTTTTTTTAAATTAAATTTTGAGACAGAAAGTTCTCCAGTGCGATTGCTGAGAGAAACTAGAAAGCTACGTGTGGGAACTGCGTGATATTCTCGGGTTTTTGGCATTCTGCTTTTGTGTCTATTAATAATCCCCCGGAGTGAGTCATATGGAGATGCATTTATTCACTGAGTCGGAGAGAGCTGCTACCCAAAATAGCAGCTATGTAATTTTTTATGATGCTGTAATGCCAGCGCGGCGAAGATTGACATCATTTAAGAGAGATGCTCCCTGCCTGGCAATCAGATAACCCATGTCAAGCCATAAAATAAACGTGGAAAGCCACGTGCTCAGTTACATAAAAGAGCGGGGAGAGCCACCCTCTGTGGGAAATGCCGTTTCGCCCTTTCCTGCACATCTTTCTTTCCTTTTTTTTCCCCCTTTCTAAGGCCTTTCTAAGCCGCCTTTTCTAATTTTCTTAAACCGGAGTTTGAGGAGGGATGGGGAAACAGATTTTGCTGCGGAGGGAAGGGTCACACACCTCTCTGGCGATCAGTATTTACTCCGTTACCACCCCGCTCCCTGCCAGGAGAGGTCCGTAGAGAAGTTCTAAAATGCATCTAATTCAGCACGTTCGGTTCTGAATTGCTCACTGTTTCTCCTTGCCCCTGTTGCTGCTCCGCTGGCCCCTCTGCAAAGCTCCAAGCATCCTCCTCGGCCGTGGCTCGTGCCCAAAACCCAGCGACTCCTTCCCATCCCGGTGCCGGCAGCCTGAGGCGTCGTGGAGGTGACAGCAGCACCTGGAGAAGGTAGAGAAGGCAGGCAGAGAAATAGCCTTCAGGCTGCTTTAAGAAAGGGTGAAACCCATTCTCTGTATTTCCTCTCATTCTCTGCCCTGCACTGCTGCCATCAGGTCTGTCCTGGTGTGGCAGCCGGTGGGGTGCCCGAGCGGTCCCGGGGTGGTCCTGGCACCCCCCACAAGAACCTCTGTGGTACCACCATGTCTCCACACGCTTTTTTTGAGCAATTTTGGCTTAAATACCCCCGCAATGGGACCAGCCCTGCTGTCGTGTCATCACGCTGTGCCCTCCACCGAAGGATTAATAAAGATGAATTCGCCCACGCTGGGGTTTAATGGCTTGAGTGAACTTTCCCAGGCAAACAGTGTTTTATAGAGACCGTTCCAGCTGGAAACATTTATTAACTTTATCTTTTTTATGTAGCGCATAGGAAGAGAATTGGACTCCTGCCAGCGGCAGTTTCTGGCTGACGTGAATGATGGGCCTTGGGACAAGCAGCAGCTGAAGAGGAATTTTTGTCAGAGCCACTGAAATCCTCCAGCTTCGGGTGCCTGACTAGGAAGTGGAAACGTGAAAATGGAGTAACGGCCCATCGATACAACTATTGGCGTAAAGTAATTACCGAGGACAGTTTCAGTAGGACACGTGGTGTCCTGGTGCTGCCGTGTTACCCCTACCCTTCATGCATCTCTGCAATGAGTGTTCCTGGGGAGCAGCTGTATCGGGAATGTGTTCAGAGCCAAATATTCCTGATTTCTTGTTGGAAAATAAATATATAGTGGGGCAGGGACAGCAGTACACCCTGGCTGTAAGTTTTCTTAGCACTTTTGCCTTTTCAGAGGCCATCTGCGATGGGAGAGCGACTCCTTGTTATTTCAAACAGCATCTGGGCATCGCAGCTGGCAAAGTGGTGGAGATGAACATGGAAAGATAAAACCAGCTCCTGCAAGGACCACAGGAGGGTGTTGCTAAGAGAGAACACTGGTTCCTCTAAGAGAAATTTTTATCTTTTTTTCAAATAAAAAAAGTAGTGCTCCAAGGTCCCTCCAGTTACCCCCGTAGAGACGAGAACTTTGCTGCTGTTGGTGGGGCTCTGCTCCCATCTCCCCAGCCCCTGTCCACCAGCCCCCGTTTTTTGGGTTAGTTCAACGCTTGATCGGGGAAGAACATGAGCAAACCAGGGAGGGAGGGATGGGGCATCCCTGCAGGAAAAGGCAGGGCAGGCAGCACTATGAAGAAATTTGGCAAACTGCACAGGGATGTGGCCGCAAAGGGCTGCTCCATCCTGAAAGTCCTGAAAGGTTTGGTCCAAACCCCTCTTCCCCCTCCCTGTCTAAGCCCTTGCCCATGGGCATCCACTCAAAGGAGATGCCACTGAGGACCATGATGCATCTTGTCTGCTCGTGCCAGCACTCCTCTTTCCACCTCTGGGTTGTTGTGGTAATCTTTTTGATTCTGATTATTTTAATTGTTTCTGCAAAGCCCAGGTTTGCACTGGACAGGATCCTGAGACTGTTCCTCAGTTTGCCCATCTCTGAGTAGCATCACCCTACACCATCTGACCTGTTCGTCTGCCCATCCCCACAAAAACAAGGAGCTGCTGCCACAACTGCAAGGTCAATAGAGAGTAGACACCTATTTAAGGAACACCTACGACTCCCAAAGTAAGTGGATGCGAAGGAAGCACTTAGGACTTTAAGTGTTGCTCTACACCCTACAGGCCAAAACACTCTTGAAGCATCCACGCTTAAAGGTCCTTGAAGGGATGAGGAAGGCAGAAGGTGCCTTTGCTCCAAAACAGTATGTTGAAGAAACTTAGCGCTTCATTGGCAAGGCTGGTAATGGTTTCTACTTAATGAATGTCATAAACATTGCTGAACACTTAGACTCATCGAATCATAGAATTGTCTGGGTTGGAAGGGACCTTTAAGATCATCTAGTCCAACCATCAGCCCAACTGATAAAAACCATCACTAAACCATGTCTCTAAGCACTATGTCAACCCGTCTTTTGAACACCTCCAGGGATGGTGCCTCAACCACTCCCCTGGGCAGCCCAGTCCAAGGCTTAATAACCCTTTCAGTGTAAAAATTTTTCCTAATATCCAATTATCTATATCCAATAACCTAATATCCAATTGATATTTCCTAATATCCACTTGAACAAGGACTTAAATTTAAGGCTCCCGCATCTTTTATTTTCTTAACCTTAACGTCCATGGAGGAGAAGCTCACGGGAGTGGAGGTGTCAGAGAACAGCTGATAACAGAGAAACGAAAACGGAGTGTGTTTCCTCCGGGACTTACCTTACCGTACTTGCCCAAGAGAGACCTGTTTTCATTAGAATTGAAAAAAAAAAAACCAAAACCAAACAAACAGGATGTAAGTAGTCATACTTTAAACGAACATTTGAAACTCTATTCTCACCGCAGGAATGGATTTTTTTTTAAAAATAAAAATGCCCAAGTCATAGAAAAACAGAGGCTGAACCAGCCCAATTAGATCAGGCTGCTGAGAGCCTTTCCAGTCTACTTTAGATTTTATACTGAAAAGGTGTTTTTCTGATTATATGGTTTATCTCTGGTTTTGGCCACCCTCACAGTGAAGAGTTACCCCTTATTTCAGAATCTCCTGCATTGCAAGGTGCCTGTTGCTTTCACCCGGGGCTGTGCGCCCCCCCGGCAGCCAGGCTCACAGTCGGGGTGAAGGCAGCTCGGAAACTGCTGTCAATTTACACAGCTTGACCAGAATATTTACATTTTATTAAATCTTTACAATCAGCAATTATAATCAAGTACACAATTATGTACACAGATTATATACATTTTAGCCCAGACTTTTACATCACAGTACATAGTTGCCCTTAGAAATATTGTATACACTTACCACCAGACAGTAAAACCCAACAATAGTGTTACAGCACCTGTTATTAGACATCTTTCATAAGAAAATATACGGCTGTAAATTGGGCTGGATAAAAAAAAAAAAGAATCTTATAAAATCTGAACATACAATATTTCATTCACAGAATGTTTTGTGGTTTGGTTTTTTTTTCTCTATGTTCTGACTGATGCCTTTTGCATAAGATGTCCCACTTTTAACCTCTTGACATACATTTACTCATTCCTACCACTACGCCTTCAGCTACGCTGGCAGCAGGAGGAGAACCAAAGCTGGGCTCAATTGGAAACTTCATTAAAATACAATAAATGTAAACAATTGAGAATATTCCTCTAAGATCAAATAAGAACGTAATCGGCTGATCTGAATTACATGGCATGGAATAAGTGCTAGCTCCAGCTGTGATTCCCGAATTCTTCAGTGTTCAATACCATACAGATAAATGTACAGTACCATACAGAGGAAGAGGAGACTACTGGTGAACGATGTACAAGCAATATTCCACACGGAGGGAGCAGACTTCTAAAAAAATTTGGGAAGAACACTTACACCCCTCGCCAAAAGTTTTTGACGAATACATTCTTCTTTGCTTTTTAAGATGACAGTGAAAGAAAACTGAATTATTTTCAGAATGATATGAAAAGGTTAAACTAACAGCTATTCCCTCGTAAGGAAATACAAATTGTAAAGAACCTGAATAAAACTGCCCCCTCAATTTAGTCCTCTTTCCCAGAAGGTCAACCTTACCCGATTCAGTTCTGTAAACAAAGCTATGGCTCTTATGATGGTTTCGAAGGTAAAGTAGAACAAACTGAAACAAAACCGAAAAGAAACCCCAACCCAAAAGGAAGGAAGCAACAGTTTGATATCTGAGGTAGGCCACCGCCAAAATGATGCTTCAAACATCGGAGTTCTGGGATCGTTCAAAATCCCTCAAAAGGAGAGCTAATGTCTGCTGCTTTATCAATAGATGTGGAAAAGCAATTAAATAAGAATGAGCTAGTGGTGGCAAGACAAGTTCATCTTTTAATACAATTTTGTATCTACACCTAATTTTTCTGCAAGTAAAAAAAGAAAACCTTTAGCTGCTATACTGGCAGTCGTAACATAATGAGCAGAGGGCCTCTACAACTATAAAAATATTTGATTTCCACCAGAAGAGCTAACAAGGATGAAGATGTAGCCCACATCAAAGAGCACGGGAACAAAACTGCTCCTTTTGTGGCACTAAGCACTGACAGAGTGAAAACTCTTGATCTGCACCCCATAGGTTTGATCCTGCAGCTGACTGCACTTGGCCACGTTGCTTTGAGGCCAGGCCCTACCAGGGGAGCGCAGCGGCCCTCGGGAACGGACCGGGGCTCCAAGTAACAAAGGACACTTAGAAGGCTCCCATGAGCAAACTCCTCACATGACGCAACTCACATGACAAAAAAAACATAAATAAAAAAAAAATTCTCAACTGAAAAACGCCAGCTGCTTCAAGCCCTACTCATTCAGTCCAAACCTCCATCCAGTTATTTGTGCAAAGGAATTATAACTACATTTAAAAGCTGATTTATTTAAAAGGACACTTATTCACTATTCCGCTACCGCTTCATTTTCTCCTCAAAATTACCTCCTGCTCGAGTGATTTAAAGTTATCATTCAGTTTATGGATAATAGTCTGACTGACTGTCATGCTCTCAAAAGGTGCCTGTGCATTTCGATACTCTTGAAAGCAAGTGTCATTAAGTATACATGTATACAACATTTGCCTGGGATTTCTCCATTCATACTGTACAGGAGTATACATAAATAAATACAGTATGGCTGTACTAATTAACAGTTGCATATTCAGCACACAAAATTTCACCAGCTAAATGGAAGGTGCAATTCCGATTGGGGCGCTTTTTTATTCCATTGTAAAGATTACTATAAACCTTCATTTTTAGCCTGGTGCAGCATATAGGCAGTATTAATTTACTCTTTAATATAAAACAATTCTTTGAACCACAATTCACTAAAAGCGGTTTATATAAATCAAGTTAATTAGTTTTTGGCAGTTTCTTTGGACACAGTCAAAACGTCTCTCGGTTGTTTAAAACATCCCCATTTTTATCTAAATAATGCTTTTTCATAACAGGGATAACAAATTAGGACTCACACTTACCTGTAACAATCTCCTGAAGCCCAGAGTAACACATCACTCATCCTCGCGGTTCACGCCACTACACTTTGAGCTATGGACCCAACAGCAGAATCGCTGCGCTTCACTGCGGGTACTGGCCTCCTTGCCTTAAGCATCACAGGTATACAAGTTGCGTATAAAAAGAACGATAATGCAGTCAAGCTGTTAGAAATCAAATTTGTAGAAAAAAAGGAAGATTTTTGTTATAACTGATCTAGTTCTGTTTAGTGTCCGTTCAGAGAATATTGCCAGTTTAAATTCTGTATCTCAGGGTACATTTTTGAACCTGGAAGGTCAAAGGAAACACCTGTAACTCGACATCTACCTTGACCACTTTACCTTAACCTCAAGCATAACTTCCACAACACACCGTGAACCTTTATCTGGTAGACCCCAAACGAGCAAAGCTGCCTTAGTCTCCCTGATGGAACCTGCTCACAAAGCACAGGCTGCCTTTGGTTTGTACAGTTTCTCTCGTTGAAAGTGGAGCAGAAGGGAAAACTCGCATACCATCATGGTCGTTCTTCACGGTAATGGATGGAAGGAGTGATGAGCAACACCACCACGTCTCAGTATGATGTGTCGGGACAGGTTCTAGCTGTGTCTTAAAGACAACCGGAACCATAATTTCACCCGCTGCTGTCAGTGAAGGCTTTCAACTCAGTAGAGATCAGTGAAAGCCGCAGCCGTGGCCGACCCCCGGCCTTCCAGTGCGCTCACCGATAACCGTTACGTGGCGTGTTCACCCCACTGCCTTCAACTCGTGCTTTCCAGAGACCAAGGGAGCGTGACCTCTTGGAGCCTGGAAGGCAGAAGTTGGGCTCGTTCCCCGAACGAGCCTCCTGGGTTACAGCACCGTGCAGCGGAGCCAGGCTAATGCTTCAATTGCACGTTCCCATTTTTAAACAGGAAAAAATTAAAAAAAAACACAAAGAGCACGTGCTGGATTTCTGTGGTAATTTCCAGGTGAAATCTGGTTGCTCATCACAATACTGAACATGTTTACTCGTTCTCAAATATCAGGGCCTCGCTTTTACCCAAAGAGTTCTCTGCTTGTTTATTAACAAATAAGTTATTATTACAAGTCATAGCTCATCCTTTTCCATCATTTCAAATGCTTCTATATCTTCGTTCCAGTCTGCTAATATGGATTCCATAGGTTGGACTTTATTATCCCAGTTAACTTTGGAATTTGACTCCGTCTCGGTCTTTTGTTCCTGAGGCTGGTGATCCCCTGGCGTACATGCTGGCTCCGGAGCGCTAGCCTCATCGGTTCCAGGGACGTAGGAATCCTGATTTGAAATGGAAATGCTGTCACTGTCTGCGTCAGCAGGAGATAAAGAATCAGGGTCAGTAACATCAGAGCTTTCTCCTTCTTCAGGCTCCTCGCTGACCGCACCAACATCCTGAGATGCTGAAGGAGCTTCTTCTGAATTCTGTTTATGTGAATCGTTTTCAGATAATTTCTGGTCCATATTCTCCATTTCCAAGTCTTTGAGAGGGGAGAGAAAAAAAAAAAAGAAAACCCCACATTTAAAAAAAACATACCACCTAGGAAGGCAGCATTTTATTATGTACTTCATAAGCAAGGTCACCTCCCTTGACCTTATTCCTCCAAAGTGCAGACTTTCCATTGATACGAAAACTTAATGTTATCAAGAAACATATTTTACAGAGGGAGGTGAGGGAAGACATTTAAGCAAGGGCAAACAATACAGTGAGATTAGTTTTGGTTCCTCAAACTGGAATAGTGACTTCTGGATCAGTGCTGGTTGCCATCTTTCAGTCTCAGGCAAATATCCACGGCATGCACTGAACTTTAAAGCGCTCCCAGACCCAGGATCCCGCTTCTAAGCAAGTGGGAGATAGAGTTTCTTAATTTTACTGAACTGTGAATTAAAGAGAGCCAAAGCCCAAACCTCCCTTGTCACATCCCCCCTCAAAGCAACTAACATACCTAACTCAAGTAGTGATTTAGCTTGTAACTTTACAACAGCTGCCCCATTTAACCACACAGATTTATTTGGAGTTAGATGTTTATACCTAGTATACAGGACGCTAATATTTCAGGACTTCTAGGGAATTTAACTGAATATACCATGTTTAACACGGGATACTTACTGCTATCAATAATGTAGTTTGGAATCATTTTACCTTTAAAGATTGTTGCTGGGATTCCAAACGGAA
Source organism: Arenaria interpres (assembly GCA_013399435.1). NCBI lineage: Eukaryota > Metazoa > Chordata > Aves > Charadriiformes > Scolopacidae > Arenaria > Arenaria interpres. The sequence continues at coordinate 87,527 of VXAK01006044.1, forward strand.
GCACGAGGAGAGGGGAAGAAGCAGATACGCATTACAAATTCTCAAATGCAGAGCTATCTTTTGTACTTAGTGTTTTCTTAGAGCAGATTAACCATAATTATAAACAGGAGAAATTTGTAAGCAGCCATGAAGAAACAACACTGTAGCTTTCGACATAACACCTTTGCAAATGTGCACCAAATAAACGCTGTCACTGGTTTACTAGAGATACTTGTTCTTACATACTCTGCTCGGCCAAAGCAGTGCTACGCGGAAGGCTGACAAAGAGAAAACCTAGCATTTTCTATCATATGCAAACATGTTAATTGGAAATGTATTAGCTTGCAATTTTCTTGTATTATACAAGAAAAACTGCCAAACATCTGAGGTCAGCAGCCTTATTTCTCACGATAACACATTCTCCTTAGATAGGCAAAATAGTTGTAACAGTTGTCTCTCTCCTTTTGGGTACCAAGCGTGTCACTGGGGAGGTTGATAAGAGAGAGGCATTTACAATGTAGGGCACTGAAAGCACTTATGCTATTCCTGACGCCACTTCAAAGCAGACTGTGACAAAAAAGGGTTCAAAAGGAATCCAAAAGGCTGTATTTTCTCATTTAGTCAAAGTGACATTTAACTTAAGAACGGTATTTCTGGATGTTAGTGTTAACTTGGGAGGGGTGGCAGATAATGACCCATCTCAGATATCAGTTGTTTCATATGAAAGCCATTACCAATGTCAAACAGAAAACTAGAGCTACCAAATAATGCATTTGCACCTTTGGGTAACAACAGAAATCACTATTATACATTTCACATTGTGCCACGGCACAGATGGAAGCTTAAATTGTATAAATAACCTCTAATCTTACCTCTGTCTTTTGCTTTATCAGAAAGGAGCACCTCCACAGACTCATACTCCCGGATTGCATCCAGTATAATGTTTCCTTCCTTATTGAAGAGGAAGAGCATGGGAATTGTGATATCGTCTGTATTCTTTCCATCACCAGCCATTTGGAAGAGAGGAGCTGTGTCACTGCTGCTTCCCTCATTGTCATCTAGCCAGATGCAGACAAAAGGAAAAGCGAGCAAACCTCTTAGATAAACAGACTACAACTCTGACCTTCAGCAGACTTCTTGAGTGGCTTTCTCCTGCCCGGTCAGTTAAGAGGATCTTGGGCAGAACATAGTAAGTCGGTTGTAAAAAGCCAAAATCCAACTTGTGCACTTGTTTTCCTTATCATTTCTCATTTGTAACTCAAGTCTTCTTCAGCAGATAGCACTATTTCAACACTCAGTGATCCTTAAAATAACAACTTTTCATCTGCAAAAACCGTGACAACCACCCACCCCAATTTCTCTAGCTATACTTTCTGTGCAGAACCAAACAAAAGCAAAACATTTCTTGATCTTCCAAAAGTGCAATTTCTATGCTGTAGCACTGTCGTCTCAGAGAGTTTAACAGCTTCTTGTCAGCTTTCCAGTATCTTCAAATCTGTAGAATATAGGTTACATCTACACAAACTTAAGATTTTAAGAAGTTAAGAGTTTATTTACCAATAACAATGCCACCTATTGCTCCAGCTTTTTGAATGTTCCGTGCCTTTTCAGCAAACATACACTGGCCTCTTTGCATCAGAGCAATTTTCTCTTTCACCACCTCAGGATTAGTGATCTCTGAGCATCCATTATATGGCTTAATGGTTGCAACAATTCCTCTTGTCTGTTTGGAAAAACCAAAACAAACAGAAAGGGAGAATTACAGCACTGGGTTCACACTTGCAAAAGATTCCTAAGCATGTTCATTTCTTCAGTCACTCTAATGCATTTAGTGTTGTCTCCTGTCAGTGCAGGCCATCTTTACCCCGAAGCTGGACTTCTTAGAAGGCAGAAAGACCGAGTGAAACCCAAGTTCTCATATTCAGTGTATTTTGTCTATACCTGTGAACTGCTGTTTCTGGAAAAATTTCTTCTTGTCAACTGCTAGTCTGGAACTCCTCTTTTGGGCTGCATCTTGCCCAATCCAAGTCATCGAGTTTTCCTACTGCTTCCAGTAAGGACCATTACTGCCTCTCTGATATCTTCTTCTTTGATCTAGATACAGCCTTTTATAAAAGCTTGTGTAAGAACAGCCTATTCTAACTCTAAAAGAGCTTCTGCAAATTCACGGCTGACAGAGTTGGGAAAACTTCCCTTAAATTAATATCTCTTAAGATATGCACTGCAGATTATATAAATTTGTTTCAAAAAATCATACTACATATGCATTTTAAGTCCAAAATCATGACTGATGACTCAGGAGCAGAGCATGGGCTGCGGACCGATAAGCCACTCATCTAAAAGACTCTCATTGCTGTCGCTCTGTCATTTTAACCACTGTAATTAATTGATCGCTCTCTAGCTGGCCATCCTGAAATACCACCAGTACTGTAAAATTTAGGCTTATGCAATAAGGAAAGTAACGGAAAGCTAGGAACAGATCACATACACATCTTACATACCCCTGCTTTGTGTTTGGATAAATCCATTCCAAATTGTGCTGGGCCAGCAGTCAAGACCACCCTGCCAAAGAATGGATGGGAAACAATTTGAACAGCACGAGGAGGTAGCTGTTGCTCTTTCTGTTGCTGACTGGAGAGTTCAATCATTTCCTGCATGAACCGTAAGCCATCTTCAGCATCAAGTGAACTTGCTGCCTGAGTAGTAAAGAAACAACAAACAGTTTCTTCTTAAATGTTTGAGAAACTTTGGAAAAATAAAACAAAACAAACAAACCACCCTGAAGTTAGGTTTGCTTGGATCACTGCTACGGAGGTTTTAAAATACAGAGTGAACGCTCACTGACATCCATTCATTATTTCAAATGAGGAATTTAACTTTTTAGCATCTCCACTACACTGTAGAATAAAAAAATATAACCATATAGATCTCCTAAACAAACACTAGTATCTCTAATATTTTCAGATAAGATGCTATTAACTGCATCACTTTGACAAGAACAGCCTCCATCTATTTTAATGGAAGACTGGTTAAAAATGTTGCCGAGGCAAAACATTACCAAGCATCGACCTGCTAAATATAGTTGCACATTCAAGCTCATGTGCCCCCTTCTGCAGTCTGGCTGTCCTCAACCTCTAAGTGTTAAATCTCATTGCTAGTAGCATTTTACTCAAGGTTTTCAAAAAAAGTACTGTCAGGTCTTACTTGCACTGCATGCTGTACTAATTGTACTCTTCCATCTTTTAAATGAATCAAACTGACTCCCATCTTCTTCAGTATCTCCAAGTGTTCAGGATTACTGGCCATGAAATCTCTGGCTCTCAATGGTGGTTTTGGTCCACTTCCCAAACTCTCTTCTCTGCCAAAAGGTATTAGAGATCAAAGGTTTAAAAAACAGATTATTCTTGAAACAAAACTTTCACGTTATTCCTATCACCACAAGATTAGAATTCTTTGGAATGTTGAGTACAAGCTTCACTCGAATGCACCTTCTCAGTCAAACTATCTTTTTTAAAAGTTGTCACTATTATCGATAATTTTGTGGTGCAAAAAAAAGCACACACAATGTTGGTAACAAAACTACCATACGCTAGCTCTCATTTCTAAATAGTCTGCATTATTGCAAGACTGACTAAAAACAGTTTTGCTCATTCAGTTGCTTTTCAGTTTTACTCATTAAGTATAAATACCAAAGAGGTGTTCAGGATAAACTTCCTCAGCTTTAACAGACCATCCTAAATTCTCCAGAACAGGTGAAGTTATGTACCATAGAATCATAGAATGATTGGTAGTATGATTTGCTTCCTACAAAGAAGAATTGCAGAACTGTTCAAGAGGCTACAGAAATAAATTCTACAAATCAAAGAGAGATATTTCCTGTAATACCTGCGCTACAATTCCCACTCTGAGTATGTGGCTCATTAAGCTCCTTTTGCTTTGAGAGACGCACTAACTCCTGCTGGCAATGAACTAAGTCTTGCTGATGACGCCAGACAAAACAGAACTGATTTTTCCTGTAGCTAGGCTATCCATTTCAAAAGGACTCCACACTCAAGCAGAGCAAGCTCCAATAACGCTTCCTATTTCTCCTTCCATGCATAACAGACCATTCCCCTCACTACACTAACAAAAGACAAGAAAATATTCCTCTTACGCTCTGGAAATACCCCTAGGACAGCTCTTATCCACCACGTTTTTCAACGGTTCACGAATACTCTGAGCAAACATAGGGTCATTTGGGAAAAGAATCTGGGTGTTCGGACAGGTCCAGTCAAAGTTGCTGTCGTCCAGCTCTGTGTATTCTGTAGTCTAAAATGGAAGATACAGACCGCCTATTAAAAATGTAGGTTACATTTTCATACGAAGAAAATCAACAGATAGACCCACCCTTAAGTAATTTGTGTACTTGGGACGTACAGCAGCTGAATTCAATAAATATCCTACAACCACACACGTTCCAGGAATGAAGAAAACATCACTCTTCTGTGCCACACCTTGTAATAATAAAGGGCAAACCAGTGCACTACAACCCCTTTCTAGGAATAGATAAATACAATACCAGTTCTAACTTGTAACTTACCAAACTTGTATCCACAGTATCTAGAAATTTTTTGCAAAACCAGCTAATCCTCTACTGGCAAACAGTACTTATCAAGCCCACTCATGACATCGCTAGCGCCCCTGTACTTGTCTGTGCTGGACAACTGAAGGAAGTGGATACAACTCCATTTGATATTGCCTTTATGCTGAGCGGACCAGCTGCAGGCCTTCGGTAATTTTTGCTTCATATTACTAAGAATGCCACATCTTTTCATACAAACAAAAGATTCTCCTCCTCAGGAGCCATACAGACTTGCAAGTCTCAATGGGGAAGGATGAATCTATATATAATTCAAGCAATCTCTGTTTTCAGAAGAGATAGAGTTAACATTTACCCAAATTGCTGTTTTGTAACATGTGAAACCAGGTGGAACATGCACAGTAATTTGGAAACATATTTAGTCTGTTCTTAGTCTGTCTCATCTGTTCTTATTTTCTCACCTATAAAAAAATTAATGTATTTATCTACTTGCAAAAAAGCCTGTTTGCAACATATTAGCTAATTAAAAATCAAGTATTTAAAAGCCTCCTAAAACCCAAGACCTAAAAGGCTATTAGTTTACTAGAATAAACATTTTAAAGTACCTTTGCTCTTAGTGTGACAAATATTAGTCACATCACTCAGGAAAGAAGGTCTTGCAAGCACTAGTGCACCCAGTGTACTAAGACACGACCTTTCCTGTTTACAAGAATACATACAAACAGGATGTTGCATTGCTACTACCAACCATTTCACAGACATTTTGCCTCACTACCACTGTGTTTATATTAAAAATAATTTACACATTCCATTTAGTCTTATCATTTTTTCCCCATCAGATAAATTCCATAAAGAGTAACACGCTCATCTTCACAGCCTTTTAGCCGCTTAATGCATTTTGTTGACACCATTTTCAATGAATCTTTCTTACTTGTATTATGGAGGTTAGCAGCTTTGACTTAAAGAGCTTAAGAAAACTGCATTTGAACAGTTTACTCTATCTTCTTTATTGGCCTTTTATTAACATTTGCTGTTCTCAAGAGAACTACATATGTCAGGCCAGAACTGCACACAGCATCAGCTGTGGGAATCCTGTCTGCCTCAAACGTATCAACTTCTCGTGTTATAACAAAAGTTATACAAAATGCTCCTTCAGACCCTTCAGAGGGAAGAGAACTTCTTGCATAGTTTAAAAAGCACAGTCTCCGTTTCCAAAACTCACAGACAAATGATAAATGCTCAAGTACAGAACGTTCATAGAGGGTGCAGGATTTTCGTCATCAAGGAACGTGAAAAAACAACCCCCCGCTAAATGTATTACTGATGTCAGACATTAAGAGACTAAAAACTGTTCACTGCCTAATGCTAGAATCCATAAAACAGAGTCTTTTATGCTCCATTTTAAGATTTCTCCAGGACCCATAGCTTGACACGCACAACATCAGCATTTTCCTCTGATCCAGGCATTATTGTAGAACACATATTAAAGGGTAAAAATAAAGGCACACTAGCATAAGGGAATTTACATCTCTGATGCCCTGGACACCTTCTATTCACTTTTGCACACATTTCTCTTCTTTGCCACTAGTATTATTGCCTTAAAGATCGATTAATTATGTCACCTTATTGAGCACAAAACCAAAAAAGAGAGTATTTATGATGCTTCCCAGCACAGTTGTATTATTACAGGTTACCTTGGAAGGTTAAGTAATTTATAAACCGATAATTGTTCTCAGTTACACAATAGATGCCTATTGCACGGACTAAACAATCCCATACCCAAAGGGTATAGCTGTACCTTGTCAAACTAACTTGTAGCGGTCTCAAAAAACCTTTCAAAATTTACCAAGGGTTTGTGCAGCAAAATAAGCAACAACTTTGGCACATTGTTGCAAATATATTAGAAAAAAATAATAGAAAATAAAGATGAACATAAAAATACCATAGTGTGCTATTTTCAAATTTATATAGAGATGGGGAATAATTTTCTTTTTAAATATTGCTAGTTCTCCACAGCTCTTTCTTCACAATTCAGCAGTGCAGAATTCAGTCGTCGAAACATTATTCATACTCATGTGACTGTAAGTATGATAAAATACTTCATATTAAACTGTTTTAACACTGATGTACTACTTCAAACTATGATTTTTCTGATTTTTCTTTCATTTCCTCTCATAAAAAAAAAAGAAACTGCTTCAAAGCACCACTAAAACCGATTTAAATTTGAGCTGTCACTTACTGTATTTTTTTTAGAGATGGTTTGGTTTGTAGTGGAAAGCCAAAGTGGTAATAGATGAGCTTCTGTAGTGAAGATATAATCTTCAATGTCAAAAATCATATCTTCCTTATCAGCAAACAGCAGGTAAAGATATTTAAACATCTCGGCCAGAAAGAAAGAGTCCATTCTATAGGGAAAAAACAAACAAACCAAAACAACATCATCATCATCAGGAAGATCCCTTTTTCTAAAACATCAGTAAAACAAATACTCATACTGCTCCATCTCTGAAGACTTCATGACTATTATTGTTGAACTGAATTACATTAGTATTCTTTCCACATGGAATGAACTGTGTTTGGAGGGAAATGATTCAGCACGTTCAGTACAAAACAGCATTATAGAAAAAACAAATAAACCTCTTTACTAAGTTCTAGATTTGAAGTATATTTTGTTTGAAAGTAATTTGTCTATTGCTCTGAGACAAATGAAATGTTAACTAAAAACATTCTTACGTAACAAACTATAAAAGTATTGAAATAGTTTATGATGAACTGGAAATTTAAGACTTGGGTTATCAAACTGAAGGCAAACAGCTACTCAAAAGTCAATTAATTCAATTATATAATCATTTTCCTATCATCTTTTTGTGAAAAAAAAATCATCGCAAAACGCTTTACCTGTCTTCATGACTTCCTGTACGAACGTCTTTCATTGCAGCAAACCCGCAAGGTACTCTTGCGTACTTGTTCAAGTTTTCAATGAGTGTTTTTCCAACTTCTAGATAGTAAGGGTCCCCAGTAGCCTGTAAAAGAAAAACAAACAAACAAAACCCAAACCAAAACATATAGGTATTTACTTACTGTACAATTAGCAGCTTTCATCTTCCTATTGCTAATTTATTGATTCCATACCTTCTCAGACTAAGAGTCTAATTTATTGGTAGTGCTAAACAGTCACGAGAGACACTTCTGAGATACTACTGCATTGTCTTTTAAGGATATGCAGATGAGCACATGGAAATACCTACAGAAATGCAAGACATTTAGGCACTGCTCTTCTCTGCAAGGTACAAGTGGCTTTTGCTCTTAGAGACTAAGATCTCTTCGAGAGACATCAATGCCACCTGAATATCTTTAAAAATATGGGCCCTTCTAATTCTAGGCATATAAAACAAAATTCCTAGAACAATTTTTGATAACCAATACTTTCATCTTGTTTATAAACAGAATATGGCTCCAGCAGATAAAATAAGCTGGAGATAGGCTACTTATTCTATATTGAAATAAAACACCAACAAAATACCAGGTGCTACACAAAGTGACCAAAACTCAGAGGAATGAAAGTGATCTTACTTTATACAAGAAGTAAGTGCTTTCGGCAAATTCAGGCCTTAAAGGATGCTGAGCCCAGTGAACTCTAAAGTCTGTTGTGAATGCCTGAGGGAAAAAAAAGACAAAAATAAATGCAAGAATACAAACCAAACACAGGTTTATTTTGAATCATACATCAACTTTACTACACTAGCTAAAGTACACAGCAGTAGAGGACTGAAGGCCCAACAGCACTCTCAGGAGGCTGTAAAAACCTCTGTCCGGTTAGCACATTTGAGGCCTAAACCCAAACCAGTGCTCGAGCCCACTTAGCACGAGTGAGACTTAGTCTCGTGTTTGTGCAGGAGTCAGGATACCACCCAGCCTCTTGACAAGTGTCCAACAAGTGGAGCTTTGGCAAAGGTGCCAGATAAGAACTTGGGCTCCAGGCCCAGGAGGCAGCACGCAGCCTCCAACTGCTCCCGTCAGCACAAGCACACAACCACTGCTGCAACCCAACCAAAGCAGGACCGTGAAGGGCCACTACATAGAGACGACCTGAGCTTTGACAAATGCCATTTTTGCAAACTTACCTACCACCTGATACTTCCAGTGCACTAAACTGTCATTGCAGACTGATTGTAAGCAGCTGTTTCTAACATAAGAAATACCACAGACTAGAAGTCAGTTGTCTAAAACTTGCCTAGTCTATGCATTCACTCTTCACATGCACTGGCAAAAGCCACTTGTGGTGGCCTTACTTCTAGTTCATACCAGGGTTTAAACTGTTTGCTGAAGGGGATGGCATATTGGTTTAAATACAACAAATTGATCTTTCAAAGTTTCCTTCATAAGTACAAAGCACTGAAAAAACAACCCCCCCAAAAAAACGCTTAAGGAGCCAAATGACACCATTTTAAAAGCTCTCAAAAAAAAAAAAATCCTTCCAGTGCTTAGAAAGCTTCTTTGGTCTCAATTTCCACATTAGGTGAATGCAATGTTAATTAAAATGTTCTCTAAAAAATAAGCTTACACCAGAGGAAAGTCACAATTCCAAATTGAGTCAGAAGCTCTCTCGTATATTCTGGGTCATCACAGAATGTCGACACACACTTCAGCAGTTAAAAAAGCTTTTCTGTGCGGTATTAACATGCTCAAAGACTGCGCTTGCAATAGCTACAGACAAGTTTGTATACTTATTTTCAAGGACATTATGCAAAATTTCAGAACTTCCTCTCAGAACAATTCAGTCTTTTGTTTCCCTCCTTGGGTTAATAAAGATGACTGTGATCTTTAGCATTAATGCTATTATATTACTAAGCAGCTACTACTACATGTGCTTATGCAACTTTTGCATACTGAAATGAGTCAAGGTCAATTTTGAAAGGCTGAAATATAAAGTCTAAGCAATTATTAATAGCAGAAGCTTCCTATTGTTGTGTTAAATACAGCATAACTGAAGGAAAAATACTTCATATCCAAAACACAGTTGTCATACATCAGAACTGTAAATCATATAAGAATGCTGTGGAAATGAGCCTTTGGCTTTAATGACACATACATTTTTTCAAACAGATAGCTGAGACTGCTCAAATCGAGGTAAGAATCATTCTACATGATCAAAAAATTACCATCTTACCTCTGGAAGAAAGTTATGCTTTTTTATAACCTGATACAGCATCTCATGAGTTTCAATAGCAGGTCTAATATCGCCCTTCAACACCTAAAATTCAATAATAAAATTAACATTAGTTCACCGTGTATAGGAATAATATTCAAAAGTTAGGCATGCTCACTGTGTTCATGTAAAGCTACAGACCAATTTCTACATTTCCAGCAGATACATACTATAAATATTACCCCCTTCCAGTGTAAGTCATAGATATTCTGTAAGAGCTTTTTGAAATCAGTGAGCTCATTAAGACTACTGCCTATGCTGAAAAAAGATCTCTATGATTTATGATTATTTATGGTGAAAATGTGATTTAGTTTGTCTTAAAAATGTAAATGGCATACAAACTAGAAAATTTGTCACTAGACTACTAAAAAGGCAGCCTCATTTGAGTGTTTTCATGACTAGGAGCGAGGGGAGAAAAATCATACAGACGTACTTTTCTTGATACTCAAGATGTCTAGAAATGCATGTTAACTTGCATTGAAGTGACAGCAGAAGTGAGTACAGAAATCCCCATTCAGAATTTTTGAAAATCAAATTACTAAGTTTGACTTGTCAATTATATATCCAGTTTATTTCATAATTTACTTGTTATTAAAATATTTTGCACATGGATTTTAAACCTTACCTGCAATCCAGGGAAGAAAGCTAGCAAAGAATCCATCCAGGTCCTGGCATTTAGCATTGGTTTATGAATATGAACATCAAGAAGAAGAGGTGGTTGGCTAATGTATCTCATTATGGCATCGTAGTGCTGACAAACATCAGAAAAACATGAGTTTATATTATCAATATGTTTTATAAAACAGGTCACCGAACTATGGCATTTTATTGCAATGGAAGAACCAGTACTGCACTACAGTTAAGGTACATTTGTTATGACTGAATCTTTAAGCATGTGCTAAACAAAGCTCTAATTGCTTTCTCTGAACAAGAGAATTCTAAAACAAATAACTCTCAGAGTTATTGAGATATTGAGGAAAGGAGACATGAAAAAAAACCCAACAAAGCAACTGGTACAATCATGAGCATATGAGCCAAATCAATAGGAAACAGTTAACAGACACAACTGAGGCAAAATATAATAATGGTGGCTGCAGGTTAGGAACATGAAATAATCATTACACTTAAAGTGTAAGCAACAGGCTTTTAGCTGCTGATTTATTCCAATTTTAATACTACTTATGATATAAAATCATGCTATAGGATATAAAATTATTTTATGATATAAAATGCTTTTGCTGGATATTGCTATTTTCAAAAAACATGCTCTTATGAAAGAATAATGATGCTGACACTGCTTAGTCATTTTATGAATGTAGTAATCTGAGTGTGCTTTTTACCTTGTAAGTATATTTAAATGTATATTGGGCTTCAAGATTTGCAGTGCAATGCAGGATCCAGACTTTGATTTTCAGGTCTTTTTTGTTGCTCCAGGACAAAAAGAAATTGTACCAAATTGTAACATGAGGCTCTTATATTGTTTTGTTCACCCAAGCTTAGCAAAAAATCATATTAAAAAAAAGAGTTGGCACTACACACATCAGAAGTCACAGAAATTGAAGTGAAGATCTCTTCATAGGCTTCTCAGGCTAACAGTTGACTGACAATACAATTAGTCTTAGATTTGTCTTACAGAAGTCACAAACCTGAGTAAAGTGTTAACTTACTGTGTTAAATCTTTCCAGGAAACTGTCATCTCCCAGCAAGACATAGGCTTTTAATAAATATTCATAATATGAATCTATTCCTGCTCCAACTCCACTGTCTAGAAACAGTAGAAAATGAAAAGGTGGTTTTACTTTAAGTAGCCGTATCGATGTTTTCACATAGTTTCATTTTGATTTTAAAGGCTCTTTCAGTACAAGGAAAAGCCTCCTATCACTTTAATTAAGGCACAGATACAGAAACACAACACTGTGTATGTCTACGCTAAAGGTTTTGCGGTAATATGGACAGACACACATTGAAGCCAGTTGTTTCACTTTTCTCACAGGAAAATATTTCTACTGGCTGCCATACACAACCACAGTCCTATTTATATTTCTCCTATGTATTTATAGTAGAATCTCTGAAAATTTATCCCAGGCATTCCCTTCTCAGTATTAAAGTGAATCAGAGAACACTTTCTTTGCAACGAATAAAATTAGTTTATCTACCAAAACACCCTTTCAGAGCAAAGCCAGGCTTCGTTGCAGCAGGTTTCTCCAGTCCTGAGATTCATCTAATTCCTCTTGCCTATTCCGTGAACATTTTGAAATAGTCTACATAAATGTCTTGGGGGGGTGTCAAGGTTTTTTCCTTGCCCAAGACCACTTGTGATCACTGATTCCGAGTCAGAATACAACACACCTTTGCGGACCCAGTCTCCAGTGTGAATATTGATAGTAACGCCCACTAAATTGCTGCTGCGCTGTCTCTTTTCCCAAATAAAATCAAGCGCTTTCCGTGCATATTCCTGCAACAACAAAAAATGCTTATTAAAGGAAATTGTAGAGAAACACAGATACTAAAGAATGTTATTCTTTTGTCTATAGAAATTAAGATGCCATGAAGTAAAGTTTCATATCTAACAATTATAAAACTCAGTATTACATTACATACACTTAAATAGTAGGATGTTCAGTCCGCATTTTATATAAATAGATAATTCAGTTGCTGATTAGAAAGAATGGTGCTTGTCTACACTACTATTTGCAAATTAGCTACGTGGTCTTAAGCAAGTCAACCATCCTTCCACAAGCCTCCTACTCTAAAATACAGAAAGGATAGTGTAGCCTAATTAAAAAAAATTTGAAGACATACAACAGCCTTAGAATCAGAATGGCCACATCTTTATAGACACCTCAATGTGGAGCAGCAGCCTTTTTTTAAGAGTATACAAGTTATATATATTCTTTATGTACAGATAAAGTAACTTAAAGGTAACAACCTACCCAACAAAAATGGCTCTAAGTTGCCAAACACACATACAGGAATTTAGGGGCCAAGTTTTACCAAAATACTCAACACAGACCCAGCTCTGCTTCCACATGGTTCCATGAAACTAAATGAAATAGTAGGCCCATGATGAAAGATTTTTCAGATTAGAATTTTTTGAAAAGCCTAAATATTTTCATTTAGCTTCCTGCTGACAATATATCCTTAGATAGGCCTTGCACATCTTCAGTGGAACTACATGAGTGTGATTTTTTTTTCCATTGTGCTTTTTTTTTTTAAAGCTGCATTTTGAGGAATAAGTATCCAAGTTTTCTTCTTTGTAGTTCTAACCCCTGTACCCCAAAACTATGCAAGTATTATCTTTTAGCTAGTATTCAGTATATTTACCTTGTTTACTTCTGTGTTACTGTAACTACTTTCAAACAAAATTGCATCCTGTGTTTTTTGAACAATTTAACACTTTTAGAAAAAAAGCCACAAACAGAACAAATCTGAACACATGCAAACTTTTGTGCAGAACAGCTAAGATATGCACCCATTTGATAAACTAAAAATTATTTTTCCAAAATTACAGAAGTGTAGCAGAACACTAATGGATACCTAATCCCAAAAAATAAAATATCATGGAAAGCAAACCTCAAATATAGATGTTCCTGTGAATCGGCTTAAAGCTGCAAACTCAAGGATCAAGGTACCTGCACAAGCTGTACAGGTATCGGTTTCTGTTCCTGTTCTTGCTTCTGGATGTCTTACACCAAATTTTAAGTTAACCTAGAGAAAAGCAGAGATCATTATCCTTACTTTTACTAGCTAAAAGACTTTACACTCCTGAGATAGGTCTGTTGGGCAACTATAGAATTTATGCTTTTTCCAAAGGCAAGAAAAAAAATATCACACACACCTCTTTTTGTTTTGCTCTGCTTTACCAGACGCTGTCAACTCAAACATACATAAAATTATCCAGAAATACCTAAAATACTCAACCCTGCAAAACAAGGCCTGACCCAATTATCCATTGCCTGGTCCACTGGACATTTGAATAAGAAAATACTACCCTGAAAATCTAATTCTAGCAATATATTTACCAGCAAACCAGAAGCTCTGAACATCACAAGTGCTCAGGGAACTTAAGCTTCATAAATACCTCACTTCTCCCGGTTCCAGAGAGTACCTGGTAGATGAATCCACTTTTGTACCACGCACAACATAATCTTCTGCATTCTGGAGAGGGCTCCCTCAGCAGAAATTGTCAAACCCCAAACATTTTGAATTAGACATTTTCACTAGAAAAATGCTGATTTACTAAGCCCAAATTTTTAATTTATGAAAGAGTTTCCAATCAAAGCCACATCTCACAAACTCAATGGATGACGTGCACGTGAAGTAGTTTTCTGTATTTCAAATAATACGTACCATGCTTTGTTGGAATTTGATGAAAGCTTTTACATTGAGTGAATATTTTTAGATTACAGCTACCCTTCCCCTCTCAGAAAAGTAGATGTAGACCATGAAGATTAATCAGTTTTGTGCTAAATTCACGAGTGCTTGCATGTTGCTCTTTCACTGTCTTAGGCAGAGTTATGTACCAGAACAAAAATTACTCTTCTCAGCTACCTGGTGGTGCTTATAGCAGCAGAGAGCAATAGACAGTGAACAGACAAGATTTCTGCAGCTTCTATTTACCCACAGCAATACTAGAATTTTCAGAGCTGGAAACACAGGGATTCAGAGCACCTAAAACTGTATTTTAAAATACTAGGTAGCATGTATTACAAATGAGCAGTTTATCAGCTTTTAAATATACAAGTGATTTTATAAACAGAGATAAAAACAAAACAACATAAAATTTGCTTACAGAAGTATATCTGAAGTGCAGAAACCAGAGAACTTACTCTTGGATAAGGGAGACCACTAGTGGTGTTAAAAGCTGGTAAAAGCTTGTAGCCTAGTTCCTTTGCCATCTGCAGAAGTTCACCATTGTACCACTGCATATATTCACCTTTTTCTTTCAGCATAATTGCCACTGAATGCCCACCTAGGAGACCTCTAAGAGCACAAGAAAAATTATCCACATCTCAATGAGTATATTAATCTCAAGAACAATGCAGCAATTTCCACGATTTAGATGACTATGTAAGGAACTGCGCTATGTTAACATGGCCCTAATTTTCAGAAATGCTGAGCAGATGCAACTCCAATTACAATCAAGGTGAGCTGTCAGTATTTTGGAAGCAATTCTTATTGCCCAGGATTGAGTCCTAACCATAGTTGAATCACTAATTCATCAGTATAGTTATGTATGTAATAGCTTAAAAACTAACCTGCTCCAAACCTGCTTTGAGCAGCAAGTTGGACCACAGACCTCCAGAGGTCCCTCCCAACCTGAAATAATCTATTACCCTAAGTATTGAAATATTCTGTTAAATCAAGTATTGAACAGTGTAATCTGTAAGACTGTCTCCATTAAGAAAAAACACTGCTACCTCAGCACACATAGGGTTTTTTTAATCAAAAAAGTTGCGCCTGCAGCAGTTAGATGGGGGCCAACTTGATTCAGTACCACTGCATCGATTCCAGCCTAACGTTCTAAAACCTTTCTTAGGGCAGGTGTCGAGCTATGCTAACTGACAAAGGCACAACTGGCTTAAATGAGGTGAAATAGCACAGAAAGTTATGCCTTAAGGACATTTAGCTAAAAGCCACATTTTTAAGAGCTTTGAAAAGATTAAAGTTACTCACCCAAGGACTCTTATGTTGGTTTCAAAGACAGATACAACTACGTCGTTATCTAAATTAACATCCTTTATTACTTTTTTTACAGCCTCTTCAAACTCTTTGGTTTTATTTAACACCTGGAATACAAATGCAACCAGGGATTTAGGTTCCAACATATCTAACACAGTCACTCTCAGTGGAGAAGAACAAGCGCAATGAATTAAAAAAGAAAGCATTTAACATGCTTAGATTGATATTCTGGTCCCACAGGGGCATACTCTGATACAGTGCAAAAAGACATGAGTATTCCTGTTTTCTCATGAGATACACGAAAAAGAATAAAAGCTGTACGCAATGAATAAAGTCACTGAGAATATGCCTCAACTATTACTCAGGGATTTATTTGTTTGGTCCTTCCCCTACTCCCATGTCATGACTGTAGTGGAACAGGGCTCAGTGGGCTGCAGGCTGTGCTGGCAGAGTGGGCAAAGACTGGCCTACTTTGATGCCTCCGATTTCAAAGAGGACATTTGAAATCCTATCCACGGACTAAGGAGCCACATCCTAAGTTGGGTGAATCGTCCTAGCAGTCTTCCTCCTCCCAACAGTTTTCTCCTTGTGTCTGAAGAACAGCTCGGGCATTTCCTACAGATTTTCTTTCACACTGACTTTCTTTCAGTTCAATCTTTTAAGAATCCTCGCAACTTATCCAATTTGTTTCCATAAGTGCCCCTAAATTCCAGAAGTGTTAATCCTGCTCTAAGACAAGAAAATAATAAATAAACCACAATAATCCATTTGAGTGTCTGATAGAAACCAGGAGTTCCAGACTCTGCATTATCAACATTTGTGGTCCCGATTCAAAAGAGCCAAGGGACATCTCACAGAGAGCAGCTGTCACAGAAAGATCATTATAAGATTAACACACCAAATCAGTGCTGTAAGGATTTTCAAAACTTTTTAGATTTGTTTACCTGGAGATGTGAATGGCCAAAAATTCTTAATTTCCAAAGTCTATTTTATGATGACAAAATATGTCAAAAGGATCGAAATCTAGCAAAAAGTAGTATATTAATGATTGGAGTCTTTTAATAAGAGATGGAACGTAAGTTCGGCAACACTTCTGGGCAAACGCGTCCAGCATTGCTTTTTTAAAAAATATATTTAGGAGCATACAAATTCATCCATGAAATGTGTACATAGAATTTAAAAATATAATTAATTCAGTAAGCATTAAGAGATGTTCACCCCTAAGTCAGCATGTTGTTTCAGACTAGAACAGGAAGGAAACTCACGTATTTTTTGCTAAGTTAGAGCCCAAGAAAAGCAAGATAAGAAATCATCAGTGAAATGTGAAGGAACTTTTCAGTATTCTTTTCGCAACAAACTCCAAACACCATCGACGCAGCACTTGGAAGTTCAAAACAAAATGAAAATCTAAAAATAAGTCTGAACATCAGGAGACTTTAGGTTATCAAAGTTCATCAATAGATTTAACTTACCACAAGAGTGTCCAAGGTATCAATCAAGGTCAGTGAAAACCTATGAAACAAAATTTAAAGCTGATTTACTATAGACCTGTATGTGTAGAGATTAAATACTTTTAATAGGACCCAACAGCATTAGAAACTAAATTCTCCCAGACCACAAGCTGCTAAAAAAATTAGTTGTACACAATGTGTTTAATATCAAAACACCCTACTAAGTTTCTTCGCTTTGTCAGTGACCAGATTAGGAGCTGACCGATACAAGCTGTGATTATAAAGATAGCTTTAGTTACTGCAAAGCTTTCAAACTTCTTGTAAGCACATTAAATTTTTATTCCTATTCTCCGAACAAATCTGCTAAAAAACCCAGTGGAATGGTTCAAGGTCTTTTTCCAATCTCTTTTTTTCTTCCTTGTAAAAAAATAATAAGAACGCTGACTTAAGTGTAATAATAAAAAGATTTAGGAAGATCAAAAATCATTCCAAGCTAAGTTTCTCCGACCTACTTCAGAAAAAGCTGCAATTTGTTGCAATTTAACCCAGTGTTAAAATTAGTAGTTAAAGACAAGAGAAAATGCTGTTATTTCATTATGAACCTTCTATGTGGGATACAATGGAACAGGAAAAGGCACAATAAAGGGCAGTAAGGTGGAGCTGAAGGTACGTAGCAGCTTCTGTACTAGGAATAAGTGAACAGACTCGTGCTCTTCAGCCTGCAAAAGCTTAAGAAGATTTTCAAATCGCATATGGCATGAAGAAAGTGATCGAGAATCTACAATTCACCGTTTCTCACAGTAAATTTCACCTGGTGCCATCCAGCACTAGCAAGTGGCAGGTTTAAAATAAATAACTACTTATTCCATAAAAAGAGAACACCAAGTCAGATCCATACTGTTTGAACCAGGAATATCATAATAAGGCTTGTCTTGTTCATATATTCTTCTCTAGGCCTGTCCTAGTGCATAACAACCTGAGCGGACCTTCAGCCTCACCCGACAAAATTGCTCTCATGTTAAGAAACGCACACCACACATAGAATAAAATTTACAGAATAGGATAGCATTAAAATTGAAAACTTTGGAAACAGTTACAACTGCCTATCGAAGAACAAGCATCAAGAATTTAAGGAAGTGCCCAATGTTTGATACCCTGTAGGCAACATGTGACTACACATGGAGCTTAATTAAAATTGTAATTAAGTGGTCATATCTTATAATTTTCTTTAATTTGTAAAGATATAGGACATTCTGTGACTGTCGTTCTACAAGAGAAAGAGATTAACTAGTGGCTACACGTAACTGCATAACAAATACACAGCTAGAGGGAAGGCTGGTGCGCAATTATACTCCCCAGGCCCCCAGGGAACCAGAAGTGCCCTAGCTGTCTCCCCCTCCCAGTCTGTGACTGCAGAGCCTTGTACAGAACA
>VXAK01006044.1:113786-182950 GCA_013399435.1 Arenaria interpres
TCCCGCCCGCTGCCCGCCCCTCGCAGCGCGGCGGCCGCGGCTCCCAGCGCCGACGCGCAGGCGGAAGGGACCGGCCCTCCGCTTTCCTGTGGCGTAGCCAAGGAAACCGCCTCGCGCGGCCACTTCCGGGTCCCCCCGCACGCGCCGCCCCGCCAAGCCAATAGGAACGGGAGAAGGGCCGCCGCGAGGCGGGAGGGGCGCGCGGGCCACGTACCGGCGGCGGCACGCCGGGCGAGAGGGCGACGTGGACAAAAGGAGGGGCGGGGAAGGGCGGGGGGGAGCAGCGCGCATGCGCGGTGGCAGCGGACTACAGCTCCCGGCATGCACTGGGAACGCACCGCCGCGGCTCCGCAGGAAGGGGCGATCGCCCGCCCGCCGGGATCTGTAGTTCGCCGTCCCTGAGGAGAGGGTCAACGGCCGGCCGCCGGCGGGGAAACGGCTCCAGCCGGCAGCCAAGCGGCGAAACGAGCCCAAAAGGCTGAGAGCGCAAGGCTAGTGTCTGCACGCACCCTCCGGCACGCGCTTGCAGTGAATTGTTTTAATACAAAACCCCCAAATTACATTACCAGATGCACACACAAAAAACCGGCTTCCCAGCCATGGAAGGGAAGAGCTTCTTTTATTTTCATGACAAGCGTTTTTACAAAGTTACAAGCGAGATACAACGTGTTTCACATCCTGTCCTTTAAACCTGGCAACTCCATGAAATAAAAAGGGTCACATCCCCCGGCCCACACCCCTCAAGGCACCACAGCGCTCCTAACCCTCAACCCTCCGGGCTGTGAAAAGTGACTTACTGTTGTTCCCAGTTTACAGGAGAAATAACTCATTTCACCTAAGTGTAGGAAATTCCAAGAAAGCGACAAAAATTACTGAACGAGTGGATTATTATCATTGGTCCCACACTACCTTGCAGATTGCTGACCTCTGAATTGCTGTCGCCTCTACCCAAGTCTGGTTAAAGACAAAACAAAATGCTACTCTCTATCCATTTGGAAACATCTGAATGTACAGAAAACATCCACAAAGGCAAAAAAATTCAGTCCCCTAGCCATGAGGAACTTCAATTTAAGTTGCAGAGCAGGCTAAATCTTCCCTGTTCTTTCCCATCCTACTTGTGAAAAACAAATATGCTGAGCATCTGCATTCAACAACTCAGTTCTTTAATACTACAAGAAAATATTAACCAGATCTAAGCCTGCCATGGAAATAACTCAAAAACGACTAGGATGGGAACATTTATGCTAAATACTTTCTGTACAGATGTATCTAATTCATATTAGTCGTAAACAGATTTTATAGGAGACTGCAGCCTTTTTCACAGTTGCTGTCTGGCTAGTCCTCTTTCGTACAAAACACTGTTAAAAATGCATTATGTCGCTTAATCTTAGCACAACTAAAAAGAGACTACTGCTGCTGCTTAACTGTAAGGCACATGTTATAAATTTGAAGTTAACATTCAGTACCAATTAGAAATAACTAATGATTTGTAAAAAAATTGGCTGACAGTGGTTTGTGTGTTTACAAATTAGTATTTTTGCAGGAAATATAAGGAGGAGGAAACGAGTCAAAGTACTTTTGCAAGCAAAACATCTCTGACCTTAATGTTTCTACACCATGGCATGGCTTCTGGAATAAATAGGAGTTGCATTTTTTTTACAATAGTGACATTGCAGTTGGTCCAGTTAGTCAACAACGTTCCTTACTTAGGCAGTTAATATTTGCCTGTTCCTCTAGTGTCAATTCTCCGTTAGTATTATAGCATGTTTTGATAGCATTAAATAATAGACTTTGAGCAGTTTGTTGAAGTTAAATGCCAACAAGTATTATCCACACGGGCCTTTGTTATTTCTTCCCATGTCTTTATGGGCATACATCCTGTAGTCCTTACTGTACTTACCATTAATCTTTGCTGTACTGTACTGTATTATATCGATCCACAAACACTCTGAAACACCAGGCCAAATTTTCAAGGTGCCTTAACCGACCTCTAAAGTGAGGTCTGGATCTCTAAATCCCAATTTATTAAAATATTATTTTTCATTTCCAAGCTTTTCTGTGCACAGTCTTTATATTGTGCATGCAAACGATGCATATAAGCAATTTTGTGCATAGATCATGATTTGATATGGATGATAATATGCTGGCTATGAAAACAAGAGGTGTCATTTTAATAACTGCTTTTGAAATGTGATTCTGCCCTCCAAAATCTAAGAACACGAGTAACCTTTGGCTCCTTTTTGCTTCAGTTAACATGTGTATTAGAAATTATATGCAATGATTATGATATTTCACAATTTTTGCAATTTATGGTATAGTTTAGGCACCTAGAAAGGCCTACAGAACTGGGTAATTAACTCAGTAAGAATGGGAATGGCAGGACTCTCAATATTCTGTATTATATAGTAAGTGAATGTATTTTATGGTGGGAAGTAAAACAGAAAGATGCTGCCCATTGGTTACAGTTATTGTAAACATTCTCATCTTTCCCTTCCATAAAATAAAACAAAATAAAATAGCCATAAAGTGCTCTGGAAGGCTAAATAACCCAGAAGTGCAGAGTGGGACTGAGAAACCTGCTCCCATATTTTCCCCATTTTAAATATAGCAATAAGAGGAAAAAAAAAAATCAGAACACTTGCTTGTCTTTAATATCCATCAAAACTTTAAAATAATTAAGTGATCAGTTTGCAGAGTTTGCTTTTGAGCAACCTACTAAATTAACTATTTGGTTCTGTTTAACTACTAAAAGTTTTACTTATTTCCCATATACTGCATGCAAATACTAAAAGCATCCTTGAATAGCAATGTATGTACCAACCACCTAAGATTCATAGCAGTACTTGTGAAATCCATGCATTTAAAAATAATGAGCTACTCCCCTGCTAAACCACTAAGAATGGTTCAGTTGTTAAAATAACTTTATAGTTGGGAGTGAGCTGACTTTGAAGCGTTCAGTGGTCACATTGTCAGACTTTTTCTGTAACCATAAAAGGTAGCAAATTTTAAGTGAAAGATGAAGTTCCCCAACAGTAACCTGGTTTTAAATAGTGAGGGCTTTAACCAAAAAGAAACCTATCACCCATCGCTCAGGAAGGGATCCGTGCTAACACTGCAAGAGCTGGTAATACCACAACAAAGCCCATTTCCTCTAGCCCCGACCCAAAGAAGTATTCAGAATTAAACAGGGATTACTGGAGTAAATGAATCCTGCAGGGCTGGGCTGAAAAACGTTGCTTACTCTTCAGAGTTTTGCTGTGCATAACTATCTTCTCTGTTTTCTTCTGCGAAAATATCTTTCACTTCTGTGCTTTTTATTTCCGTGTGTGAAGATGACTGATCTTCTGGCTTTCCTTCACCCTCAACAGCTTCTGTATCTCCTGTGACCTGTATGGCGCTAACCTCGCCCTGCTCCAGCACCAAAGAAACTGGCATGTCTAGCAGTCCCGTTCTTGGGTTTTCTGCATCCAGAATGGGCACTTGTGTTGTGTCTGCATTTTCAGCAGGGTTGTAAGAAAAACTCTCAGTCCCTACCTCCACTGGGATGGCATGGCTATTCCCTGCTCCTCCTTCCTCCCCATCTAATATTTCACCTTCGGACACATTCTCAGTGTGTTGCTCTGGCTGCCATCTATTGCTTTTGCAGCTTCCCACGCCTGTGCACCAAACGCTTTGCTTCATCTCCACCTCTGCCTTTGCCTCCTGAGGCGTATCTGAGCTTTCCACCAGCCATTCTGCTTGTGCCGTATTGCAGGCCCCCTCAGACACGTTCACTAAATTCGTACCATCTGTCCCCAAACTAGATGAAGATGGCTGGTCCTTCTGGAACTCAGCGCATTCTGCTGCATCTTCATTGGTCATCATCTGGCTCACTTGAATTTCTGCCACAGCCATTTCACTCATCTCGTCATTCCCTTTATTGTGCTCCTGCAGCTTTAATATCTCAGCTTCACAAATCTCCTTTGTGTTCTCAGGTGGAGTATCTGCTGGTATCTCAACCGTTAGCATTAGCAAACTCCTTATCTCATTCACATCATCAGGGGATTTACAACTCTTTTCTTCTGACTTGCTTTCTTTTTCAAGATTGTCCCCAAACCCTCCTTGTCCTGTGTTTTCATCCCGGGAAATAAGCCTTGTCTCAGTACTCGTTCCTTGGTCATTGCTTTCTTTTTTACTGTCCTCTTCAAACCCTGTTCCTACTGCATTTTCACTCTGAGATGATTTTTCCACTATTTCTTTTTCTACCTTGATTTTCTTTTCAGCATTCCTTAAAATCTCTGCTTCTGCTTCATTATCATGTGTGGAAGTCAGCTTTATCTCAGTAACTTCTTCCTGAGATTTGCTTTCTTTTTCAGTGCCACCAACAAACGCAGCATCTGTTGCCATTCGACTCCCAGAAGTTACCTTTTCCTCCAGCACTCCCTCATGTACCTGAAGTTCTTTTTTAGGGCTGCCTCCACTATCTTTCACTGCAGTCTCAGTCCCAGAATCTACTTTTTCCTCCACAGCTTCTTTTTGTGTCTCAAGCTCTTTCTCAGTGTTCACTGCACGCTCTGCTTTCACCATGTCTTCGTTCTCCCAAGCGGTTTTTCCCGCTGCAACTTCTTGTTTTGTAAGGGTAGCTGAAAGGGACTCCTGGTTTTCGCCAACATCTGTAATGACAACCAGCTGATCACCAGCTGTATTAACAGAAGTGACTGCCTCTTTGTCTGATGACTTTCTATCATCAGCATCCTTCTCCCAAGAAATTTTTCCTGTCACAATGAGTGTTTCGTCACTGTGAGTTTCAGTGTCTGACATCTCGGCCCGGGCGGGGGAAGGCTTCTTCGCGGGAGTGGTTTGTGCTGATCCTGAAGGGGTCTTCAGGTCCGTTAAACTGGACACGCTTTCACAGGGCAAGTTCAAGTTATCTTCAAAGAGGTTGTGCTTCTTCATAATGGCAGCTTCTTTTATCACTAAATAAAACAGAAAAACCAAACTGTTTTGGAAAGACTGACAGAGGTACATAGAAAAAGTGTTTTCCTGAGTTTCTAATGTTTGATATTAAAAACAACAGTAATTTTCAACTTGCTTTTAGTTTACATTTCTTTTTTGAAGGTGGGGATTTTATCTGTGTTGAATGATGGAACTTTAATATTGACCTAAGAATTGCTGTAATAGAGGCCCCGCAATGCACAAGGGTAATGTTTCAATGCAGAAGTATTTACTGAATATATGAATAAAAGTGTGCTTATTACATTAATTATTATACTGATACTTCGGAACAGGAGTGCCAAAGAGGAGCTAATAAAACTTACTGTACAATACAGAAGCTTGTCTTTTATCCAGGGTGCAGACAGACAGATCCAGAGAGATACAAGGATTTTATATATCTACATATGCCATCAAGAATTGTTTAGTTTTCTGACACAAAAGCAGAGAGATCTGCAGGGAGTACTGCACTGCCACCAGTGATGTACTGAAAGCTGCATCCAGTGGTACATTTCATTTGAGGAAATACATTTTTCCTGCCATTAAATATCACCAAGTCTTTGCAAATAAGAGCGTATTTCAATCTTTGGCCCAGGGAATCAAGACAAGATGAAGTTGGCATAATTACATTTCGTTAGAAACAGGCTTGTGCCAAGCTATCACTTTGAATTTCCCAGGTTTAGTAAAGCTGCCCCATAATTCAGATTTTAGGGCTTGCCATACATCTTTAATGAGCTGAATCCAAACACTGTAGCATTGTAACCACCAGTCCTTGGGAAAGTGGGACCTGGGTCTGAAACAACCAGACTGGGACTCTGGGAAGCTCTGAACCAAGAGCTCACCAGCCAACGGCCAAAATGTTGTTACTGTCACCTCAGGAACGTTCTCACCTTTCAGAGTTTCTTCAAGCAGTGTCTGATATAAAATCTCTTCATACACGTTCTCTACTTGGATCACGCTAGTGTAATCAGCAAAAATGAACTGCTCGTATTTCTGCAGCTCCTGTGCACACACAGAAGAAAGGAACAGATATAAAGAAATGAGAGATTTTGAGAGTCCTGCTACAACAGAGCACCTTGGAGATGCCATCTAGCAGGTCTTGCAATGCTCCTTGCTGGCTTTTGAGGTGAACTATTTGAACTACGACTAAATGAACTCTGTATGTTCACAATTTATTATGCACTTATCGAACACTGCAATTACATTTAGAAGTACAACAGCTCACTGCCATCCGCACTATAATAAACAATTCTGAAATAAACAGCTGGTGAGGAAATTACTTACTCCCTGTTTGTCCAAGGAGGCAAATCCATAGTGAGCACAGGAGAGACAGGGTTTGGTTTTGTTTTTCTAATAGGTGTGGAGCATTTTTAGCTTACTGATTTATACGCAACTGGTTGTCTAGACAATAATTGAGTCATTATCAGTAAGCAGCTGCTTGGTGATCTATTGAAAGTAAATTAAGGGACCTCTGCCCACATACATATACCTACATACAAACATCTGGAGGTTTTCAAGTAAAAGGTCAAGACTTGGGCATGTCAATTGTGCCACACACTTGCTTCTAGAGCTGGCTGCTCATTTCTGCAGGGGCACAAACACAACAAGCTTGTGGGAAATTAAACAGAAAGGGCTTGTGGGAAGTTTGCACCACCACTGCTTCCTCCGTCCTGTATGACAGAGACATGATGTGGGACTCCACCCTCTCTATATATATTCAAGATGATGAAATGCTTGCCCTTCTGCTTAGACACCACATCTTGAAGCCACTGTTGACACTCTACAAGACACCATTATTTTGGGGACAGTAAAGAAAGTAGTGACATGGAGAAGACAGTGATTTTAGATATATTTTTGAAAGCTCTAAGTTTTAATAATCCATACTGAAAGACTCACAAGCATAACTTGGCAAAACACTTGGTTTTAAACCTGTTTTTGAAACTGAAACAAGCTGGAGAGCATCAGCAAGAGCAGCGTGCTGTGGGTGAGAGCTTACAGCTCAGAGAACTGATGAGCATCAAGGGAAACAAAAGGGCAGAGAGGCCGGAATGGCTTAGGGCAGTCATCTTTCAGCAGGTACAGTGAAAATGCAAGAGGATAGGCATGGGCTTCATGAAGGGTACAGACTACGTATTACAGAATATTTAGATTAGATATTAGGAAGAAATTCTTTACTGTGAGGGTGGTGAGGCACTGGAACAGGTTGCCCAGAGAAGCTGTGGATGCCCCATCCCTGGAGGTGTTCAAGGCCAGGCTGGATGGGGCTTTGAGCAACCTGGTCTGGTGGGAGGTGTCCGGGGTTGGAACTTGATGATCTTTAAGATCCCTCCCAACCCAAACCATTCTATGATTCTATTTATTTTGAGCAAAGGTGAGCAGCATTCCAACTGGCCTCTGATTCAGCCACACTGCCAATATCTCTGTGAAACTCTGGTAGCCACACTTGCTGAGTACTAACCTACCCTATGATTAAGAACAACAGAGACTGTCTCTGTATGTTCGTTTCCTGATTGTTGACGCAATCACTTCCCTTTAAAATCACTAAAAGCAAGCACATGCCCTGTCTGTTCGCTTCTCCTGCTGCCCAAGCAGGAGCAATTTGGCTTTGGAGGTGGTTGTCAGCAGAGGCTGTGTGTGGTCACAGCCATGCCTCCGGGTGCTGCTGAAGAGGAAAGCACCCTCTCCCACGGACTGAATTTCAGCCTGCAGAAGGGCTGCTGAACACAAGGACAAGTTCATAACCTATAATTGTAGCTGCCCAGAGAAGTCCAGTTTGAGGGGACTTCAAATCTCTAAGGAAGAAATGAAATGGGGATGGGCAAAGGTCTGCAATTATCTTTGAGAAAGCAAGCTGTCTATACAGTTTCCCCGTTTCCTGAAATCTTCCCTATGCTTCACATCTACCCAATCCGTGAACTGACAAATTTGTGTCATCTGGCCGAGCAGGCAGCCATTCTGCATGACTCCCCAAGAAAAAACAGTTCTACAGAGTTGAGGATTTACTGCCAAGGTGTTAATTCTTCCCTGACTGTTATTATTGGGGTTTTTTTAATCACAGAAACCTACTGGTTTGCATGTCGAAGCCAGTGTCTTCTGCATTGTGGGCAAAGTAATCTGTACCAGTGCTTCTTGAAATATCTTCTTCCGGATAGTGCTGCTGTCATAATCATATTGCTGTCAAAACAGAAAAAAGAAAAATGAGCCTAAATGTGTTTGGGGTTATTAATCACTCATAAGGGGAACTGGTTCTTATTAACTTGTGATGTGTTAATTAACAGGTGACAGGTGAATCCCAAAGGATATCACATCACAGGCACACCCAGGGGCTTGAATTCCCATGCAGGTTATTCCAGTTTTTACAAAAAATCCCTAAAACCTGGTTTTATGGGATCTCTTTATGGGATCTCTTTAAGGGATCTCTTTCCCTTCATTTTTTTCTGCCTAGGCAAGAAACAACCCCTTGATTGCTCTTTCCATGCACTGCCTCTTCGGAGAGTAATGAATTCTAGGGGTGGGCTAATTATAAAGCTAATAAAAAATTATTTACCCAGATCCACAACATCATCTCCAGCTGATTTAATTGCAGTTAAAAGGACTGCACATATAAATACTTTTACAGGTGTCTGCCCAGAACTAGGTTTTACTCCCCAAATGAGCAGCTTTGTTAAGTGCCACCAAATCAGAATTTCCAGCTGGATGGTAAGAGATAGCTTCTTTCAAATACTGAGATAAATTCACATAAAATACGTTTTCAGTTTCCAAAAAGTCAGAACCCAAGGTCTTCCAGTGCAAATGCTGCAACATTTACCTTCAGTACTCTCAGCTTGACTTTCTCAATGCTTGTCGCAACTTTTGCTGAGTCTGCCTGGCGACTTGGAGAGAACAGCTGCTCAAAAGTATAAACTGCATTTTCCATCAGCTACAAATAACAATTGAAAAAACTGTTAAAGACCAGTAACATAAAATTCCTACAGGTGTAAAGAAGCATGATAAATGTAACCATTAATTTAAATTGTATTTTTGAGAAGGTGGAGAAAGGATAATAGGCCTAAAATCAATAAATATTTCAAGTACTTTAAAAGATTGTGGCAGGGGAAGAAAAGCCTTGTTTAGTTTAGATCACAATACTCGGGTTTGGAATGAGAAACCAAAAAGAAGATTGCCTAATGCAAGAGAGTAAGAAAATGAAACTGTCTCAACTTGCATCTTGAGTTTACAGGCAGGGCAATACTAGGAAGTCTGCGAATGTAACTGAACAGACAGGTATATCAGCAAACTTACTCAGAGTAGATTCATTTATGTTGTCCAAAATCTTTCTGCTCTATCTCAGTTCACAGAAGGTTAACATGCACAGAAATGTTGCAATAAATAATGAAAAGTAAGCCTTGGTATCGTTATTATGCTATCACGGCTTTCTTGTATAGATTTAATCTCATGTCACCATCCAAACCGATAGTGAAAAAGAAAAGAAATAGAATTGATCATCTATATAGAGAGGCCATAGACAAAACTCATTGTCCCTAATAAGAAGACCCCCATTGAGTCCTACCAGATTCTAATGGTCTTAATCATTAACACTGCAGATAATTTGTTAAAAGTAATTAATCAGTAGCCTTCCTTATAATACAACTAATTATCAGCAAAAACTGCACAGAGTGCAATAATTTCTCACAGCATTATGTTAGGCTGGCATTGCCATATCTTAATTAAAGTCATATCCTTAATTAAAGTCCCTACTCTGAAAAGTGATTTCAGTAAAACAGTTCTGCAAACAGTTATTATGTCCCCTTATGAGATTTTGCCTTTTTTAGCTGTTTCCATTCAAATTTTACTATATTCTTATTGGAGAAGTACAGGGCCATCCACAGGGAGGCTGCCCGTACTGCTGGGTCTTCCTTTGCATCACATGGGACTATCCCAGAGGATATATATAGACAGCCATATACTATAGAGGACTCCCTGTTGTTTGTAAATTAATTTGTGCATACTTTTGGCTGAGACATGTTTTTCATTCCTCCTTGGCTAGTAATATTTTCATGAATGAAAATATGCAGTGACAAATCCTCCGATTTGTCACGCAGATCCTCCTGGAAACTCTGCTAATGCACATGGAAAATAAGGAGGTGACTGGTGACAGCCAGCATGGCTTCACCAAGGGCAAATCGCGCCTGACAAATTTGGTGGCCTTCGATGACAGGGTACAGCGTTGGTGGATAAGAGAAGACCTACTGACATCATCTACCTGGACTTGTGCAAAGCATCTGACACTGTCCCACATGACATCCTGGTCTCTAAATTGGGGGGATGTGGATTTGATGGATGGACCACTCGGTCGATAAGGAACTGGCTGGATGGCTGCACTCAAAGAGTTGGGCTCAATGGCTTGATGTTCAAGTGCAACCAGTGAAGAGTGGTGTTCCTCAGAGGTCAGTACTGGGACCGGTGCTGTTCAACATCTTCGTTGGAGACATGACAGTGGAATTGAGTGCAGCCTCACAGAGTCTGCCAATAACACCAAGCTGCGTGGTACGGTCGACATGCTGGAGGGAAGGGATGACATCCAGAGGACAGGCTGGAGAGGTAAGCCCATGTGAACCTCATAAGTTCAACCAGGCCAAGTGCAAGGTCCTGCAGGTGGGTTGGGGCAATCCCAAACACAAATACAGGCTGGGCAGAGAATGGACTGAGAGCAGCCCTGAGGAGAAGGACTTGGGGGTGCTGGTGGATGAGAAGCTCAACATGAGCTGGCAATGTGCGCTCGCAGCCCGGAAAGCCAACTCCATCCTGGGCTGCATCAAAAGAACCGTGGCCAGCAGGGTAAGGGAGATGATTCTGCCCATCTACTTTGCTCTTGTGAGACCCCCACCTGGAGTTCTGTATCCAGCTCTGGAGCCCCCAACATAAGAACATGGGCCTGTGGCAGCGAGTCCACAGGAGGGCCACAAAGATGCTCAGAGGGCTGGAGCACCTCTGCTATGAAGACAGGCTGAGAGAGTTGGAGTGGTTCAGCCTGGAGAAGAGAAGGACCCGGGGAGACCTTATAGCAGCCTTCCAGTACCTAAAGGGGACCTGCAGGAGAGATGGGGAGGGACTCTTCATGACAGAGTGCACTGATAGAATGAGGGGCAATGGTTTTAAACTAAAAGAGAGGAGATTTAGATTAGATATTAGGAAGAAATTCTTTACTGTGAGGGTGGTGAGACACTGGCACTGGTTGCCCAGAGAAGCTGTGGTTCCCCCTTCCCTGGAAGCGTACAAGGCCAGGCTGGATGGGGCTTTGAGCAACCTGCTGTAGTGGGAGGTGTCTCTGCCCATGGCAGGGGGCTTTAGACCATCTGTAACATCTCTTCCGACTCCAACTCTAACCATTCTATGACTTGCAGATAATGTAGGATTGGACTATACAGGCTGTATTTATAAATGGAAAAGGAGAAGATAGAGGTTTACTCAATTTATGTGTGCCTCAGAAGGCTGTAAAGGCTCGTGCACTGCAAGACCTTGGATACAAGAAAAAGACAGGATCAGTGTAGAGTTAAGTCTGAGACTAATTTAAAAAACAGCTCGTTTTTTACTTCAATTTTTTATTTGAAGCAACTTATAAATTGGCGTAGTTCTGGTGAAGTCACTAAAGCTGTTTATGCCCGTTGAGCACTGTGCTCCCAGATTTCCTTAGATTGGCCACTAGAGGATGCCAAGCTTCCAAGCCAAGGAATCCTGCTCCAGCCTCCATCCCATTTAGACTTAAGCCAAATGCGTCTTTTACGTTAAGACTATGTAAGCATAGACATGTTGGAACTTACTCGTTAATAAAATAAATGTCCATGGACACGAAGTGGAACTACTTAGTATTCTTATGAGAAAAAAAAAAACCAGCCTTGTAAAGAGAGAGAAGCAATAACAGCATTTTTAGATACCAGACTTTTAAAGAGAGAAAGGCAGTAACAGCATTTTTAGAACAACTAGCGCTTTAATTTAATTTATTTACGGAAATTTTGACTCATGTTCTGTTCAGAAAAAAAAGTCCACTTGGTTTCCATGGGATATATTTTCTGTCTAATTCTTTGACTTGACCCATAGTCTTCACTTATTGAAAGACATTTTATCTGGCAGCATTTTGGAATGGTTCCCCCTGAAAAACCCAAACAGGAAATCAGAATTTTATTTCTGATAATTCTTTGGCTGCTGATCATGGCTGTACTTAGAAGACCTGCTTTTAGGAAAACCCTATCCCAGCACTGTGCTAGAGACTCAGTTTCCATATTCGTAACTCCCCCTCCACAGAACTGGAACAGCTCCATTTCACAAGATTACTGACTAGATTATTTAGTTTCTCAACTACGGATTAAAATCACAGCATTCAACATAGAGCCACAAGGCCAAATCTGCCTGGGATCTGGCAATCGAAGTAAGTCTACTGGCCAGCTCCTAATAGATTTCTGGCCAGGCATCCAGAAGAAATAAAAGCAAAGCAAAATTATAGCCTATACCAATACACACTAGAGGGAAAAAAGAGGTAGAGTCCATTTTTCATCTGAAATGATGTAGTCACTTCAACCATTCTCATGAGAAGTGAAGCTGGCTAAAGCACCTACACGCAACTACATCCTGAGACACCCTGTCCAAGTAATTGCTGGTTTCTAACATTAATTGCTTTACTTTATATTCATGAGAAAATAAACCACCAAGGAGGAGACATTATATTTTGGTAAAATATATTTAAGACGCATCCTGAAAAATCAACCCTTGAGTATGGAAATGAACTAGATTTTATTTGGTTACAAGCACAACTTTCTTGAGTGTTGAGACACTGGAAATTCAGATCATGAAAGTTCAGGGGAAGAGATGATCCATCCAAAATTTTTGTGCCTTGCCAAAAGACTCACAAACATGCAACCTCACAAACATAAATGTCAAACAGCTTCTAGCTGTGTTTTTCTTAGGTTTCGTTATCTCTAATTTGATTGAGAGATATTCTGGGAGTTTTGTGCAGGTTTTTATCAAGTTTACTTTGAAGCAGATTAGACGGACAAACCTAAACTGTTCTCCCAGGAGAAAAAAAATGGGTCTTACAGTACCTCTTGCATAAAGTTCTGTGTCCTCTGAATTACAAAATCGATGTGATAGATCTTGAAGCGACTCTTGAGGTCTTGAAGGAGCTCCTGGAGGAGGTTCACTTTCAGATAGCAGGGCTCCATTTTCACAGAGTTGAACGGTAGTTTCATAAGCTGATCCACATTCTGCGTTCCAGTGGAGGAAGAAAAAGTTTGGAGAGAAAGCAACCAGAGGTGAATTTTTAATAGAGAATGTAACAGCGGCCCTAAAGCAAATTCTGTTATCTACACTCTAGTTGCACAAATACTGCAAGACTCTAAATGACAAAATCAAGCACTAACATACTACCACCTGGGAAAGCAAATACTGCTTGTCCTTGTGCTAATGTAAAAGGCTGCAGTTACATTTTTGTCTTACCTCCTTCAGCTTCGTGATATCATTTGTATTCTGGAAATCCTGGATGATTTCATTAACTTCTTTATCAAAAAGTGAGCGGACTTCAGTGAATCCAGAACTCACTGGACCCATGAGCTCCTCCAATATGGATGCGAGAAATGGCTGGATAAGTTCTGTGCAGCACTTCTGGGCAGGCTCAGAAACAGTAGCTAGAGTGCCAGACAATACAACGGTTGCATTTAGGCTACTAGGAGATACAGTGAAAGAAGTAATCTGATCTACTGTACAATGAACTAAATGCCTCCATGTTTTTCCCTGGAGTCACACCTCTGCAAAGATGATGAGGGTGATGAGAGTGATGAGAGTTTATAATTTTATGAGTGACAATGAAACATCTTTTCCCATGCCTCACCTAACCAAACTCTAGCAGCTTGGTGGCACTGTGAGAGCAGAGGAAAGGGCAGCTGTCAGCATTCATACACACTGGGAGGCTTGCACAGAGTGTGTCCACAGTGATTCCATAAGGAGTTACCCAAACTTGGTACTCTACAGTTCACTGAAAGCATCGTAGTCTGTTATGTGAGAATATCAACAGAACATCCTGAGTTTTATCAAAACAACTCCTAAGTTATCAGCTATTTATTTATTTGCTAGTTTAAGCAACATCAACTAATGTTTTGCCTGCTTTTCACACTCATTTTTATATTCATGGAAAAATTATAATTATTTCACATTAGTTTAAACCCACTGAAGAAGCCCTTTGGTTTAAGCATTCTTTGGTAGCCTATGAATTTGTCACATAACCAGAACCCGGTTCTGTGGAGCATTTCTAGACATCAGGTCAAAATCACTACACAATAATGCTCATATAACCTGTATCTTCGTTACATAAGGCTGTCCAAGTGAAAATGAAAGCCGAATGAGCTTCAGGATACTCAAAACCCGTCAGCTCTAGATCCAACTTGAGAAGACCTGGTATTCTCATAGACACAACAGCCACAGGTATCAGTTCCCAGCAAAAGCAGCGGAGGTTCAAAGCATTTGTTTTCTGAAAATCAGTGTCTCCAGTTGGATTTTTCAAAACACATGAGAATTTAAAAATGATGTCATCTGGTAATTTGAGCAACACAATGGGAAACATTAAAAAAAATTGCTCCACAACACAACTGCTCCTCCACTAACCTTTGATTTTTCCAGCTAAGAAGTTTTTGGAGCTCAGAATCTGATCCATGTCCGAGCGAATGGTTCCTTCAAGAGTTTTTGCAAAATCTCTGCATTCTTCTTTCAAGGTACTTAATCCTTCTGACACCTGCTGCTGGACTAAGCCGTAAGTTTCTTCTACAATCTAAAACCAAATTAAATTAAGAAGCATAGATTAGAATCATCACACACAGTCAACTGCTGTGAGAAACAACTACTCTGCATGTATCAGTACTTACACCAAACCAGGCCCGCTTCCTATCATTCCTCTTTCCTTTCATTTTAGGCAGGATCATTGTCTGAAGGTTAGGCAGGAGTTCCTCCATCACAAGGTTGCTCAGAATCTATATGGTCAGAAGATTAAAATGACATGTTCACACAGTGTTCTTCATCTGAAAACTTTCATCACTGAATGATGTGCAAACACAGGCAACCTCAAATACATAATGGCTTAGCTATCCCAGGTTGCCAGGAGGCAATCTCCTCCCAAAACCTTCAGATTCTTGAACAAAAAACATATGAAATATATAACCTAAGAAGATATTCCGTGACAAAGGTGCACGACAGCAGAAAGGCAGGGGCAAGAAAAGTGCTAAAAGGACTTCTACACTTCAAGTGGTCATGAGGGAATGTAGGAAAATTGAGGAAAAGGTATCATTGCTCTATTTTTGGTTATTTCTGTAAGTAAATTGTTGGTCTATCATTGCTGTATTTTTCTAAATTGACATTGAGTACTTTTCTCCCTCAAGAATATTTTCACTCTGAAACAGGGTTCAGTGGTTGTAGAAGAGATGCATCACCCTCTGTGATCCCAGCATCTAACTGGCAATTCCGTCTTGCAGATGGCTCCAATTAGAAAGAAAAGACATTGGACTGGGAATACAGATGATACCAATTTTGGGGAGTGGTCAATACGCTGGCAAGCAAGGCTGCTATTCAGAGCGACCTAGATGGGCTGAAGAAATGGGTGGACAAAAACCTCATGGAGGTCAGCAAAAGCAAACGCACAGTCCAACATCTGGGATGGAACAATCCCGTACACCAGTATAGGCTGGCAACAACTGGCTGGAAAGCAGCCTGGTGGACAAGAAATTCAACATTCGTCGACAGGGTGCCCTCACAGCAAAGGGCAATAGCAGGTTGAGGGAGGAGAACATTCGCCTCTATGCAGCAATTGTCAGACTCGAGTGGCGTCCAGTTTGGGGTTCCCCAGTACAAGACAGATCTTGACCACTGGAGTGAGTCCAGCAGAGGCCACCACGATTATCAAGGGATGGAGCACATGACACGTGAGGAGAAGCTGAGGGAACTGGGTTTGCTCAGCTTTGAGAAGAAGAGGCTCGGGGGAGACCTTATTGCTGTCTACAACTACATAATGGAGGATGTTGGGCAGCCAGCCAGACTTTTCTTGGAAAGGCACAGGGAAAGGGAGAAGGTGACGGTTACAAGTAGCAACAAGGGAAACAGCAATCAGGTATTAAGAAATATTTTTCACCATGGAGGCAGTCATGGGAACAAGTCATGCAATCTCCAACCTTGGGTATCTTCAGAACTCAACTGCACAAAAGCCCTAAAGTTGGCTTTGCTTTGAACGGAGGACTGGACCAGATAACCTCCAGCGATCCCCTTTTAACTAAACTGTTCTCTGGTTCTGTGGTTCTTTTGGTAGCCTACCTAGCTTTTTACAGAAGAAGGATCAAAGTCTGTCTTCTTCATGGTTTCATTCAAAGCCTGGTTTCATTCACTGGCACCCATTTCAGAAGTTTTCTTCAGAATTACCCACTCAGGCTTTGCAATTCCTCTGTCTAGTTACGAACCACAACTTCTTCCTTGCCCATCCCACCCACATGCACCAAACTGCCAATAAATACACAGAGTTACAGACACACGTCCGATTTTGAGAGTCTAGGCTTTCCTCTCCATTTTTTTATTTATTTACGGACACTATATCTCTGGCCTGAGAAAGCAACAAGACCACTCTTTCTCCTGCGCTTTCCTCTTGCTGTTATCCAGCAAGGCAGACTATGCGAGCAGAGAGAAGTTGTTTATCATGGGACCTGCCCTATTTCTATTTCTTTGTGATCCCAGGTCTCTGAAAACATTTCCTATGGAGGGATTTATCACTGCTGGGGATATATGCTGGATTCTTGAATTTCTCTACTTAGAATCATAGAATTTTCTAGGTTGGAAGGGACTTTTAAGATCATCTAGTCCAACCATCAACCTAACTGATAAAAAACCATCACTAAACCACGTCACTAAACACTATGTCAACCTGTCTTTTAAATACCTTTTAAATACCATCCAGGGATGGTGCCTCAACCCCTTCCCTGGGCAGTCCATTCCAAGGCTTAATAACCCTTTCAGTAAAAAAATTTTTCCTAATATCCAACCTGAACCTCCCCTGGCACAACTTGAGGCCATTTCTTCTTGTCCTGTCGCCTGTGACTTGGGAGAAGAGACCAACCCCTGCCTCCCTACACCCTCCTTTCAGGCAGTTGTAGAGAGTGAGAAGATCTCCCCTCAGCCTCCTTTTCTCCAGGCTGAACAACCCCAGCTGCCTCAGCCTCTCCTCATAAGACTTGTGCTCCAGACCCCTCACCAGCTTCGTTGCCCTTCTTTGGACCCACTCCAGCACCAAAATGTCTTCTTTGTGGTAAGGGCCCCAAAACTGGACACAGCACTCGAGGTGGGGCCTCACCAGTGCCCAGTACAGGGGGAAAAGTGTCTTGATTACTTTAAGTGTCTTGATTTTGAACGAACGACCTCAGTCCCATATTTGGTTCCCTCAACCTCATGATTCAGAGGAGGGAGGGACATCTTTTATTTCTGGACATGTTCGTTTTCTGTTCATAGATCTTGCCCAGGTGCGTTTGTGCTGGCCCACAGTTACATATGCACAGCTGCTCATTTGTGATGGCAGAGGCAATACGGTTGTGCATGTGCTGTACATAGCACATAACCCTTTCCCCAAGGCTTCTTATCCATCCTGACTGCACAGCACATACGAGGTTGTCCACAACCTCGTGAGAGCTTTAAAGTGCAGTGGATATCCTGCAAATCAGAGAGACATAGTAACCCTACAAAACAGCAGACAAAATGCATCTTAAGGTTCTGTACGTTTCTCATTTACTCTGGGTAAAGGATTACTGCTTTGCCCAACAGTTTCAGTCAAGTCTCACAGACAAAGTACATAGTCCTCCTTCCTCTCCAGTGGGGCTTGAACAGAGTTTATGCCACGTGATGCATATTTGAACCCAGGTCTTTCCTTTGCCCAGCATGGTCCTCATCCAAGGATCGCTGCCCTGATGCACCCAGCTGCTGGCTGAGCCAACGCAGAGTGCAGAAACACTGCTCAACTTCACGTTTTCATCATGCCAGTGCTTTTTCATTCGTGCCAGTGCTCCCTGACTTTCAACCTCGCGTATTACAGCTGCCTGAGCGGGTTTTAGGCATGAACCAACACCACGATAGGGAAACGGTATAGGAACTCACACAGCAAAAATAAGTAAGCAAGGGCTCTGACTGCGTGCCACAGAGTGTAAAACTGAGCACCTCCTGGGCATGACAGCCCTTACAGAAATATAACACACAATACCTTACTTACTAATATACCTGCAATATATAATATTTATATATTCATATATATTTTTTGTTGTTTCATATAACTTAAGTTCTTACAGATTAGGCCACACCACCACTCAAATTCAGCTATGCTGACTCAAATACCTGCCAAAACCAATAGAGTAATTCAGGTCCTAAACTATTAAGTCACTTAAAAATATCTCACAGATAACCCAAACTGGAGCACCACAGACCAAATAATAAATGTGACAACGGATCAAACATACTCTGAAGAAGCTGAACTCTCTGGAAGTATTTTTAGGAATGCTGGGTTGGCTTTATATTTCTGTACTAAAAGGTGCACTGTAGGGGCTTGGGTGTTTTTAATCCCTTATTTAGCTATCCTTGATTTACCAGTATGTTATTTCAACATTCATGTGGCACTGATCAATGGAGTTTTACACTAGTTTAACACTGGTGTGCTGTAGCACTCTCACTATGAGGCTGCACCGTTGGTTCTAACAAGCATTGTCAAAAATTTCCTGGTTTTAACCCTGTAATCTCAGCCCTTACTTTCAGAAATACCATCTGCAATTGAATTTATCCTTTGTTAGCAATGAAACATTGAAAATGAAAAAGAACAAGAACAAAAACAGGAAAAGGAACTTTCATGACACAAAATGAAATTAATAGTTCTTCAGCCGAGCGACTGGGTACTTACTAAATATTATATCCATCTTGCAGTTCGGAGGCAGAACTGTGTGAGCTAATGTTGCAAAGATTCTGGCATTATAAATGAATGTCAGGGAATATATTTATTGGCATTCTGCAGAGATTTTTACAGCAACAAATTGGAGCTTGCTTGTTCCAAACTATTCACTTAGCTTGGATATTTGCCTAAAATAATTATTATATTTGGTCAAAGCAGGCATGAGAACACACTATACTTACAGAATGAATTATTACTAAGAAGATAATAGTGTAACTAGTCTGGATGTCTTCTGATTACAGTTCTCTTGAGGTATATGGGTTATGAGTAAGTAGTTGGCAAGCAACAGGAAAAATAAAACATAAAATGAAACTAGTGCTATAATAGCTCCATAGCTTGAGGGAGGAGGGGAGAAGAGAAAAACCCTCACTCCATCCACTGGAAGGATGAAACTCCTTATACTAAAGAATTTATTATCAGATGTTAGCAGGAAACCTCAATCCCTAACATGATGGCACTGGGAAAGACACCATCTATAGATTCTTCTACAGTTTCCACATTTTTCAGCATTTCGAAGGTAGACTTCTCCCAACAGAATAATCTGGTTTCTTAAAACAAAACCTTGGATTGTGAACTCTCCATCAGGCTTTTTTCCATTTTCCCAAAGGGAAGCCAGATTTCATCAAGGAAAACACCCAGCAGCTGGTACTAAAGTAAATATTTGCTGCTGAGTGTTCAGCGCTTTGGAAAAAAAAATTATAAATCTGGGCCCAACTAATGTCTCAACTGCACTTAAAGACACCTGGAGTGATGCCAAAGGGAGTTACTTCAGTGACCATCAGTGCTCCCAAGCTGCTCACTCAGGTGCCCAAATACGGACCCAGACCCCAAGTTTAGCGTCTCATCTCTGAAGAACTGAAGTTCACAGATTTTTGGTGTTTTGTGACTGCTACTACATAAGACTCTGTTTCAGAGGTTTGGCACAATAAGTAGGTCTACTAATTTATCTCACTGATTTACCAAAACTATAAACAGCAGCAAACGTGGTAGTGGGGTGTTAGCAAGTGCCTTGTTTTAGACACAGCATTTATTCACCAACTGATGCCGTTCCATAAAATTAGAGTAGATGTTTCAGCCTTTCATGGAAATGTGTCTACCCCTACATTCCAGCACAACACAACAACTTTAGTTCACAGTACATTTTCTTTCACTTTTTAGTAAAAAACTCAAAATAGGGTTTATTGAGAAGAAATATCACTTATGTATCAGTAACAACTATCTTGATATCTTGGGTATTTCTGCCTACTAGATTTTCTTTTCTAAAATGCCATTTTTTTCTCAAGCGGCTTTATAACCTTCACTATCCTTAGAGCTGCCATATCCAAAGCCAAAAAAATAAAATTAGGGAGATTTTTTTTTACCTCTTTTTCGTTGCCGGTTATCATTTCCCACGTCCCATAGTGGCCTTTCTCCTGCCGGAAAAACTGAATGGCTTCTAAGAATGCCTCGACTTCGTAAGTGGTCTGCTTGAGAAAATCTAAGGGAAAAAAAAAGTAACACAAAAGACTTAACTCATAAATAAC
Source organism: Arenaria interpres (assembly GCA_013399435.1). Lineage (NCBI taxonomy): Eukaryota > Metazoa > Chordata > Aves > Charadriiformes > Scolopacidae > Arenaria > Arenaria interpres. Next base: position 134,262 of record VXAK01006044.1, read on the forward strand.
CTTTTAAAAAAATAACTGTCCTTTTGGGATGCATTTTCCTGTTCCATGTGCATCCAGCAGTAACATTTTAAAGTCATTTACTAAACCTGAATCTGAAGACCTTGGGCTTTCATTAAGACTTAGAAGCATAATCACATTGCACATATGAACTATCACAAGCCATCCCATCTAAGCTGAGAAGTGAAACCAACACCAGCAAGTGTTGATATGGAGCACACGATAAGTAAGAGCTTTATGGCAGCAAGCCTCGTCTGTGGTGTGCTTTGCCAAGGCAGTCATTAAGATATGAAAGCTCATCCCTTGTCTTTATACCTATAAGCAATGTAAGATGGTACATAGGAAGACTTTGACAACACATGCCAAGGCCAAGAATAGGGAGGTTATACCTCTTATTTAAGATTAAGTATTTAAGATACTGATAGTTAGCTGATTGCAGCATGTTGTACACCCTCGATAAATTGCTGAACCTTGAGTTAATGCTCAATATTCTTTCCTTTGTTTTATTAAGGAATTGATGATCAACATGAATTTTCGGGGACATACAGTAAATCAGACCTGGACAAAGTAAGCACCATGGTCACACCAATTAACCACAAAAAATTCTGACAAAATCGTGCTGCTTTCCCTAAATCTTTCAGTAACATTTAAACACAGCTCCAGAGTATCTGGTTATTGCCCCCCAGGTACTACTGCTAGATGGTAGCTCTTCCCAAGAACAGCGCAGTAGCCTGGCGACACCGTTGTACAAAAGAGATCACAGCACGGAGAAACCCAACAAGTGGCTGAGTTGTTTTCCTCTTACAAACTCTGGATAACCAGTCATGCAACAGATATTACATCTCAGGCAACTTTTTCTGTCCAAACTGCTAAAGGCTTTCAAGACAGTTGCAGCTAACAGTCTTCTTCACACGACAGTGCAGAAAACCACAGCTAATTAAGACTGCAACAGCAGTCACACGGCAGAACTAGTTTGTAATGATTTGGTGAGAAACAGTCCCTCTGCCTCAAAAGGTGGAAAAGCTCCCTAGAGCAATTAGGCTGCTTGACAAACCTGAGTAAGAATTTTGGGCTGAAAAACCAGCGCTGAAATACTTCAGGAATTTAAGTGCTGTGTCTTTCCTGTGAAACAGAGATTCAGGATTATTGTCAGGATTATTATCTTAAGGGAAAAACAAAGCCACGATGGTTTATTGTCCCCTCTTCAAGGTTATTTACTTGCAGCCTTGATCAGCTGAAGTCCTGTTGTGCACGTTAGGAAGAAAGGAGGGAGGAAGAAGAACCGTGATTCTCTCAAAGGTAAGCATGCTGCTTTAAAAGACACTGGTATGAATAAACAATGGTTATATGAAGCATCAGAGAGTAAATTCTCAAGCCTTGTCTGTCAAGCAAGACGATTCTTTCAACTTGTTCAGGAAACTTCTAAGGAGAGAAGCTTTATAGGAGGCTTGCATACATGCCAAGGGCAATACCGGGATTATACAAATTATGGGAAACATGAAGGATTAGCAGTGCAATAACGCCTGAAATGTCTCCTTCATGTGCTCTACACAAAAAGGAAAGCTACCGAAACCTCCAATTAATTTCATCAAGGCTTCACCCTGGCTACTGCTTGAAAACAGAACTGTATAGATTTTATCTACATGGCAGATAATGAGGTTTCAGATCTGCTAAGAGCCCAAGCGTCAGAACTTGCTCTTTCAGAATCTCCCCTGGGCATAACAATTACTTCAGGAAGGTATGTTATACATACTGAGGTGCAGGAAACACACTCTCAGTGCCACTCTATAGATACCAACCCTGTTCTGCAGGTATTTGGAAATCCAGAAAGATCACGCAATTTTTTCAAGCTCACAATGATGATCAAACATCAGAAAACCAGCCATGTAAAATCCCAACCATTCCTTCACTGATTCCTCCTGGATTTATAGCATTTTTAACAGCAAGTTGCAACAGGATGCTAAAATACCAGTAAAAGAGTTGTAAGTCAGGCCATTCACGGCCAAGAGAATATCCGCTGGTGGCAGCTTTAATGAAAGAATGGAGTAATCCACCTGAGCAACTGCTGGAGTGTTGCATCTGAAAGCTTTTGTCCTCCCAAAATTAAACTCTGAATATTCTGACATGAATAGGGCCAGGCTTGGCTGGAGGAAGGGAGAACTGCAGCTCCCACAGCCTCTCCGATCATGACTCACATGTTTTCCTTCTTCACAGCTGTGCTCCCTCCTAACCAAAAGGGACAAGAGACTACCCAAAGGGCTGGATCTTGGACCTGCTGAGATGATGCTGTGCCAGTGCTGTCAAGAGTCTCCCTTCTAAGATCATCGTTTTAAACTCCGTGCTCAAGGGAGTATTTTCTCTCTGCTCTGAGTGTCCCCAACTCTGTAGAAAAGTGGAAAGAAGGTGCTAAAAATCCAAGAGCAATTAATTTGAATAGTTCATGGGAAAAATATCGAGCTGTACCATAAAACCCCAATCACACATTCTTTCCTATGCCAGTAAGCACAGGAGAAAAACACAAGTATGGCAGCCTTTACTACAAAACCAGCTTAAAGTAGAAAGGAAGCTTTATCCTTCAAGGCTACTTCAAATGCTTAAATTAGGGAATTTTATTCTCACTTTCCATAGGAGGAAAAGATTGCATCAGCGATAAGACACTGAACAATCAGATCCGTCCAGCATTGCGCTGTGTAGAAGCTGTTGGTGAGGCACACAAGACAGAGGCACATTCATGGGATATGGCTCAAGAAAAGGGAATTGTACCCAAGCTGAAAGGAGCTGCGGTGCACATCCTCCAAGATTTCAGCAGGGAAGAGCTAGGGCTTCTGTAAATCAGATCCAGCAGTTTATGAAAAGGCTAGAGGGCCACGGCAGGCTTGGCAGCCAGCTCCGTTATGCCATAGCAAAGCAAGGAAAACAATGAATAAGCTGTTGGGGTAGCCCCACTTGCGTGCAAGAGAGAGGATGATGCGTGGGAGATGGAAGCAGACACTGCAGCTGCAAACAGGGCAGGTGGTAAACCCCAGTGGTATCAGGAACGATTATTCATCAGCAGAAAGGACAACGTGTGCTTCACTCTCCTGGAAGCCCGCGCAGGGGGTTCCCCTTAAACAACTCTGTCTGGCACCTATCATGAGTGAGGCACCTTGTCCCTGCTGTTTGTAGGAAGTGGAGCATGTTAGGGGACACTGGTGCTGTGGTGGTTGTAGCTTATCCTTATCCAACTCCCATAGAATGCCATAAAGTTTACTGAATGTCCTCCAGCAAAAGGCCAGTGAGGCTTTGCAGGTACCCAGACTGATGCTATATGCTTAATCCAGGCTGGTCTTCACTTGGAAAATTACCCAGCCAGCTTCGCCATCAGCTAATTAATATAACATCAGATTATTTGTGGAGAGCAAAATGAAATTCTGTTTGTTCTGTTTAATTTTAAAATAAGAAAACCCACCTAGAGACTCTGTCTTTACATATCCAAGTGTGGAACCTAATTTTAATAACAAATACAGTATTGCTAACCAGAGATTCCTTTTTTAAATACAACAGAATAACTGCTGTAAAACTCCTTTTAAAAAGATGGAAGGACATCTGGAAACACCATGACTTCATACATCTCCCCAAATTTGCACGTCTCTCAGAGGCACAGCTGAGTTTGCTCAGTACTGCAGAAAGCTGTCTGTAGGAATGAGCTTCCTTGCAGCATATAAACAGTTTAAATCTCTCTTAAAAAATAATATATATATCAAACATTAACTCATCAAAATAATCCATCGAGCACCAGGCTACTCGACACCCACTGAGTGCACTTGCACCTGGTGTAGAAGTGTTAACTTAAGAGGCTCCCTTTTCGAATTTCAGCTGTATCCCACGTTTTGGCTGCTGTGGGACTTGGAGTCTCCTAATGAGGTGCTCCAGGCTCCAAGCTGCGGCTCCCTCTCTGTCACGTGGCAGATAAATGTTTGGTCCTAAGGGTGCATAACGAGGAAATCTTTAGTCCCAAGTTCCTACGTGCTCTCCCACCCTTGGCAGGACAGCTGCACCTTTGTTGGAAGATGGATGTGTTGCTGGCACATTGCTTAAAAGCCTCCCCCCGGAAAAGGCCATCTGAACAATTTTTTTACTTGCTAACACTTCTTGTGTGTGTCTAAAGACAGCAGTGGAAATTAATTGCCCTGGTGAATGCAGTCTCGTCCATAGCCATAGACCGACCAGTCTTACATCAGTCAAAACACCGAAGAACTCTGTGCAAAACTTCTATAAATATGCCTCATTATCAGAGAGGGTGAGTGTCAGAGACCTCGCTGCCTCTAGCTAAAATAGTGGATTCTCAACAAATCCAGATAAAATCAAATCTGTATTTGAACATTCCAGTTCAAATTTTGTACCTGCATGTGCTGCAGACTGCTGCACTGGCTCTCCTGCTGTGCTCTGTGGCAGGAAGCTCAAAACCAGCTGATATTTAATCACTTAGATGACAGGTTTTCTAAATTACAATCAAAGGAAGATGCCTCTTTAACATTACATTCCCTAAGCTGCCACGCTAGCTGTTAAAAAGCAAGTATTTCAATACCCAGTTTAAACTGTGTGTCCCTCTGAACAATAATTGTCATTAATAATGCTATTCAAACTCATTATTGCAGCATGAAAGAGGCTAGAAGACAGCTGGTGTGTCGTTTTCCCCCTTAATAAATGCAATGGCGACAAGTCGAGTCTTCAAAGAAGTAGCAGCACAGCTCATTTCTGCGGCGCTCGAGCTACCCCATGGAAAAATCTGTGTTTGGAATGAGCGGGGAAATGTTTCTCCAGCTCCTACTGGGACTTCAGTCGGATGCAATAACCAGACAGTGAGAATTTTCCACCTCCCAGAACCGATGGGGTGGTTTGCTCTCCTGAGACACCAGGGGTTCACAGTTCCTTTCTGCATCTTGGCTAATTCTGCAAACTGGGACTCGCTGATTTTTGGACGCAGCAGCAGCGTTACCGAGTTAACTGCTCGGAGAGCCAAGGAACTGCAGTCAGGATGTTTTATGATGTGTAAAAACTGAATATGTCATTCTTCAAAACAAACTGAGTGCCCCTATTGCAATATTGCAATCCAATAAATGTCCTTTTCCCGCATGGGCTTTTCTTACGATAAATGTATTACTTTTATGGTTAATAATATTGAAGGGGTATACTGACTGTGGACAAAGTGCTTTACCAAAGCAAGCTAAACCACTGAGAGTAATCTAAGCTCTTTGGCTGACATTTCACAAAAGGCTGAGGCCCAAAGATGTAGATGAACAAGTGCTGAAAGAGAACCCAGAGGTCTGAGCTCACAGAACACGGGTTTTAATTAAAGAAATGCTGATTCTGACATAACGCCCATTATTTGACTACCAAAACTCGGAAGTAATCCACCCTGGCTTCATCTGTTTCCTGCAGCCCTCACATCTACATGTATGTTCCTGAGCTGGACAACTGCCTACAGTCTGGTGAAAGATTCTGCATTCAGTGAATATTATTTTTCATACATAGAATTATAGAATCATTTAGGTTGGAAAAGACCGTTGGGATCGAGTCCAACCATCAACCCTACTCTACAAAGTTCTCCCCTACACCATATCCCCCAACACCACAGTCCTTAAATTCTTCCTGCAGGTAACTATAATTGATATTAAAGCAATCTGGCATCCAACAATGGCCATATTGATAAGAGATGCTCACGTAAAGGCCCGGAGGTAGGAAGGTAGCCTTGCCTGGCTCTTGCTTACCATCCTCAATAACTGCAGCTTTGGTTAAGTTTCTTTTCCCAACACAAGTCCCTAACAACCTGATACTTTTTAGTTCCCTCCTACAAGACACCAGGGCCCATGAATACCTCCTCAAATCTTCAAAAAACACAGGCTGACTTTAATTACAGAGTGGGGAAGGCAGGAAGACAGTCATTGGAAGGAAATGAAGATGACCGAGGAGTAAAGTTTGGTGGCCTTTCACCAATGGGGAGAAAGTCTGTCACTTACTACAATTTTTGGAATGTGATAAATTAGTAGAAACTGCATTTAATTTTATGTGATCTTACAATAATGTTTCCTTGCTTCATCATCTATCTGGTGGAAAGCTGGCTCAGGTGAAGGCAGTGCCAAAACATCCGTTTTGCAGCTCCTTTTTGTTGATCATTTTACATAGCTTTTTCCTGGGACAAGAAAAATCTCCACAGAGATATTGGGGAAGGGTTTTCCTTCTTGTAATGCTACCAAGAGATAGTAGGAGGTGGATAAAGCTGAAAAATATTTTGAATTTTAAGTGTTTTATCTTCAGTTTTAACAGTCTGAAAAGACAGTGCTTCCACCAATTTCCACTGGATGCTGCTATAGAATAGATTTCATGCTAAGAAATGCAAATTACGTTTTCCCCAATTTTGTTATTCTTCCAAGTCATCCCTCTCTCTCCTTGGCATTTGTTTCTTTCAAATATATCTAGACTGTTGTTTTTCTCTGCTTTCCATTACACATGCTCTTTAATAAAAAAAAAAAAATAAAATCAATGTCTAATTGTTTGGGTTTTATTAATTTAGTGCTTTTAAAACAAAAGCTGGTAAAAAAAGAAAATACAAAAACCCAAACCAGAGGGAGGCTGCTGAAAGAAGAGGCTGCCATTTTAAAATACTGTGGTGTCTTAACCATCTAAATACATAGGACACGTCCATCTCTTGTACTGGTACTCCAAAGAAAGCTATTGCATGCTGCCAGCCAACAAAGCGTTTGGGGTAAGGGCAGCTGGAGAACATCAGAGAATAAGAGACGTTCCTGCAGGTAAGAAATCATTCCACCAACCTCCCAACACCATAATTAGGGGATGCCGATCAAATAAAAATAAATGAGCACGATGAAAACCAATTTCCCTTTCTAAGAGCGATCTTTGTAGCATATGTTTCCTGCAATAGCATTTTTTCTAGCATTTCTGGTAATATCTGCCTGGGATTTATTCGTTGTGGGTAGGGACCACGGTGATTATTGTCTGTTGCTCATATAGCTTCTGTTTAATGATGAGCAACTTTCTACTGTGGGGTGTATGAGTAATATCATCACACAGAGGACTATGGATATCACACTGAGACGTCTGAGAGAGAGCAAGACCATCCAATCATCATGTTACAATATGGCCAAAAGCAACCACCTCAGTTCCCAGCACATTTTAAGAGCTGATGCTTTTAAGATATTACGGAAAGTTAGTAGGAAAGGCCATGGCCATCAACTCCAAAAAATAAGGTTCTGAAAACTTCTGTCCCCAAAAAATAAGCAAAGGATCCCAACCCAAAGGGGATGGCAGGTGAGCAAATGAGAGTGAATCCATCTGCTTGAACCTGGGGAGATGAGGAGAGCTTGGGAACTCTACCTCGGGAAAAGATAGTTTGCACAGGGCTTATAACGCAGCTGCAGCACCTCTGGAAATGATCCTCTGAATAAAAGGACACAGTGTTTAACTTTTACCAAATAGAGTCCTGGCATATTATTATCCAAATTGAGAATGAATACACCAATGAAGTGAAGTATAATGCCCTGGGCCTGAGAAGCATCAACCTCACAGCCCTGATATTTTCCTGAGAGCAATGTACTATCATATTATTCACAGATCATGCGGTATAAAACTGCTAACCACCAACAGAAGCTAGATGAGGTCATTTCCAAACAGGATGCAACCCTGCAATGATACACTGTATTTATAGCAAATCAAGTTTTGCAGCGCAAGTTCCCTCCGAGACCATCAAATCAACATTCAGCAGGTTTAACTATTTGCTTTGCAGCATGCAATGCCTGTATTAAAGCTGTTCAAAGCTGCATGAGACAGATTACAAGGTACCTCCCTCTGCTGGGACCAGCAGCTTCATGTTTCATAGTCTAAAACATGAGCGCACTGTATAAACACACACAAAGAATTGCAATATCACTCATCTCCAACAATCTCCGAGCATTTTCCAAACCACCTACTGTATATCCTGGTGCAGGTGAGAATTCTTCTGCCACTGAGCTTTGAAGCTGGAGCTCGAATACAACCTTGCACCCACACAACTGAGTTATCTTCACAGCTCCTAAAATAAGCTTGGGTGGTGGGCCCAAGGCAGTGGCTCTTCTGCACCACCCCGTGCTTGGTAATATATAAGAAAAGGAGAACCAGCCCCAGGCGTGGAGGTGCCAGAGGTAGGAAGGACATAATTGCGATTAAGATTTTTGCACATTAATCATCTTGGTGTTTCAGAATGAATATACCTCCTACAGACTGAAAATCCTAACTACTGTATAGGCAAGCAGGCTTACTGGAAAAGCAAAAGCCACCTTGAGTGAAAGAAATGACGCTGGAGAACAAACACATCCCAGAAAGAGGAAAGTAAGTCTTATTTTAAGCAACATATTCCAAATTATACAAAAAAGTCTAAATTGTGTCCTGAAATGTTTCATGGGTTTTATAGCATCACACAGGCCTCATCAAAGATATTTATAGCAAAATGGTTTTGAATGTTATGACAGAATTAATGTTTCTATGGAAGTTTGCACGCTAGTTTTGTGAAGTCCGTTTGGACCTCCGATATCTGTCTTGGGAAAGACCAGCAGCCATGGTCTCATTCATTCATGTGCCATACGGATCTGATCTCATTAGCCATAAAGTGATTTAATTAATTGAAGTGCAGCAGTTGCAGTGAGAGAAGCCAAGAGACAAATCCCAGGTTTGAATCAGGCAGGCAATGGGCTGAATGCTGTCTTTACTCATACCTTTACCTCCCACCCCCAAATTATCATGCAAACCTCCAGGAAAGTCTTGCTTTCATCCCAGTACAGAAGGACATTTTTCTTTAACGTCAAAACAAAGCAATTTCCTCCTCAGTTCTACTTTAATTGGTCCTGCCACAGATCATCTGAAAAAGGCAACAAAAAAATCTTTCTCTTCAGCCACCGTCTCCGGAGAAGAAAAGCCACCCTGTTTGCAACCTGAAGACTAAAAAACCTTTCCAAAGTCCTATTTGGACTTGTCACAGCTTCTTTGCTCTGCATATGGAGAAATATATCTTTCAGTTTAAGTATTTAATGTCATCTTCTTAACCTTTGTCGATGCTTCCGTAATTATTTGGAATTACAGTCCACGAGTTGGTAAGCCCTACATGTAACGCAGGAAAGCTAGAAATAATTATGAGAAAAACACCTGCCAGCTAAACTTAGAGTTGAAAAAGGAAGAATGTTGACCCAGCTCATGGCAACCCTAAAAGCCAGAGATGGAGAAATAAAATCTGAAGCCATCCTAGTTGTCCTGATGTAGCCAAGCTATGACAGAATGCCCTGCGTGAGTTTAAAACTACATCTTGTATTTCTCTCTTGCCTAATGTATTTCTTTAATGCATTTATTTCTCTAATTACTTTTTTTTGTTATCTATGGTGAAATTGGAGATGTCAGGCTATGGTTTTGAAAGTCCCTCAGCTTCCTGTATCATTAGGGTGATTATCAAGATAAGGATGTGAAATCAAACCAGATGAAAGAAAATAAAATCATGAAGTGAAACTCCGCATCTCCCAGAATTAGCTAGTTGTATTTTCCCTCTCGTCACATAGACTTCCCTCTATCACAGCAACAAGTGGCCGGGCTTCTTCGCTTTTAACAGGAAACACCAAGTGAAACTTCCTATGGGAAACAAGAAGACCTCCTAAAATAACAAAAAATGAAGTAAGCATTCAGAAGAAACTTCAGCTCAGGGCATACCCATATAAAGGATTAAAAACCGGAGAATGAAAAATATTAGAGCACTGTGAATATTTTGAGCATATCCCTCATTATTGCCATTCCAGGGCATTGGGGGTTAGGGGGTCATTTCAGCAGCAAAGTTCCCCCAAAGTTTGAGGTGTGCAGTTCTCATTATTTCACTAAGAAAATGGGGATGGAGAGAGAACCAGGTTAAGTCCAAGCTGTAGATGAAATTGGTTGGAAGGATCATGGAGATAAAGGCAAACCAATGGATCGTATGCTACGGCCCACATCTAAACTGGGAGTAGCAGTTTAGGAAATTGGAGGAAAAAACAAAGCTCCTTCATCCCACACTCCAATTCAAGCACAGCTTCTATAAAACCTGAGAAGTTTTTAAAGCTAAGTATTACATAAAATCCTACACTGGTGAAGGTCTGACCTCCACAGATGCTTGAGAAGAACAGGCTCTCTGGAAGTAACAGGGAATGGTCAGCAGCTCTTCCCTATCAACATAAGGAAAACTCAATTAAGGCAAAACTTTGGGAGGGAAAGTTAAAAAATAGTAGTATGGGCAGAAAATTCTCCTTCTTGCTGCCCCTTCTGTTGGGAAGTTGATATGAAAGTGGTATTAGGATACATATTTAGCCCTGTGGAGCCCTGGACCCAGAGAACTGTTCTTCTCTCTATGTGGAATTATCTTTATCAACAGTCATCACTAGGTTATATTACTTTACACCACCGTATTTTATTATTGGCTCCTCTGTATCTATTGGCTTTTTGTTCTTCTGCAAAGAACATTTTTTGGCTGCCCTGTTCTACATTTAGAGCCTTCTCCTCAGTGTTATCTTTCTATATGCACATTTATGTCATTTAACTAATTTAACTCACCCTTTCATTTATCATATTCATTGATTCAAAGCCAAAAATCTTTGAAGTGAGCAAATATGCCTGTTATAATGTTTTATACCCTATGTCTAGGTAATAAATTCAATGAGAAATGAATCGTGGCATTTCAGAGCTGCACGCAATGTTCTTTAATGCAGCCTACGGAAGTCCTTAATTACAAAGCTGTTGGTAAAGAATGAACAGTTTGAAGGGAAGGAAGCTTTTTGATGGAGGTTTTGTAAAGCAGTTTTGAGATAACGGCCAAGATTAGGTAGTAGCACCTCTGTACTGAATATGCAATTTTACAGTCATCTTTTTTCTCCTGGGAGCAAAGTTACACAGTCATTAATTTCCACAGGAGGAAGGGTCACACACTAAATGGTGAAAAGCAATTTTCAAATATATTTGACTCAAACTCAGCCAGCAAAGGTAATCAAATGCAAGCATGGCTTATACTAGAGTTGCCAAATCTGGTAGTCCAATAGCTGCAGCTCTCAATACATCCTTCCCCACCTGTCCCCAGTGCCAGCAGGTCCAGACCTATGTTCCCTCAAGCAGTAACTCTCAGACCCCCCCATGTCTCTTTAGTAGCTGGCTTGGACCTATGGTCCCTCCACTACCAGTCCCAGCCTTACGGTCTCTCTGGTCACTGGCTCCCACACCTCCTCTCCTGCTTGCCAGATAGTCCAGCTTGAAGTTTGCTAGTGAGTGAAGCCTACGTATATGCCCAGCTGGTGGAAGTTCATTAGGAAAACACTGTGGTCTCACCAGATGATGGCCCCACACTTATAGGACCCTGTGCTCTGTTCTCCCATTGCTGGCACTGGGACCTCTCACACACACATCTCTCCAGGTACTGGCACCTCAAACCTGTGGGGTCCCCATGACCCTGTGGCTCCTTCTCTACTTGCTGGCACTTAGGACCTCAACACACACACACACTGGAGAGGACCCTCACCCTGGAAAATAGTTAGAAGTGGAGTTTAGTAAAAAGACAGGACAGACTGGTGATCTAGCATGGGGCTTGAATGGACCAGCGTATTGACCAGTCTCCTGTTCACACCCAACTGGCTCCATTTGGGTCAGGCTGGATAGGGCTTTGATCAACCGGCTCTAGTGGGAGGTGTCCCTGCCCATGGCAGGGGGGTTGGAGCTAGACGATCTTTAAGGTCCCTTCCAACCCAAACCATTCTATGATTCTATGATTTATCCCCTTCTTCCCTCTGTCATCCCACGTTTGTTCCTCTCCAATCCATTTTGATCCTTCCCTTTTCCCACCTTTGGTCCTTCCCCTAAACACCCCCATGCACATTCCCACAGTCTCCTGGAAAACATCCCATAATACACTTTACACAATCCTCAAATGCTCTTCCCCTCCATCCTGCAATGAGTCCTGTACCATCTTAGGCAATGACAGCCCTGCAGACTGCGAGGCAGTCGGGGAGAGCTGGTGGTGGTCCACCTGGGTAGGTTTCACAGCAGGACCACGAGCTGACCCCCCTGCTCTGAGCACCGGGGCAGCCAAGTCAGCGTCCCCTCTGCACCCATCAGTTTGTCAGGGTTCATTGCTGCTCCCTGGGCACTTGTGTTTTCACTAATTAGCCCTTAATCACATGACATCACAGCTTAAAACCCAAAAAGCCTTTGATCTCCTCCCCAGATCCCAAGGCATCTTGAAAGCCAACTTGCAAAGAGCGAAGCGAGAGCTGCCCAGATGCATCACTGAACTGGGATGATTTCTGTGTGCACATCAATCAGTTGATCAACTTTCAGAGTCGGGGTCATTCACAGAGTCTCAGCGTATGTGTCCGGTTGTGCTAGAACATTTTTAAAGCCATGACCAGTTAGGTCCTGATTGGCTTAGGCTCATTTAAAAGGTTTTAAATCTGCTTCATCTGAACTGTATTCACAAAATTCTATTGATAATGAAGGAAGTCCTCTCGAACTGCCAACCCTTATTAATTAGTACAAAGGAAAGACAAACACAATAGGAAAATTGAGGGGGAGAGGAGAACCCACAATCCGTACATCTGAATCATATTTGCAAGCAGTAATCCCTAAATCCAAACACTTTTGTAATTATTCTCCTGACCTTGAGTTCTGACCAGAAAACCCAGCAACTCAGGCTGGACTGGTTATTTGTAACAGTGGGACTCTGAAGAGAGGAAACAGCTGAATGCCAGGGCGGCTCCCATCACAAGACCACACGCTGATTCACTCCACTTTTCTGTTCAGCAAGAGACAGTATTTAATTCTGCTTCCTGGGAGAAACTAAAATCTCCTCCAAGTTTTTGGCTAAAGCCCAGCGCGATATATTCCTTTCCAGAAGTGGTAGATTATAGGAAAGACAGAAAGACAACTTCTGATCAGACATTACATCTGCCCTTACCAAATCTGCCCTGGCAAAAGTTAACCCGGCACTTTTTAGAAGAGGTGGGGCAAGTGCTGCCTTGGCCGGGGCTCCTTATCCCACTAACATACATTCCACAATCAAACTTGAAGGATTCTTCACATTTCTTCCCTCTTTTAGATTTTTTTTTTTAATTAAAGAGCACAGTCATTTTTTGTATCATGAGCCTTATTGGGCATTCTATTCCTGCACATGCACATAACTTTGTCAGATTGTTCAGATACCCGCTTTTTGTAGGCAGAATTGTTTGCAAATAAGGCTTTAAAAAGTGTTAATAAAATAACATCTGTCAGTCACGTGAAAACAAATATAAATCAATATGAAGTCCTTGAAACTGGATTACTGATGTGCTGGTCAGTCATCATTTTTCCACTTGCAGTAACTAGGTTTCTAGGAGACGGTATAAATCCAAGAAATCCAGAAAATAGTGGCTCCCATTTCCTTAGCTGTAAAAAACCGTTCACTTTTACCAGTGTTAACAGACTGTCTTTATCTACCAATCAGTCTGTTGAGAAGAAGTAATGTGACAGAAAGAATAAGCCTTGATGAAGGCACTCCAGTGTCACTAAGCATCTTCTGTCAGATAAAAATATGACCAGAGAAAAAGCTGAGCGGGAGAAATCCTGCAACAGATGCATAAATGAGCAACAGCTGAGCCATATGAAATATAATGAAACACAGACTCGCAGGCATTGAAGATGGAAAAGACCTATTAGGTCATCTAAACCCAGCTTCTGCCAATTCAGAATTGGCCCCTAGAGTGATGTGCTGAACTTTACGAAAAAAGAAGGCTGCCAAAATCTTTGTCAAGCCTGTTACACTTGTTCCAGAAGAGAGAAATGAAAAACCCCAAACCTAATGAACAGGCTTCAAGTCATGGAAGACTGATAGTGCCAGGAAAACTTGATTGTATCCTCATCTCCTTACCATACCCTGGTGAGGAGCAAAGGGGTGGCTTTCCACTTTCATAACTATCTGACTGCCGCAGCTAAAACCAGGCTAATCAGAACCAAAAGTCAGAGGCAGGCTTTGCCCTCGGGCACGCTATGGGAATTAGGGTTCCTCTGGCAGCTATATAGGGAATATGTATTGAGACTTAAGCTATTTGGAAATGCCAAGCGAAGGCGTTTTCCTTCCAGATTGATGCCTCCCTAGCCATGATACAGCCTTTACAGCCCCTGTGACTGCGTATTTGCCTACCAGAGTGTCTTAGCCCTCAGCCTCTCCACACCTACAGAGATTTGCATCGGAGCTGCTTCCTCCGGTTTGTATGAAGCTGTCAGCCCTGGAAGGGGCACGCTGCATCTCACCACCTTCATCACGGCTTGGAAATGAGCTGGAAAGGGGGATCCAAGCATCAGGGGAGTGCACACCACCTGGCTAGCACCAGGACCGAGAATCCTGCATGTCCTGTGAAGAAGGCATCTGCCACCAACCACCACCGAGCACCACACAAATAACTGCACATCTTTGGGAGCTGCCTAGAAATACAGTAATGCATGTTTTTGTCATGGGAATGGAGCCCTAAAGGAGACCAGGAATGCCTTTGACAGTGGAGACAAGGGAAAAGAGATGGCAGTTGAGAAGGATCTGGGGAGGACAGTGCGAGACAGCTGTCTGAGGGTGATGGGGTGAAGCTGATGGCCAGGAGACAAAAGTGACAGCTAAAAAAAACACACTGGGAGCCACTTCTGTAAGCAAAAGGGACTGTCCACACACTGCACTCTCAATTCATTTATCTACAAGCACAGGCTTCAGGCCCAAGTAGCTGAGATAGCTGGAGAAGTTCCCGAGTGTTCACATCTCCCACCAAGAGCAGATGGAAATCAAAAGCGACAATAAAGGCATGGAAGAGCCTGGGACATGAGTGGGAGAACCAGGTCAGCTCAATGGAAAAAGAGAAAAGTCATCTGACAAACAGGAAAGCATTTCTTTTTCTGAAGGATCCAAGTCATAAATGCTCTTCCAATTTCATGGGAGCAAGGTTGATTTTGTAATCCCAGCAAGTCACTAGTTGTTGTTTTTTTTTTTTAAGTTTTCTAGTCTAACATAGTCAGAAAGTGAGATTTAAAATTTACCCTTGTGCAAACAACCATTACTTTGTCTTACACACCATTCACGCCCCTCTTGCAAAGCTTAACCATGGCTGGGACTTGAGCTGCCATCTAAACACCCACAAAAAACATAGGATGTTTGGCCACTGCTGATATATGTATGACATTACAGAAATGCACTGGGAGACTGCGTTTCCTCCATGTTGTATAAACCTGGCCTGCTATATCTACGATGCATCTGTCAAGCTTGCAAAGATAGGTGAGAGTTCGCTGCGCCCTATTTAGTAAAAATCTCATATGATTTTGTATCATGATGCTGGATTTAAATGAGTTGTCAGAGAGGAGAATGCCACTCTCAAAGTAGTTCCCATTGTCCCTAAGCTTACTACACTGCAGCTCAAATCCCGCCTACCATCGCTCCCAGCAAAGCAAGAAGAAAAGGTATGCTAATGCATTCCTCAAGGCATTGCAAACCAAGCACCTTTCATAAGTGATGTTCATCTCTCTACAGCTTTTTTATTGCTATAGCTATTTAAATCTTCTCCGGGGTGAATGATGTACAGGAAAGAGGCCCTTTCTGCACTCACCGTGGTTTGAGTGTCTCACGCAGTCCCCCAGCACGGCGCTGAACTGCCTCTGAGCTTCTGGCTCCGGGAAGCAATAGTAGCTGTGTCGGGCGAAGGGCTGCCACAGGTAAACAGGGAACTCCCTCGGCAGCTGAACGAAGGCTTGAGCGACCTCCTTCTCACTCGACCCTACACAAAAAACACATCTCCATTTGAAATCTGCAGATTTCTTGGGGAGTTTGGCCCTTTTCCTCTGCCATGACAGAGAGAACAGACCTTGGCTTGCAGGGAAGCGTGAGATATGAAAAAAATCACGTCTCCTTCTTGATGCAAGCCATCAGGCATGGAGGGCAGGGGGACACAGCAGGGATGGGCAAATTCAGCAGGCACCAACCAGCTCTCTCTGCTATATCATCGCAACTTGATGTCCTCTTGTTTGGTATTCAAAGTGGACATAAACTGCACGCTTTTGGTAAAACTTTGAAGTAACTATTTGATTGGATTGTAACTGCTAGGGAAAAGGTTTTCATGGCAAAAAGTAAGTTGGTGGGCAACTCTGGTCTCTTCCACATAGACACTGCATAAGAACATACAGTCTTACATATAGAAAAAAACTACATTAAAGCATGTAGGAACAGCAGTTAGGAACACCCCTTGCCTCCAGGGTTTCCAAGCACAACTGCAAGATGGCCTGATGCAAGATGGCCTGATGAACTGTCACTTCAAACCCTTGGAGATGAAGCAAAGAAAGTACTAAGTAGCTTCCATCTCCTGCTGCCCTGAGTCACCGTGCATGGGAGATGCTGTACAACACCATTCATGGGTGACCAAACCCAATCTTGTCTCAGTGCCATGCATCAAGAGCCCAGCCACACGAGGTTCATCTTGGAAGGTGTTCAGCGTCACACAGAAGGGAAGAAGGGCCATAAAAGACTAACTCTTTGTGAAGGGAGAGCCATGAGAAGCCCGCAAGTGGCTTGGGGCTGCTCCACATTACTCAGCCCCAACTTCTGTGGAGCTGTGGTGACAGGCTGAAGACATGTCCAGGCACCGCTGCCCCATGCCACCGTCTGATCAGGGGTGTAAAGGGGACACCTCCCAGTAGTCATAACTTTAAGTGGTATGAGAAAAGACTTTAAAAAAAAATCCTTGTCTACATGTTGCCCTTATCCCTTTCCTTACGTGGCATCCCTTTTTTTGTATCTGACTCTGCAACATGAGAACCACTCCCTGAAAGATTGAATTTTCTCCATCTTTCTGGAGTGAGGTGGGAGCAGGGAGGACCACAGCAGTTCCTGTCCCAGAAACAACAAATTCAGCAGCAGCAACCTTCCTGCCCCCTCTGTGGGACTTATTATCAACTCTGAGTCAACACAGGCAGCTGGCATCTAAAAATGGAAACAAATAAACCAGGAATATTAACAAAGCCTGGGAACAATGGTGGTGTGGTTCCTGCTTCTGCACAGCTTCCAGTGGCTTTGTGCCGGGATGCTGGAAAAAAAAAGGGAGCCAGCATTTGTCTGAACATCAGCTTATGGCATCTTCTATGTATGCCACTCTGGAGCTGTGCTTTGACTTAGAAAAAGGGCTGCACGTGACTTCTGCTGTCCCGTTTTAGAGACTAGCCTGAAAGCCTGCCCAGAAGAGGTCTGCTTAAGGAACAGAGCCTGGCGTTTGGCAGCTCAGCTTTGAGCAGGGCTTACCAACAGGATCTGGAAAATGTTTATCAGACAGCAAATTGTAATCTTCTTCTGAAGTCAGTACTTTGCCTCCTGCAGGAAGAACATGATATTTAGGGCTGGCTCCTTTCTGGTAGGCCTGAAAATCAAGAGAGAGGGAGTCAAATAGCCATTAAGGAGAAGGAAAACATAAAGCACACAATTCATTTACAAAGCTAATGCACGGGGATATTCTCCAAAGGAAATTTTTTTTTTGTCAGACTGAATTTCAGATATACTTCCTGGAAACGTCAAATCTAAAATATGGTTAAATGTAAAAAAAATATTAAAAAATATCATCTCAGTGCTCATGAGCCGTGATGAAGTCAGGGACAGAAGGGAAGGGAAAAGGAAGGGATTTTATTCTAAACCCTATTTGTTTGATTTGTCAGCTGGGACAAGTTTGACTATGGCAGCTGTCAAAAGAAAAGCTTCACTGTAGTCAACCCAAAAATTGCCACTCAAAACCCAACAGCAGAAGCACAGGGGCATATTACAATGACATACAGATAAGAAGCATTCTTTGATAGGAAGGTTCAAAGTGCTGTTAAAGTTATTTGCTAGTTCTTGCTAATGTGTATGACCAATGCAAGGCGCTTGGTTGTACCCTCAGCCATCCTCGTGGAGCTTCCAGCCATCTCCACAAGGCTGGAGCCGCCTCACCAAGGACAACGTTTCATCTAGAATTGCTGAAAGAAAGGCCACAGCAGTGGCCAATTCACTTGATATCAGTTTCTTTGGGAGCGTAGAAAAACATAAGAAGTAGCATTTACCTCTTTAGTCTCAAAGCAATCCACAGCGTAGTCATTTTTGATAACGACGTATCTGTCCTTCCACTTCCTCAGATCCTCAGCAAAATGCAGCAGCTCTGCTTCGTATAAGACCGTCCCAGCTTCTGCCGGGGGCTACAAAGACAATTTTCTAGATTTGAAATAACTCTGGATTACTGATCATTTTGAAGCTTTTATTTCTACATTTCCATAAGACTCCTATGAGGGCTTTTGAGTCTTCAAATGCAATTTGGATTCATAAACATCTCTGATTTGGGCAGATACTACATATGTAATCAAATTCTTGTAGCCTGAGGTGAGGAGGCAGCAGAGGAGCTCTGCCTTCCAAAAATAGTTCCAGATTTCTGAGACAGAGACATTCTTATTTACCTTTTGGTTGGCATGCTGAATGCAAGATGACTTGTAGTTCATTATCTCGTATTTCCCACAAGATAACATCATTTAAAACATTTCATTTCTGCAGTAAGGAGTTTTATTATAAAATAATAAATTATTTTCCTTTTCTTTATGCCACTTTTGCACCTGTGCTCTTGTAATTGATAGGCATCTTCCTGAAAGACAGGGCTCTTCTGTTATCCCACCTTTTACAACCCACCTCATTGCTTTACCCTATTCATTTCAAGAGCATTGGAAACTCTTGGTTTCCAATACGGCCGAAAAATTTATATTTGTATCTTCTTAATATCGAAGGCTGGTTCTCTGCATTTTCCTCTAAGAAAGAGACTTTTGTCTTTCTTATTATCTCTCCTCTAATAAAGAAAAGCTCCCCATAGCTCACTTTATGACTCTCCATCTCCATCCACTTTATTCACTCTTCATCTTCTTTATGAAATCCTGTAGCTGAAAGGGTTAATTAAGTTTCCTACATAAATTTCAGCCCTGCATGTATGATCTCTGACCCAAGATTCTTGCAAAACCTTGCAATCTGCGGGAAGCTACTGCAGAAAACAACTAGTTTTGTCCAAGCATCCAACTTTACCTTGATAAAATGCATGCTTTGTACCAGAAACTTACGTCACAGTTCTTCTCCTGCTACGAGACAACCAAACACAACCAAAACTAAGATGAACTTTCAAAAATAAACCTGCACCCAAATGCAACTTTTCCACCTAAAACCTAACTGAGGCAAATCCGACATTTGCACTTGCAAATCTATTGCGTACACTTGTGTTATATATAAGAAAGCGCACACATAAAATCTCCCCGATATACTCATTTATTATTTACTCAACTTTTCAATATAAGAAGCCAAAGTACAATTCTATACTGTGCTCACATACGTAGAAACATTTCAATAACTTTAAAAATACTTTGTGCTTGATTGTTAGAATCTTTGAATATCTGTACCACTTTCCTAGGTGGCATTCAACACTGGGGAAAACAAGAAAGCCAAGCCCAGTCGGTAGCTGACACACTTCCAGCTAATGTTTTTCATACATTATGACTACTAAATGTCTGATTTAAATAGTTAATGCATTAATTACTTCATGCAGGAGAGCAGAGGGGTATGGCAGCTTCAGAACGGGAAAGAGCTTATGTGCCTGCCTACCTTGGTTTTCAGGAACCGGGACTGGGAATCCCGGTGCTGCTCCAGCTCATCCTGCACGTGCTTGCAGAAAGCCACCACGTACTGGCGTCTGTAGTGCGGGCTGAAGTTTTTGATGACGGCCTCTGTTTTTCCTGAAGCAGAAATAGAGATTTAATTGTATTTAATGTGCATCATCTCAGATGTAATGCAGAAGCAAAGCTGTTATCGCCAGCGTCCCAAAATATTGCCCAAGCACACCAAAGGCCACTTGCTGCACAACAGACCAGGAAAGCCTCCAAGATGCATTCAGCTGTTGTGATAACCAAGCGCAGAGGGAATTTGTCTGGGTCTTAAAGATACAGAGAAAACACTGGGTTTGCACACAGATTTTCCTTCTAAGAGTGGGCAAAACATAGCGCAAATCCATTTCTCTAAGAAAAGATGTTATCTGCTTCTCCCTAGGACACACTGCCATGGAGCTGATCCAGTTCCAGAGCTGATAAGGTTTCAAAGAAACACATACACAAGTGATACTGGGTAGTGTTTAGCCTTCTTAGCCAATTTTATCACATAATCAGATCTTCAAGCTGACTCAAAGCTCCTACAAAGTATGTTTTCTAGGCTTGGGCACTGCAGTCTCTTCTTCGTTTTAATGTAAACAGATACTCAGTCATGCCGCAATAAACACTAATCTTGTATTGTCTCGCTATGATCAAGATCTCATCAGTAGCAATAAACACACTGACAGTCTCATTTCTGGGAATCTTAAAGCAATTTACAAGTTATTAACTCATTAACCCTATTTAAAAAATGGTTTACAGACAGCGAAGCAAAGCTAAAAGTAAAAGGCAAGCGCACGTATGTGACTCAAAGAGTCAGCAGCAATGTGAAACCCAAACCCTGGACTATGATCTAGACAGCATCCAGACTGTCCTGGATACTGGAGAGATCCCTTTCTTCCCTATATTAAGGAGACCCATGACAGAGAAACATAATTTCACACCTCAAGCAATTTCGATGCTTTCAAAATTTTGTTTTGTTCTGCTTGGGAAAAAAACCAAAACCAAACAAACCATTTTCCGTATAAGCCCAAAAAACGGTAGTTCCCAAACTGTGATTTCTTGAAGCCTTTATACACGTGGGCTCCCAAACCTGGGCTGGCATTCAGCACTCCTGAACGGCCAAACAGGGGAACCAGCAAGAAGCACCATGACCACTTCCATCCTAGATGATGTTCCCAGACTCACAAACTCCTCCCAGCCATGCACCAGCACTACCACCAAAAAGGACTCACTGGCAGTTTTCGTGATGTTTCTGTATTTTATACAACAGGCTGTGAATCTGCAGCAGCTACGATGAAATCAGAGAGAGGTCTCGACGTATTTGCTGTTTCAAGCATACAAGCATGGTCCTTCTAAAGTATCCATGCAAAACTTCCTGAATTACTACTGATTTTACATCCATTTCGCACCAGAAAATGAAGTTTAAATGTCAGCACACTTCCCAGAATGTTCATGCCCTTTTTTTTAATCTTAAATAATTCTGAAGATCAAAATAAGTAGTTAAAGAAAGAGGAAAGCCTTAGATCGTTACAAGAGTAAGCACATGGGATTTTACAGGGTAAAGTGCATGGGATGCTCTGGTGTAGAAGATGCTCTGGTCCAGATTTACCACTTCTGGATACCTTATTTCTATTTAAAAACCCGAAATCTTTGTGGCTGAGACTGCCATGGAAAAACTAGTTTGCTGAGGAGTTTGCAGGGATGGGTAAAGGCAAAAATTTTGTAAAGTCCTCATTTCAGGTCCAGCTCTGATTTGCTCCTCACGTGGGATATTACCAAGCTGTTCGAGGTAATTTCATCAATTCAGATAGTGGCAGTGTTTAATTACTCCATAACTACCTGATAATTACATTTATTTTGCTGTAGTCACCTGGATGTGTGTGCAAAAGAAAAAGCTATACACCAGCTCCTCTGCTTCTGCAATTTTACTTTCATTTTGATACGCAGAACTTGATGCATCTCTCATGTTTAGGGACAATATTGATGTGACTTTTAACTCCAGCTTCTCCCGTCTAACCAGCTCAGAGAGGTGAGTTGGAGCCTTCTCCTTAAGCATCAATGGGATTGCTGCCTTTAATTAAGCTGAAAGCCCCTTCTTGCCCCTTTCCAGCCCCACACCACCGCCAGGGTACAAACCTGGTGCCCCTTTAGCCCTGCCCGGAAGCATGGAGGAGATGGCTCGGCCGACTGCCGCGTTTGCAGAGTCATTACACAAAGCTGGAGGCACATCAGGAGGCCGGGTTAATTTTTCAGGTATGTAAATTTTTCACCAGGTGACAATCTGGACTCCAACTCTCCAGCTGGAGACTAGATTTTCTGAGACCTACCGGTTATAGAACATGCTCGCATGTAATAGCAGGATACCAGCGCTGCTGAAACAGAAAATCCCTGCCCATCTAACAGCCTTATAAAAACTAGCCTGCTTTGGGAAAAGGCATAAACTTATTCTCCAAATAAGGACAAAGCTGCCCAAAACCTTTACAGCTTTATTTTTTTTTCTTCTGGGCCCAGCCAGCAGTAGGACGTTGTTGGCCCCAGCCCCGGTGGAGTTTCCTGCTCAGGGTTTGCCCCTATTTTCCACCGCGGCTTTTTCTTTTCCAGCTTGCAGTGGCCTCTTAATCTGTTACAGAGGACCTGGACCTCACTTGACTGCTGCCTGCATCCTGCAGTAAAAATTTGCAGAGGAAGTGGGACAAAGAACAAAATTCTGGTGTTGGGAAAAAAAAAGCCCAACAATCACAGGAAATACCTGTAATTTTGGCAAAATCTTTCAATTATGGCTAAATGGGCCCAGACGTGTGATTCTTCAGTGTCAACATTTCTTAGATCAGCTTAAAGCATGATGACCAAAAAGAAAGGAACTACGCAATTTATAATATATAAAAATGAGAAATACGATATCAATGTGATTTCTGTGTCCAGAATGTATTTATAATCAATCAAAACATGAATGGAGGAACAAACATTTCGTGCTGTTTATTCCAGTATTTGTACTGCCTGTAGCAAAGGATCTCTGTATCAAAAATACTACTACCTCTTAAAATTAGAATAAAAGGTGTTTTTAAAGAGATTGTCGGTGGCACTACAAAACAACCTGGCCTTGCACTCTTCAGCTCAAAAGCAATTGCAACACTACCTGCAGGTGGGAAGAGAAGCAGATGGACTCTTGATCCATTGTTCACCGATGGATCTTTTAAACTCTTTTAGTTTACAGAAGATAAAAATACGCTATCTGAAAACAAACATGATGGAAACAGTCATGAGTAATAGAAACTCTTCCCATAAAATGATAGCATGGGGCAACTGGAGATAAAATACTCCAGGGCAGTTGAAAAATGAGTTCCCCTAATTCTTTTCCAAATTTAGTGTGGCTTTCTTAGTCAGAGCTGTTTATGTGGAGCAAGGCCAACTTTCCCACTTGGCTGGTCTGGCAACGGCGCAGCTCCAGCCTGTATAAATGTGACCTGAAACCCAGCAGCTAGATGGATGTTTATCCTAAGAGAATAGGTAATCTGATCATCTCCAGTAGAAGCCTGCATGCAACCAAAATTACCAACAGGAAAAGTTGTGGAAGGATTTTTGTCTAATTAACGTGGCCAGAATCCCTTTCCCCTTTCTTGCAGGTTTAGATCCTGCTCCAGAATAAACTTTGCTAACGCTTTTTAATGCATCTCCTGATGCAGAACCACACTTCCACTTGGTCACAAAAGTTTAGCACAAATTATAATATGTCTTTTAAGACTAAAAGTCTGATGACCCACAGCATGTCCTCAAATACCCGACTTTTTATTTTGGGTTTCGCTGCTTTTACTGAAATAAACTGATATCCAACTTTAAAAAATAAGGGCAGGCTTTGGCAAGTTCTCCCACCAATTTCTGCTGGTGTAGCCACTGGCTTTCAGCCTGGTGGGGCTGCCATGCACAGCCTGGCTCGCTCGCCCTGCCACGCTCCTCTGCTCTCAATAACGTGTTGCCAAATGGCCCGTACAGATGCAGGTCAGGAAAATTCAGGAAAAAAGGTCAGAAAACATTAACTTCACAGCTGGCATGCAAGAGGTGTCACTCACACTACTGGCCTTCAGCCATTTGGGAGTTAGAAAGAGAAAGAGGTAAGGACTTGCCATAGAAGGTGTTATTCCACTTAAATATTGGCGTTTGGTCGCAAGGCAACCCTTCCAAGAGTAGCAAGATGACCATGACCCTCCCTCCTCATAGCATCACTGCTTGCACTGAGCAGCTTTTGAATGGAGTTTTCAAAAAATACCACGATGTGTGATACAAATCTCTTTGGAGGTCTGGGGAATTTATCTTCTTCAACCATTTAAGCCCTTTGAAAACACACTTCACGCCCTGAGGGTCACGAGCTGTAAAAAAAGTAAATGATTTGCTGTATCAAAGCAAACCTTAGACAAAATAAGACCTAAAAGAAACAATAAGCATTGTGCATGCTGAATGCCAGTACATCCCACACTTCAAACAAGTGTGAAGTATTGAGACAGAACAGGAATGAATGATTTTGTCCTTGTTTTTCTTCCACAAGGCCACAAGCAAAGCCATGAGAAATAAACATTAGAAGATCCATTGATCCCGCATGGTGCTTCCCCAGCCAGGTGTGCAACCCACAATGGGGGACATGCTCCTAAATAATAAACTATAAACTATACTGTGTGTCTTAATGTTACTTAGCAAATTCACGACTGAGCTTTAAAATTACTATTAGCCAGCCAGCCATCTATGCAGGTATATAATCTTATAGCCCATCAGGGTAGCAGCAAAATGACTTCACAAAATATTGTCAGCGTTCAGCTCATGGGCCATCCCAAGTCCAAGATAAACACAACCTTTGATTGAGATAAATGTCTAAAACTGTAGACCATCTACTTGAGCTCTGTGAATCGGCAAAGCTGGATGTCACTATGGGCTGACAGGTTGGATGGTCACTGTGACCTCTGCTGCTTCTGATCCTGTGCATAAAAGCTGGTCTTCATGAATACACCTGTTCCACTTCAAACACCACCATCAATTATTAAATGCATCTGGCAACTTGCAAAAGCAATTCTCTTTGGCATACCCTCTCTAACAGTGCCCAGCGGGGCTTTGGGATATATAATAGTACAGTGGAAATTACCAGTGATTCCCTCTCTCCTTCAGCCTTCCTTCTTGAGCAGTACTTAATGGTACCACCCAGAAACTGTTTAAATCCAAACGCTCCCAGGCTTTATCCTACCTGTACAGGGAGGTAATATAAAATACTCTCTTTGTTGTTGACAACATAGCTCAGTTTAATCTTTATTTACAGAAACAGGATTTCGATTATTCATGAGTCATGACTTAATACCTGTTATGAAAAAAAAGGGATGACAGACGCAAATCCCGTATTCTGATTTGGCTGAATCATGTCTCTGCAGGTTTGTTTGCACTCACTCAGCCAAACCAGGATGCTCCCCAGTGGAGCCGCCCCTCTTCCCCATGCAGACTCTCTGGAAAACACGGTTTGCTGCAACTGATAAAATACTGAAACCAATTATTTATTCTCAGTCTTGCTTTGTATTAATGGAGACTACCCTTATTAAAAACTTAATGCTGCAACTACACTGGTGTGCGCACCCCAACAAATCATCCATCTGCAACGCAGCCACTGAATTGCACTGGTAAAATTCCAGTTAGTCACCCAAAACTCAATGCATAGGAGAGAATAATACCCATCACACCTCAGATCATCCTCTTCCTACATCACAGCATATAAGCACTCCTCGGGTGCTTAGCCCGACTCCTCTATAGGATGAGTGGGAAAGTTGATGCTGCTTTGTGAACAAAACAGATTTCTTAGCACGTTTGACAGCTGAGACCCTGGATGTGGAATCTGTGCCCCACCAGAAGTGAAGCTTCTCTCTCAGGGCAGGCTAAACAAGAGCGTTTTTAAGTTTATGTAAACTTGATCCATGGCAAAGGAGGAACCAAAAATAACAGGCTCTGTTCCAGCCTTGCAGATCTCCCTTTCCACAATTTTCCTTGAGTACTTAGCTCTTCCTCAGGTGATCCACTACACGAGGCTAAATTTTACACTAAGCTGGACAATTGTCCCACAGGTTCAATAGGTTTGTGCACCTACAATGTTCTTCTCGGGCATCTAGCATTTCAGAGAGTGTAGACAGACCCGAGTGGACAGGCCTCATACACTCTACAAAAACGCTTGTTTTCTTCAGAGTAGCTCGTGATTTAACTCTGGATCCTGCTATTTTAAATTAACTCTGAATACTGCCTCATTATTAAAAAATGCAGAGCAAAATACAGAGCACTAATCCTGCATAAATCCAGACTGCCTCTTGGGTCAAACTCAGAGACTCATTCCTACAGCCAGGTTTCCTTTCCCCAGACCAGACCAAGAAAATTCTTCTTGGGAAATGCAGAGATAGGACTATCACACCCCTTATCTGTGCTTAACCATCATTATCCAAGCAGCGCATCTTCCACATCTGCGCACGCATGTGCTATAACCTGAAACTCTCTGGGGGATCTCTCAACTGCAATCACATTACAAGCCCATCCTTCCCAAGAGGCACACAATTCCCTCTGACTGCACACCATGCTGCCAGGGTATTTTATTTGAGACCAGCTGCTGGTCCCAAGATGGAAATGCTGGAAAAGATGGAAATGCCCGGGGAAACGTATTTTAGCATCAATCCACGACTGCAAAGGAACAGGCCTGGCCGGGGTGGCACACGTCTCGTGCCCACTTGAAACAGAGAAGTAGCCTCCATCGGGTACATCTACTCCTTCAGCACGTGTACTTCATGGACACATGCCAGTCCTGGAACACGGCTCCCACCAGCTTCTTCATACCTTCTCCCATACATGTGTCATGGGAAAATGGGGGAAACAAACGGGACAACCTCTCTAGCCAGAGACTGGTTCTGCACAGGCAGCTCCACCAGTGTTGCTGATGGGAGAGGCAGTAAACATCAGGAAAACATTAGCAATAGGGCTGGGGCAGGGGATGGGGAAAAACAACAGGAAGGATTTGGATTTTAACCTTTAAATGCCTGAATTGCAACCAGTCACTCCAGCATGGAACAGCAGGGGCCACCAGCCAGCAGCTCTGTAACACTCCTGTTGCTGAATCGTTATTTAGAGGAGAAACAAGATTTCATGAGTTGCCTTTGCACTTCTGTCAGATTAAAAACAATCCTGATAATCACGAATTACATAAAGGCCAAAGTTTGTGGTTAATCAAGCAGAAACAAACCCAATAGGAGTCAGGGGTTTGATTAACAATGTGTCGGATAAGCTTATTCTTAAAGGCTGCTGAAATTTATCCTTTCTTGGTAATGGGGTTAGAAGCAGCAATGCTCTGTCCAGAAACAATTATTCATGGTCAAATTCAACAAGAATAAGGTCTGACAATCCTTTATTTATTATCTTATTTCACAGAACCAGAAGAACTAGGGATTTAACAAAATAAATGAACCCAATCTAGTTCCCGGAGGCCACAAGAAGCTAACTATGCTCTGTGTTAACTTAATTTGATGAATTTCAATGGTTTTCAAGTTTTGGAGTTTTTTTCAACTCCATAAGCCACAGGCTGAGCCATTAATGGGAAAACGGACACCAAACGTGTCTTGAGCAGCTTTCTCCATTATAGGTCTCAGCATCACATTACACATCACGGTAGGTCATACAAGAATGTTTCTTGGGAACATTTAAACAGTTTTCCAAAAATGTAAGCAAATGCCACATTACCCTTTAAATAAGGATGATGCATTCCCCCCTCCCTTTCAGACAACAGGCTTTGCAGCCACCTACTTCATTGCTCGACCATCCGCAAGATAAAATAATGAAAACCATTCTCACATCAGAGATACAGATAACAAAATAATCATCTTCACAAAATACTAACCGAATGTTTTTCCAAATATATGGATATTCATACAGACACACACCCCTGCACAAGATTAATTCTGTGCAACACCTGGAGTGTGCTCATACAGATCCAGGAGATACTTTTACTTATTTCTTTTTTCTTAATTACTTTGCCAAAATGATGCCACACTAGATGGGTACTCAAAGGTGTATATGACATTGAATCCATGTGGGGCCTCACTTATGATGAGATTACCTTACATCAGTCTTAAAGCTTTTTTTATTATTTACATTATGACTCGTTTCACCACCAGTCTAGTGTAAGTCAACCCAGACGGACTTCTCAGACTACCAGGTTTCACTTTTAAGCACTGTAGCATGGTCATCCGGTTGCCCACCAGGACACCCAGGTCTTTTTCCACAGAACTGATCTCCAGCAGGTCAGCCCCAACCTGTACTGGTGTATGGAGTTATTTCTCCCCAGGTGCAGCACTCTACATTTGCCCTGGTTGAATTTCATAAGGTTTCTCTCCAACCAACTTTCTAGCCCATCCAGGTCTCACTGTATGGTGGCACAGCTAGCTCATTTGCAAAAATGTTAATAACAAGATTAATCTCTCAAATAAATTAAACAGAGGCCTCACAGTACAGGCATTTATTTCAATGGCTTTCCAACACCACCACATCTCTTAACTTTACTGCAAGAGATCCTTCATGAGGATCATGCCCCGGAGCTCCTCCTTGCCATTTCGAACCCCAAAAGAACAACACAGATTTTAACCCAAACAACTAGCACCACTCAGACTTCTGAAATGCTTCTCTATAGCCCAAGGCGTGTCACCGATACGCCAGTTGCAATCATTTTCCAATTTCATCTGTTTTTCTTAGCTTGTACCAACAGTGCCTTGCCTTGGTCCTCTGTATGGCAGCAGTCATGGAAGCACATTTGGAAGGGAACCGCAAGGAACGCACACACTTTCTCCCTGGGAAGGTGCCTGCCTGTCGGCAGATCACTATTTCATCTCCTCACACCTGTACCAGGGAGATCCACAGCTCTCCAATATAACTTTTTACTCTCTGAAGCCCTGAGAGGATGGAAACCTGAAAAGTCAATGGTTTATCACTCTGTGATCCTGTGTTTGAATGACAAGCTTGAATCAAGAGGATGCAAAAGTGGCGCAACCTGCTCAGAGGATCTCCCCTAGCATGAGTAATCCCCAAAAAGGTGCAAGACAGACAATGAAATGATGGGACAAATTAATTCCTCTCACCCTCCTCAAAAGTGCAGAATGGGTTACATGAGAAGAGCAGTAACGGAGACAGTCTCCTTCCCATTTTCAGCTTACGAGCTTGCAAAAGCCTTTTGCTGTTGCAATCTCTCAGGCAATCTCCTCTTGGGGCCTTTTGACACCTTGCCTTCTTGGTAAACATGCATTTTTAAGATTGGATCTCTGCTACAGCCTCCCTGGAAGTTCTTTTAAGTCAAAACCTCAGTGATATTTGTGCTGCAAACTTTATTAAGCAGAGGGTGGAAAAATAGGAGGCGGCAAAATTATTTATCCCTGTTAGATGTAACCAATAACACAGGTCTTCGTATGGACAAAGAGACAACTCTTTGTGAAAACCAAGAATCAGTTTTATTGTCCTTTTTCTTAAAAAGGACAAACAAATTACAAAATAAATATATAATCAAGCTGCTACTACAACTTCATATTAGAGGAAGAGGAATGTGTAAAAAGCAGTTCATATCCCAAAGATTTTTTTTACTGCGCGTCTACATTAAGTTTGGACAACAAAAAATGGGAAAATATTTCATTTGTAGTGCATTTTCAGTCATTTTCTTCAGGTTCTTATTCTTCACGCTGTAATATTGCAAGATGGATGCAAGAAAATTTGTTGACACAGCAAAACATTATTGGGGAGAGGATGGGAGGACTCACTATAAAACCTAGAAGCTTGAGTGAAGCATCATTTCAAAATCTCTTTAATGTATCGTATATTTTGTTGCTATAGAGCATGGTGATACAATGGCATCACCTTCTGATGCCACACGGACTGTGCTGACCATAAAGATGCTGTGATAGGAATTGTTCAGGGCTGACACAACCTACAAGACAAAAATATTGTTTCACAGCACTACGCCACAGGGTGCAATGTCACAATCCCAGCAGACAGGCTGCACGCTTGCCCTGGTAAAGCCAGAATTATTCACTATGACTTTAAGTAAGCTTTTTTGCACATATATTACACATGATGGAAAAAGTATTTCCATCATATCGTCCATCCATATGTACACCCAGCAGCTACAGAACAGCAACCAGTGTGGACTAGTGGTTTTTTAAGCTGGGAAAAAGAATCAGCAGATGACTGTTTCTTAGTTCTGTTATTTCTAAAAGATTTTTCTGAATATATGGTTAATCTTTCTACACCTTAGCTAAGCCAAACTAGACAAATTCTCCTTGCTGATACTCTGGTTCTCACATTCAGAAAAATAACAAGTCTGCTAAATCTTTAGAAATAAATGGATTTTAAAAACATCGCATTCATACTTTACAAGAAATACCTCCAAGGGTCTATATTCATGCAACTAAAAGTCTCCCCCTTAAAAAACAAACCCTTCTCTACTTCTCCATGGATGAGAACATCTACAAGCCAGCAAAACCACACTGTTCACTGCATTTTTAATTCTGCAGAAGAGACAGGAGTAAGCATTGGTGACTCATCCTGTAGGGAAGGAGATTCCTTCACACGACTGCAAAAAAGCATCAATTAAGGTTAAAAATAGAAAAAAAAACCATACAACTGTTACACAAATCTGTTCACCGAACCCTGTCTATTTTTCTGAGTATTACAGATGGGGAAGGGAAACTACAGCCCTGGGATGCAGCAGATAAGCTTTAGAATTCAAGGTAGTTCAGAAACACCAAGAACTGGTATCAGAGCATTAGCCACCCGGATCTGGGGCTTTTCAAAGCTACGGAAATGTCTGGTTTGACACAAAGGGAGGAAGATGCACTGATGCTCAGCTGTAAACGGAGACCTCGACAGCCTTGGTCTGAATGAGTACATCTGGTTTTCTCACTCACGCTTTACTCGGACTCTACAAAAGACTGAGGGGGGATCTGATCAATGCCTATAAATATTTAAAGGGTGGGTATCAAGAGGATGAGGCCAGTCTTTTCTCAGTGGTGCCCAGGGACAGGACAAGAGGAAATGGGCACAAACTTGAATGTAAGCCGTTCCATCTAACCACGAGGAGGAACTTCTTTCCTGTGAGGGTGGCAGAGCCCCGGAAGAGGCTGCCCAGGGAGGGGGTGGAGTCTCCTTCTCTGGAGACATTCAAAACCCACCTGGACACGTTCCTGTGCAACCTGCTCTAGGTGGACCTGCTCTGTCAGGGGGGGTTGGACTAGATGATCTCCAGAGGTCCCTTCCATCTCCGTATCATTCTGTGATTCCAGCTGTGAAACAGGTGCAAAGGAAACAGAATTGTCTCAATGGAGCGAAGGAGGTTTACCCTTCCCTCACAGGACCGATGTGACCACTCCAAAAGCCCCTGATAAATTTAGTCTAGGGACAATCCATGGGGAGAAGTGGAGAAAATGAGGCAAAGGGCATGAAAACAAAATAGAGGGTAACATGCAAACAGAAGATGGGACACAGCCCTCTGATTGCCTGGGGCTTCCCAACATGGGAGACCTGCCAGTGGCCTCTTTCTCCCCATCCAAAGTTAAGCAAAGCCCTAATTAAGATCATAGTACTTCTGAAGCACTGTAAAAGAAGGAAACAAAGTGATCCAAACATTATTGGGTGGGTGTTGGTTTTTTTTTTTTTCCAAAGCTAAAATGACCCATTAAACTTAATTCCTTACTTGGCAGAGTTTATGCCTTTGATTCTTCTTAATTAAAGTTGGGACCTGACTAATAAAAGTATACCTTCTGCTAGTAAATTCAGAATTAATTCCAGAGATTTTATTCTGAAAAGAGGATAAGTAAAAGCAAAACAAACCCTGACTTTCTGCAATTGCAGCAGTATCAAAGATGAAGGACTGCCTTCACGTTCACCAAGTCTGCTCTTCCTACAACCAGCCAGTACCAACAGCCCAGATCATCAGAGGCAGAAGAAATGCTCCCACGTCAAAAGGCCATAGGTCAGGGGGATTTTAGGAAAAAAAAGGAAAAACAAGAACTGTGTTCAGAAAGTACTCGATGTATATTATTTGATGGAAATGTAACAGAGGACACATATGAAGCAAGACCTTTATCTTATAGTCACTCCTGTGCAAATGCTGGGGTTTAAGATCTAATTACTCCTTGTCCCAGCCAACTGTTGGAAAGCATTTATTTTCTTTTTCAGGCTTCTATTTTCAGTTGTAATTTAGAGAAATGCCAGACTCCCACTGCGTGTTTGACTGCGACTCACAGACAGGCACAGCTACAGTGTCGCTTGCTGTGGTGGGAAGGTGGTGGCACACAGCTCTGCAGGTGGAGCTTCAAAGTCATCTTGTTTCCTCCGTGGAGCTGGTTTCACTAAATCCCCCATGGAAGCAAGCTCGGAGGGGTTACAGTCCAGCCACTTGACAGTCTGCCAAATGTTGTACATTATTCTTCTTCCGCCTGGACGAGTTTCAGTTCCTCAAGTGCTCATGAAAGCATCACTGAGAAGACAATAGGGTTAACACTGGTGTTTGTTTTCTCCATTTCTAAGACTTCCCAGGAAGAAGCACCAGTCAGTTATTGTCTCTCTCACTAAATGTGTGTTTGAGTCTCCTCGGCTGCTCAGCTCTTCCGCCTCAATGTTTCAATGCTCTTTCCTTTTTGAAAAAAAATAAAGTAAGTTGCCTCATTTCCTCTCCATTTATCTTTCACGTTCAGAGGGCTTGTGACAACACAACACAACTTGAAAGCAAAAAACCAAATCAAAACCACCTTCTTCCAGCACTGTGTTTGTACAGTACGACAACATGAGCTTTTGGGCTTGGATAAACAGCCCAGCAGGTTATTATTAAGAAGAGGAAATTTATTCCTGAGAATTTATTTGGAAATAGTTTGGTGAGAGCTCTCCTGCCAGTTCACAGGAACCTTCGAGCGGCAGGACCTCCACACATAGACACACCAAAAGTACTTGTCTGTACCCCACAACTTGTGGCAATATATAATGGGAACACATTCAAGGCCTGGTTTTATATCTATGGTAGCAACACCTCAATTAGTGCATTTAACAGTTTGCTTTCATCACTCTTGCCTTTGTACGATCAATTATAAAGCTTCAGGTTTGTAAGTCCCAGTTCTTCCATCACGGGTCTCTATAAAGTTCTCCCCACCAATCCAACCTGAGCTGTCATCAACATGGATCCTGATACTTCCTCTCTTTTTGGAGAAGAATATGGTCCTCTGTTTTGTTTGTGTGCCCCAACCACAACAATATCAAAACTTAAATTCCTCATTTTTCTATGTTTTGTAAAATGTTTTATTCAGGGGACTAAGAGAAAAAAAACAGTCCTAAGAATGCAACAGGCAAAAGATGATAAGAACAAAAAAAAAAAAAAAATAGCTTTCATGTGATAAGAGTTTTACCTGGCAAATGTACGTATATCAGATTACATTTTAATTTTCTTAATGCAGAAGTAATTATTAGTAACGCTATTTTACCCATATTTAGCTCCTATCTACTCAACTGCAATTTAAGCAGACTGTCACAGTTCATTTCACCAGAGAAGCAGCCAGGCAGCAGTCTCTTTTACAGACTCAAAACTAGGGAGAAGGATGCCAAAGGCACCCCTCTGTGGCAAAAGGAAACACAAAATGTTTAGTTAGTGCAGGTCTTCATAAGACCAAGCAAATTTTTTTATAATTATAAACAACTGTGACTATGTGGTGTTGTTTTGAAATTCAAAATTATACAATGTATTTTTCTTTGTGTCTTCCCCCCAACTCCTTATTAAGTGGTTGCAGAAGATAAAGGAGAGCCTATGAGATGGGCTAGTTTTTGCTTCAGCTTCTGCAGAGCTGCTCTGCAAAAATCTGCCATGAGTCCATATAAGTGTCCAATATCCACACACTGCCTCTAACAGAGTAACACTCATTTTGAACCTCATCCAAATCCGAATTCCTCCAAAGGCTGTCTGCATTTACTGACTACAACTGAATTTCAAGCCATGTTTGCATTCTTCAATGGTGGCTTTAAGTCAGGCTATGTCTTTCTGAGAAACAGACGCAGGGAGAGCCACATAAATCCATTTTCTATCTTCATTTGTGCTGATGGGATTCACCAGCCCGATGAAGCACAAGATGAGCAATGAATTTCTGTGTAATATTTTCCCACCTAACAGCATCCATTGTGGCTTCAAAACACCTTCAAGAGCTCTTGAATCCCTAACACTCTTTTGGAGACTTTTCTATCCTTTACCGTTACTCCTAAAGCCTTCTACTGTATAGTGGCAGAACAGTGAGATGCTATTCAGGCTGCACGCTACTCATGCAGCAGCAAAACTTCTTTGTACTCTGGGACATGATTTCTTTACAGTTTACCCGCTCAAGCATTGCTGAGCAATTACTTCACCAACAGTTTCACCATAGGTTTTGCATAAAACCAGCAGCTTCATGCAAAGAGCCAGGCGGTTGGCTAACAAAAAAACAGATCCGTGAAAAGGATGATAGAATAAGAACAAGCCAGGATTTTTGGAAAACTGTATTCACAAAACCCACCAATATGATTCATGGATTCTTTATGATTTCCAATGAAAAAACCACGGCCACTAGGAGAGACAACGTTGAAAAAGTGCATCTTATGGTCTCTGCTTTACACTGAGCTTGACTAGCAAAGGGGCACCAAGCCTTCAAAAAAGGTTGAACCTTCTGGCTCAAATTTTGGATTTAAATTGCGTCATTACTCCTTTTTTCTTTTTTTTTTTTTGCATATCTCCGAAATTCAGAGGTCAGAACAACAAAACACGAGCCACAGACCTAACATACTGGTTTCCAATTTTGCTAGCCGGCATGTCCGTCTGAGAACGTGTGCCTTAGCTAACAGCCACGAAAAACTATAGTCCAGGAGACGATCGTCTTCTTACAACCTCTTTTGAATCAGTAACAAAGTCAGCTCCTTGTATTGTAATAATTTCACTTTTAGAAGTTCCTCTGTCACTAAAAGGACAGTATACATGGTTGAAGGTTCAAAGGCATTTTTTTGGAAAATGGCTTTTGCTGCCACCAGTGTGCAACATCACGTGTTTCCAGAACTGCTGGATACCAACCACCAGCACCAGGTAGGTGCTCAGCACCTCTGAAGCCAAGCTGAAAGCCTAAATGCCAACTGAAGTTCTAAAAAGCTACAATTCTTGCTTGGATGTATTAAAATATCTGCTTAGTGTGCTTCAGTAGAACTTTCTGAGAGAAAAAAATGAAAGCGTGAGATCTTATCTCATTCAAGAACAACTAGTAGAGAGCAATGCAAAGAAAGTTGGAAGACATAATGCAGCCCGGGCTTCAAGATTGAGCGGACACCCTGACGTGCTTTTTAAACTCTTCATTTCATAGGGTTCCTCTAGTTCTTATAATACCATTATCTTGAAACTGAAAGAAAACATCGAATTATAGCAAAGAAACACATAAGATACAAAAGTAAAACTGCTTCACTAGCGAGCAAACTTTTAAAGTTATTTAAATAAAAATAAGAGGATTTAAAATGCATTAGAACTACCTTTTTTGCAAAGCTGCTCTGGAAAACTCATTTTTTATACATACAGTCTTCTTTGCTTGTCTACTGTATATATATTGCGTATCTTCTGGTTAACATATTATTCAGTCCGGAATAATTGCACATCAGAGAGATGCCTAATAAGCTAATCTTTAAACTCTACAGATCTAAAAAAAGATCCCAAGGCATGTTTTATGAATATAGGATGGCGTCAGCTGACAAATATACGGCACAGTGCATATTATTGTGGTTGCAACCAAGAACCACATGAATCAATATTATGGGCTTGTTTTTGCATTATTCAAGATGACAGGACTTCTAAAGGGAAGCAAGAGTGCGTTCTGTAATCGTGAGAATCCACTACAAATATAAAAGAAAATAAACCAGACAATATGGTAAAGAAAATGCAGAATATAAGCAATACAGCATTTATCAGCAGCATACACTTTACTGGAGGACTCCATAAGGTTTTGAAAAAATCAAACAGCTGCTACGAGAAGCAACAATGAATAGAAATATTTGGATTTACAACTAAAACTAACAGGGGACAGAACTGACGAAGAAATATTTTCAGTTACCATAACCATATTGTTTTAGACTTACATCAGACAAAAGCTATTTCAACAGGAAAACCTGTCTTAACCAACAGCTGGAAAACTCATACCCTTGTTCTGGAAGGAAAGGGGACTTATTACTTTTTACAGATGTCTCCATTCCCATCATCCAAAAGAAGTTAAAACTATGAATAGAGAGATGGGCCCCATCTAAAATATGGCTTTCACATCCTCCCAAGGCGGTGCACACTCACATCCCTAGCATCCACTCACCCTACACCAGCGTACGTTACGATCACAGAAACTCAACCTGACATTTCGTATAGTGTCTTCTTATTCAGCTTTAAATTTATTTTTGGTTTAGTCTCTCAGAAAATTGCATCTCCCTTCCAACAGCAGAACTCCAGACACCCCGGCTATCAGAGGGGCTGGATTTCATTTTAAAAATTGCTCTTTTGCAGACAATAACAATAAAAACCCAGCCAGTGTTCACCTACGCCGTTCAGCCACAGCACCCTGCGAGACCTGGCTGTCAGAACACCCTCCCAGGCAAGTCTCCCTGCAGTTTACATGCACGAAACTAACACCTGCCAGTGCCAAGTGTTAGAGAAAGAGCACATCAACTTTGCAGTTGACCACTTCCTGCTGCCTACATATTTAAGGCACGCTAAGGAAAACCCACGTAGCAAAATTAATAACTAACAAACCACAAGCTCTTGCGCAAAATTACCACGTAGTATTTGATACTCCTACCAACACATCGGGTTTCTATGTTTGTTTATGTTGGTAACTCCCTTGTATCTCAGTGTGGACATCCCCCTTCTAGTACGAGACGTGCTGAGCTGGTTCATGTTTTTCCACACATAAAGGAAGTTGGTGATAAATTCAGATGGGGGCCTTCCTTCTTCATTCACCTCGAACCCAACTTCTTCCTCAAACAAATCCCAGTGCTGCTTCTCACTGGGCTGCTTCAGTTTACCACTACTTGGCCACAGCTCCCAAGAGAACACGTCAAGCCCCAGTTGCCCAATCTCCGAAGTCTTCTACAGAAGCTTCTTTTGTGGCAGATCTTAGGCATTTCACAGGATATACTGCTTCGATTCTGTCCAGTTCTGGGCTCCCCAGTTCAAGAAGGACAGGAAACTGCTGGAAAGGGTACAGCAGAGGGCTACGAAGATGATGAGGGGACTAGAACATCTCTCTTACGAGGAAAAGCTGAGGGACTTGGGTCTTTTTAGTCTGGAGAAGAGAAGACTGAGGAGGGATCTGATCAATGCCCATAAATACTTAAAGGGTGGGTGTCAAGAGGATGGGGACAGTCTTTTTTCAGTGGTGCCCAGTGACAGGGCAAGAGGTAACAGGCACAAACTTGAACACAGCAAATTCTGTCTAAACATGAGGAGGAACTTCTTTACTTTGAGGGTAGCAGAGCCCTGGAACAGGCTGCCCAGAGCGGTGATGGAGTCTCTATCTCTGGAGACATTCAAAATCCGACATGTTCCTGTGCAACCTGCTCTACGTGGACCTGCTTTGGCAGGGGGATTGGACTAGATGATCTCCAGAGGTCCCTTCCAACACCATATCATTCTGTGATTCTGTGAATTTTGTTCTGGGCACTCTTCCTCCCCACCACTTCCCTTGGGTTTGTCGGAACATTGTTTGAAAGCAGCTTGTGCTGTCCTGCTCTCAGCTAAAAAGCCATTGAAACTCAAAAGCAGGAGGAAGGGATTGAAGCTTTGGTAGACAACAGTGAACCACATACAACAACATGGAGGCCTTTCTTCTTGCAGCTTCTGAGGAAATCCCGTAATGAGGACAATTGAATGGCAAAGGAACTGCTGCAAATGAAATACCCACGGTCCCTCCAGTGGCACAGCAATTATGTACCATGAAACGAAGCAAGCACGCTGCAGTCATTCCCTAAGGAAAGCATCCACCACATAATTAAAATACTTATCTCAAAAGGAATGAGAGAAACAGGAGACAAACCCTAATATTGGCCAAAAAAATGCAGCGTGGCCAACGTAGCAAACTGGTGAAGCATTACGCATCTAGAAGTAAGGTTAAATTAGGATTCAAGTATTCAAGTTGCCATTATTTTCACATCCAAAGAGAGAGATGCTCAATTCCTGCATCAGTCCACATGGACACTGACATCCTTCCCCATTTCCTCAGTCTGTTTTTGACCAACAGGCTGATGGAAGCAGCTATTAACAGTATTTTCTACTTAGCACATGATTTGCTTCTATAGTTCAGAAAGTTTTTGAGCTTCTTAGAGAACAATTTCTTCTATTAAATGCATCGTGATGGCTTAATCAAGACTTTGGCATGGGCTTCAAATACCTTTTACATATAGGTCAGACTTAAATAAAGCTCATGGAAACTGGCAGCGATTCCTGTCCTGTGGCCTTTCACCAGTCTGCTCAAGACCTCTCTCCAAATCGTAACGTTTGATTTATACCACAAGCGGCATATATGGACAAGGAGGCCAACACAGCTTGCCATCCTGCTTTGGGTAGAAAATTGCAGATTTTTGAGGTAAAGAGATGATTTATTATGCTTTGTATTCAAATGGACATATATCCCCCTTCCCCAAGTCCACACTGGGATTAATCAGGTTGATTTCCCGAGATTGCATCCCCCTGTGCAGTACAT
The DNA here is from genome assembly GCA_013399435.1 of Arenaria interpres. Lineage (NCBI taxonomy): Eukaryota > Metazoa > Chordata > Aves > Charadriiformes > Scolopacidae > Arenaria > Arenaria interpres. Next base: position 172,748 of record VXAK01006044.1, read on the forward strand.
ACAGGTTTGCTTCGCGGGATTTCTGATGGTTTATCTCTTTTTAAACCAAAAGATGCTGGAGGCAAGAGCAACTTTTGGCTCTTGTCTAGCAAGCCTCCCACACAAGCGATAGGAAGCTGCACCAGGAGGTGTGCACCCACCTACCACTCTCTATGGTACATTATAACGCTGAGCAATGCGTCAAAGGTCTCATCCATGAAATGCCACAGACCGGTTTGGTGCGTATAAAACCCCCCATGAACAATCCAGCAGCTGTGACCATCAGCAGTGAGTTCAAGGCTTCAGATCCGTGGACCTTTTCAGCTAACACCGTAAGCTTACATGGCAGAAAGTTGCGCTTCCTTTGTGGCATCGCCTTTGTCTAGAGGGGTGAAAAGCTGTGGGTTTCACAGCTATTTGCCAGACTGCACAGAGAGCAAACGTGGAAACAATGGGGTTTATTTCAGCAGATAAACACCGGCAGGGGTTAGAAACCCCTCCCACTCACCTCTGGTTTCCCTTATTCCAGCTCTATGGCTCCCAACTCCTTCCCTCTTCTTGCAGGATAAGCCTGAGCTACCCAACAGAACATCCAAAGGGAGGAAAACCACGATTTCTGTAGCTTAATTTTCAAAAAAAACCCACCCACCTCATCCATTTTAGCTGCAGTTTTCTCAAAAATGCAATTTGAGGCAGGCGCTCAGCATGGAAACTTCAGTCCGAACAGCTGAAGGCTGGCAAAGCCCCATTTGCAACTGAAAACAGTGGAAAGTGTCTGGCAGACTAAACTATAGACAATGATACTACTTTACAGAATACCCCGAAGAGCAAAAAAGTCTTTCTTTTTTTTTTTCTTTTGCACAGACCCTGTCATTAAATCTTTGCATGAGGATTATGAAAGCTTGCCTTTCCTCCAGTGTGACCACTGCAATATTTGGAATATCAAGTGAAAATACGCAAGGACCCTCTGTATTACATTCAATACAAGGTTGGTCTTTAGACAACGTTCATCTAAGATATTTAACGTCCCGAATGCTGCTTCAAGAATCAGGTCTCCAGTTACCAACATGGTGAAAAAGCTCTGCAGAGAACTGCAGCAAAAATAGCAACTGTGGTTTCACATAGAGGAAGGAAAATATCACGTAAAGCCTTAAAAATTCCTTCCTAACGTAATAGATGAGAGGGGTTGTGGAAGAGTGCTAGCTAAAAGGAGAGGGATGAATGAGCTGGATGCCAAGTGGTAGGATGGCAGTGGGATCTTTTGTAAATTTGAAGCAATGATGCCCATATCTCTCTGAACAAAGTAAGGAAAAGCTCCTCGGCAGGCAGCAAGTTCCTAGATACAGCATGAGACCAGTTTTTTTATCTGGGATCCCCAGCCCACAGAACTAAAATCCAGCAGTAAATCCAGGAAGGCACTACTCCAGCAAATGAACCATCCCAGGCAGAGAGCAGGGCATCGTAGCAATGATACGCATGGACAGAGATGGCTTTTGAGCTCCACAAAACCTGTAACTACCTTGACCTTGGGAACGTAAACCTTCATGGGAAATACCAGATATTTTTATAATGTAAAAAAGTTGTAGACACTTTTTTCCTAAGGTTGCTGTGAAAGTATTTAGTGATCACGAGTACTTAAAGGTCCAGCTGGTCCCTAGCACGTATCATAGCCATTAACTCTGCCTGGCTGGGACGTAACAGCACGGTGCAGCTGGAACTGCTGCAGAGACCTGACCCTGCTCCAGGGATGGGCACAGGCTCCTTCTCCTAGTCCTGGCACACTCCTTGGTCCCACACCTTCCTTACTCTGAACCTTTAGCAAAGGTTGTGTGTTTGCCTGCTTAAACAGTAAATAGCAAGGATTGCCTCAGGCCGTTTGTACCAGGAACGCTCTTTGTGAGGACAAACACATCCCACACGCAACTATCGTAATGCACGAGAGCCATGGTCTTCACAGGCATTGACCTTAGAAGCACAATACAGAATGAACCTGGAAAAAAGAGCAGCATTTTTGGGAAGCTGTGAACTGATGGTCTTACACTGTTACCAATGATCGCCTTACAAGCCCACCACCATTTGAAAAGTCATCACTGCTGCTGGTGGTGTCAGTGGAGAGCCCAAACACGGGCCAGGCACTGATGCGGGTGGCTTTTCTCAGCATGCTACCTGGCCAGAAACCATAATGGGGAGGATGCACCATGTTCACTGTTTAAGCAATGACATAGAGAAAAAACAAGTTGAAGATCAGCTCACGTGCTCACTTTGCATAAATCTCAAAAGCAGAATTTATTTTGAAGGACAAATCATGGCTCCCTCCTGGGAAGATAAATAAATAGATACCTGGAGAAACTAGTTCACCAAAATCTTAGGTTATACCTATCAAGTTAAGCATTAGTACAAAATCAGCATAAAACTTTTTTTTTTTTTAATCTAAGTAAGACTAATGAAAAAAAAGGAAACAGGATGAAGTTCTTAGAAAACCCAAATAGGCGAACCCTTTCTTCACACAAGTTTGAGCCATTTCCACAAGCTTTAATCTTGCTTTTATGTAAGAGCTGGCCTCATTTCATCACTGCCCTTTAACTGCAAAAGCAACTAAAATGCTTGCATGCATGTTCAAAAACTCAAAGCCACTTCTAATTGTTCTTTAAGTGTGAAGAGAACAGAACATTTATTATATGCAAAGGAAAAAGCTGTAGAAAGAAATGCTGCTCTACTTTAAAAGCAGCCTTGACCACATTTCTTATGAGTATCATCCTTCCCGATCTAGACACTGACTTTTCAGCTGCTCCTGCCCAAAGGCATCAAGAACAAAGCCGCTTTCATCATCTCAGAGCTTGCTTTTTCTCCCTTTAATATCAATAAAATTTCTATCAGATGCGAAGACTGGCTTATAATTTGTGCCCAAGCTGCCCTAATTAAAGAACCTCCCATCTCCAAGGTTTTAGAAAATATCAAGTGCAAAAAGCATCAGACTCCACACCTACAATGTGCCTCTCAATTAGAGGTTTTCTGAGCAAATGTGAGCATATTTCTCACTTTTTCTATTGAGAATAAGCTCCTTCCATTGATACCTGTACTTAATTCAATGTTGTACGTAGTTTCTTCTACACAGACAGAAGAAAAGCATGAAAAATGCCACATGCCTTCCCCCACCACCCAGAGGTTGGTTTCCCTTCACTCATAGTACCAGAAAAAGACCTTCTTTCCCAGAAAGAAACCACCTTTCAGTTTTCAAACCCAGGCTGTGTAGCAAGCGTTATGTGGTACATCATCTTTAAGGTTAGCTCTTGTGCAAGCACGACAGTTTGCTTTGGTGTAGGGAGCTTGAGATGATCCTGCCAACTGGGCAAGGAGCCTCACCCAGCTTCCCAGCCGCTTTGGCAGAAAAAGGAGGTGTGCCACAAAACGGGTAACTGAGATTTCTGGGTTAATGACAACCTTGAGCCATTTACAGAAGGTAAATGGGATGCGATCACGAACAATCCTTTTATTGCAAACCAAAGAACAAAATCTAACCTCCCGCTTTGATTAGGGAAATTCTTGACCGTGCCCCTTGCAAGAAAAACATGACTGTAAACTTCCAAAATTGCCCACAGTACTTTCGAAAGAAGTTAATAAATGAGACTATATGAGCACTGGAAACTGAATAAAGAGGGTATCTCCTGCCTCAATCTCCCAAAGCTGAAACCTGCAAGTTACCAAGCACAGTAGATTCTCTTCAAGTTGGGTGGCAAATACCTTTCCCATCAATCACATCCCTGGACACCTTTTGCTTGCATTTAGTCTGAAGCTAAGATAAAGCATCCAGCCCCCTGAATTAAAGAATATAAGAACCACAGAGAAGCTGCGTCTCCTTTCCAACACAGACAGGCACTATTTCTTAAGACTATGGGATGAAAGCCTGCCACTGGCTCCAACAGCAACAACCTATCTGAAGACTAAAACTTCCCAGAAAGCAAGTAAAGCCAAAAGGATTTTTCTTCAAAATCTCATTTCTTTAGGTCTTCAAGAACTTGGACACTTATCAAGATGAATATAATGAAGACTAGAAACTCATATCCATACTGAAATTTTAATTTCCTACCAATTTCACTTCTATTTTTCTTTCCATGGGTATTTATGCCTATTTGGATTGGACTAGATATACTTGCTAAGTGCTAACTTGCAATCATGAATTCTGGATTCAATACATGTTTGTAAAACAAAATATTACTCTGCCTCTTCCTTAGATTTTGGGAATCACAGAAAAATCATATCAGCTTTTACCATAAACCTCAGAACATGGAAATGAAAAAGCACCCTCTAAGAGCTACAACGTAGATGCCGGTAAGTCCAGAGAGACACCACAGTCCTGCTCTATATGGTGCTACAGCCATGCTCACCTGCAGAAAATGAAAGAGAGAGGATTTCCAAAACACAGCAAGACATAGCTTCTAACAGGCTGAAAGAAAAGGCAGCCAGATTTTTTACAAAACTCTGTTATACTTGCAGTCGTACACCAAATTAAAACCAGAAGGACTATGTGACAGTTTAAAGCAGAAAATCCAATATCCAGTCTGAGTGCCTATCCAAAGAAGGCCAACTTTTCCACAATTAATTCCAAGTTATTCTTCCATCCTCTAGCATCCCTGCTCATGGCTATGTGCACACTGGCTGGCTGCTAGCAAGAATTCCACTCCAGAGCTGTATCAGGCACTCGGGTTATCTCCCTCCAAGTCAGTGGGACTTATCTCCGTACAACTGATAGTATTTGTTCAGACTGTTTTCTGTAAAGCTTGCGACTGATTTCCTTATCTTGTCTTTTAAGTAAAGGGTATCCAGGCTCCTCTTCAGTCTCTAAAACTCGACAGAACGGGAGGAGTCTATCTGCTTTTTCTAAGTATGCTGCATCTTGAAGGAACACATCTAAAGTGTTTTATCCTTGTCCGAAAGAACCTCATCTTAATTAGTACCACACTGAAATTTAGAGGCAAAACAAATGACTAGAAAGAAATTTCTTACAGACATTACGTAATAGCTTTCCCTGTCGAAAGAAAAGAAGAACAGCTGGAAGGTCTGCTTGGAAGAAAGTCCTGAACAATGGGGAAGCCCGCAGGGTGCATCCCTGGGTGCTACAGGGTCACAGCACCATCGCTGCACCCCTTGGCCAGGCTGTCCCATCTGCCTGGACAAGCAAAGAGATGGAAAGGGAGGGAGAGAGGGAGAAAAACTGCATTTAAACAAACAAATCAAAAGCAAATGACTAAGAAGCCTCATGCTCTGGACAGCTTTATGTTTATAGCAATGGGTAGACTGGATATGGTAAAGCACACTGAGCACCTTTAATAAAAAAATAACCTTCAGAGAAGTTTAGGTTTTTGTATGCTGAACTCTTTTGAAGACGTACTTGTTGAAATTACTGGCGTTGGGTGCTTGAAATCTCTCCACCTCTCCAAATTAAAAAAAAAAGTCATCCCAACAGACCACACATGACATAGCACAGCTTGGTCTTCTACTACTGCTGCTGCTGAGATTGCAGAAATGGAAAATCACTAAAGACTGTCAAGGCCATTTCTCCCTTCTCCCTGCTGTGAGATCTGCTTCCTCAATTGTTCCTTGTCTAATATTAGAGACCCAAGGCAAAAACTTTCTATCAGCAATCTTGAAACCACTGGCACAATCTCTCAGGGCACACTGCTGAGGTGTTTTAACAGGCACTTTCATACTTTTTCTCAATTTCATGATTGCACCCTGAGTCCACACCACCCCATGATCGCCTTATACCATTCCCTGTTGTGTGTAACACTCGTTAAATATCATCAGACAAATAATTCAACGAATGCCTCCCATCACAAGTTTAGCCCATGTCTCATCAAACAGAAAGTGTGAATTTTTTTAATAAAGTCTTTCCACATGACCAACTTCCAGCCTCCTAATTATTACTCTCATTTTTTTTAACTCCATCTATTTCACTCACATCCTGAATAATTCCCATGTAGCCCCACAAAAATCCTACAAAGAAGGATTCTCTTCTCCACAAGTGTTCCCTTCTTTTTTAAAGGCTTAGTCCAAAACCTAGAGGAATCACTATTAAAATGTCTTTAAATTTCAGAAGGCTTTAAATAATTTTACTGCATATAGTGTGTGTGTATTTAAAATATCTTAAGGATCTTAAATAAATGGAAAAAAATATTTTTCCATAGGTACGGTTAGAAAAAGAAGCTCGTGCTACATAGAACAGAAGACACCTTTGAAACTGCTATGATTTCAAGACTAGTAATGCCGCAGTGCATGTGGTCTGGCTTTCTGCCCCACTCCTCCTCGCTGGCACTACACGGCCTCCTACTCTCCCCTAAATATCCTCCACCATCGGTCCACTGTTATCCCTGCAGACATAAGCTGTCCCCAGCACTCACATGAGTCTCTGATGACTCTCATATTTCCATTATTTTACTATGACATTAATTTCCTTCAGGTAGGAGGGAGGAAAATCGAGTCCTGACATTTTATTCACAATTTAATCCCATAATAATGACAAATTTTCATTAATTTCTACTTGAAAGAGACATTTTGTGACGGCTTGCGAAATGTAACCTCATGCTATATACACATATATATCTATAGTTTGTTCATGCAGAGGTTTTCTGAGTATAAAAACTATTTTGCAAAATATTGCCATCCCAGAATGAGGCTTCAGGCAACTTGTGAAGTACCTGTCCTTTAGTCAAACTTCACAAGGACGATCTCTGCCCTTGCAGTTGCAAACCCAGGCTCACGTGTAACGTACCACTAACACACTAGTGAAGACCATTTGGAAAATTACACATTGGCATAATTTATTCTCTTCTTAGGCATTATTTGCTGCAGGAAACATGCTTTACGATGTCAATAATTATATTAACTTTGAGGCATGGCTCAAGATATTGCCCCACATAAAAGTATACACAACTCTCAATGGTTTGCAGTTTGGCTGGTTCAATACGATCACTTCTTCCTTAAGAGCACAGACGTTGAAGTAGGTTTAGGCAGAAGCCACAGCCTTTGCATTCAGTAACAGAGACTCTGCATAAGATGCCTTAATGATTTTCTCTAGGATTCATTTCTCCAACTGGTCTGACGAGGCTCGTGCTTATTCATCCACAGGGAACGGCACAGAGCAAAGTGTCTCCCAGGCTGTACCTGGGGGTGCCTGTGCCGAGGGCCATGTTCTCGTTAGTTTATATAAACACCTACGTCTATTTTTTTTACTTTTTTTTTTTTTTTACATAATTTTACATGTCACATAATTTTTGTCCTTGTTTTGTTCTTCTCTCATCCCTCAAACAATGTGAGTCGACAGACTTTTGGAAACTCAAAACCTGTAGATTTGTACGTATGTTGATGAAGAAACCCCACCAGTTTATCGCTGAAAAAGGCATCCACCCCTTCGGTTCTCAGTCCCTTATTTCCATTTGTTATATCGTGTCTTAGCTTAAATGTTGTCTAAATAAACTACAAGGCTTTACAACACAGGGAGGTGGCTTCAGAGAAATTAAATTACCATTATGGCAACAAGAAATTAAATTACACCACCATGACAGCAACCACGCAGCCATCCTGCTACACATTCAAGCAGTCATGTTTAACTCCGTCCCACGCAATTCTGCCTGCCCCCCTCCTCCCCCCCAGAGCTGACATCTCATCCAAATAATTTTCTCTGCTGCAGGTCGAGGTTAGCGTGGCAGCAGCTAACTCCAAGGATGCCAGTGGTTAATCACAGCAAACTTCTGCTGCGAAGACAAGGAGAGGGGGGGCACGAGTCATTGCCAAACCGTGCTAAAGGAGATGCAAAAATCTAGTGCCAGAATCAGGACATACAGATTGCAAGTATAAATTTGTTTACCAAAATGCTGGCCGGGAGTGAGCACTAGAGATGATCTAGACCAAACTCACGTGAAGTCATATTCAGGATTTTTTGTCTTTCTGTCTCACAGATATATGAGTGAGCGTCCCAAAATGTGCCAAGTTTGGAGAATGTCACTGGCTGCAGTCTCTGAATAAGATGTGTGAGGCAGCATCCTCGAGCCTCCTGTCTCACGGCCTCCCTCACCACAGCTGACCCATTCAGGCACTACGGATTGAGAGTTCTACTGACAAAAAGCAGGTAACTCCCTTCCTTTTTTACTAAAGATCCCCCTGCATCATCTTTGGAGGGGAAAAAAACCCCAAAACTCCCAGCCCCCCACTAAAACTGAACCAACTTTTGCAAAGCCACCTAAAAAGTGTACTGCTTTTTCAATCAACAGAATCAATGATTCAGCCCGCTTCCTCTTTGCATGAGGAGAGCTCACTACAGCACTCACTCTGGAAATACATCAGAGCAAGACGTGTAAGACAGATAAGCAAGGTCTGAATCTTGCAGACTCCAGCCTCAACAGGAGCAGTGGGTTTAGCAGGCTGGCTGGACCACACTCTACTTTGATTTAAGATAGTCTTCCCAATTTCTTTTCCTTCTTGGAAGTACTAATTTTGAGGCAGCCTCTGTACCAAGTGCCTCATTAATTGTTTTTCGAAGGAAGATTTCAGAATGGGGGATCCTCACTTACAGCAAGAACAGCAGACTTGACCCAGGGGATAAGCACAACGGTTTAATTTCTTTTTTCACAATGACTTCACCTTATCATTTGTCTCTGCAAAGATGTGACAGGCAAACTAGAGATGCGTCTGAAGAGCCACACAGCTCTCAGCAAGGCAAAGGCACCCACCCTTTGAGCTACAGGGAACTCTCAGATACATACATCCAGTCCAGTTTCACACGTGTCCAAACAGATAAGGATTTCCCAACCCTCTGGCATGAGTTCCCTGTTCTAATTCTAGATGATGTCCAGGGCAAAGACCTGCAAGATTTCCTCTTGCAAAGCTGTGAAGAAGCTAATAAACTCTCTGAATCTCCTACTCTTTTTTTTTCCTTACAGTCATTAATCAGCCTTCCCAGACACTCACAGCTGCCCTAAGTCAGGGACCAGAAAAATTGAAATGCTGAACTGTGAAGGTACAAGTTTTGGCTACAGCATCAGGATGAGTGTAGAGAAAAAAAGAAATCCATGGGGACTGGTCCCTTGTGGTTCTGATGGGACCTGAAACCACCCTCAAGAGGGCAGCAGAAAAATGTCAATACTGAGGGGACATTGTAGAAAAATCTCCTCATGTGAGGCCGGCAGCTTTGCCGATTACTTTTTTGGGTGAAAGCCATTTAGCATTCCCACTATGGGAATCTCTTGAAAGATCCACTGTGATTTCAAAAGAGTCCTAACAGAGGAGCGGTTCAACATTTGCGCTCCCTCTACACCCCAAAAAAATCCTAAAGCAACAGAATAACAGGACAAGCTCAGCTGTGGGCACCACCCAGGAGTCACCCTACGGTCTGAATCATCAGCGTTGAGTTTGATCTCCCAGTCCACAGCAGCAAGGACTCTCGCAGGCTTCAGATGCATAATACATAATATACTGGAATAGGGCTTCCTTTTCACTTGCAAACTTTTATTTCACTTGTAAATCTCCACCCTTTAAATTTGCTTTGTAAATGCTTTACCTGCTACCTTACCCATAACGAGCACAGGTACGCAGGAAAGAGCAAGACTTATTTCATCTTTTAACACTCGAATAGCAAAAATGCCTCCTAAAATATAGAATTATGCTCATAGTTTAATAGTAAGATTCTGTGATTCTGAAATATGCATAAATTTAAAGCAATTATTCCTTTTTACAGTTTTCACTCTCCTAACATTCTAATGGGATAAAAAATTGTTGTTACACAAGTTTGAAGGCTCTACCTAAATACCCACCCTGCAGTTTTTCCACAGCCTTCAATGTGCTTTGCAAAACAAGTCAGGTCTTAGGGTCTTGATCCAATCTACCTTGGTGAAATACAGCGCCTTAAAAGTTTCAGCTGCCAGGGCGGGGGAATTGAGACCTTACTGTCACACACACAGTTTCAGGTCGCATCTCTCCACACTTTCTAAAGTTTTCACCGTCTACCCCGAGGCACGTTACAGCTCACTCATCGGGAACTTTTAAAGCATTGCCATTTAATGAACCGTCCGCTCTAAACCCCATCGGACACTGTCCCCTTCCGAACCAGCCCAAACCCCGCTGACCCCACCGGGTCCCGAGCCCTGCCCGGGGCTCCCGGCTCAGCCTTTCCTCCCCTCGCCCCCCGGGTGCTTTTTCCGCCAGCTTTCCCACCAGAAAGCACAAGGGCTG
>VXAK01006047.1:0-97438 GCA_013399435.1 Arenaria interpres
CTGGTTTCTTGGCTTCTGTAGCTAAGGCCTGAGTGCAGCTGTGCGGCACGAGAGGTGCACTCTTCCCTGGATTTGGGACACCTCTAGGGGAAACCCAAGGATGGCATGTGGGCAAAGTTTTTGCAAGCTCTTCGATAATTTTCGCACCAAATGAACTGCCTCTGTCTGGGTGCTAAAGAACTCAAGGGGTGCCTGGTGCCTATTAGCCCAAGGGATGTGGCTTTTCCAGGCTCTTGGAGGACCGACCTGTTCCAAAACTGACTCTTGCCTTTTTTTGCTGCAGGCCTAGTCGGGGCCGGCTCATGCTGCCTGTCCCTCCTGGCACCGTGTTCTGAGCTGCCAATAACCTCTCCTCCAAGCTGAGGCCAGAGCAAAATGCCCTCTCCTCTCAGCAGCAGCGCTATAGGGGGCAGCGAGAGCTGCAGCCAGTCCCTGAGTGTCTGCCGAAGCCATCGCTGCCCGTGTCACACTGCCCATGGGCTCTTGAGAGAGGTGGCCACCTTCACAACTGCCTTGCACCAAGGAACCGCCCCAACTAGCAGTCTGTGCCGCTGCGGCCGTGAAGCTTCGTGTTTTTGATGGGTTTTGATGGTCATTTCTATGGGGAAAATCTGTTCTTGTCTGTAGTAAGAAAGGAGTTTATATGATTTATGTCCAGACACATTTTGTCTTTATTGTACATAGAAGAAAAAAGAAACGGTGTTCATACTTTGATGGTGGTTTAAGTGATTCTCTCTGGGATTCATGCCATTCCCCTGGCTTCTTGAATGAGCCACTTTGCAAAGCAGAAAAGAAGGCAGCAAACAGATAACAGCATAGAAAGTCAGTGTGACATCTGTCTTGCACGTAAGTTTATGTTTTGCTTTCTGATCTGTGAAGACAGATGTTTGTCCTTCCTTCCCTCATTGTTCCATCTCTGATGATTCAGTCTGTCAGCAGCCTGTCTAAAGTGTCTAATACAGAAGCCAAGCAAATCTGAAGCAGTGTTTCATGATGCCTTCTCTATTTCCAGAAAGTTGTGGTTTAGAGACTTTCTGAGGCAGAGTTTCATGTCTTCATGTTTGTTTATATTAGCCCCTGATGGCTTTTCATGGATGCGAAAGTAGCCACCTACGCTTCCATAACAACATCCTGTGACCAGGCCTTTTATAATTTAATGACACCTTCTGTCAATAGCACTTTTGTTTGTTTTAAGTCTTGAGCTTGCTTGTTTGAATCAAGCTTTTCTTAACTGGATGGCATATATTGTTTACCTGAGGTAGCTGTCTTCAGTCAATGGACAGAGGAAGCTCAAATCACACAATTCTCTTGCAGTGACAAGGAACTAGAGTAGTTCCCTCCCAAGAAGTTTTAAGTAGTCCTTAGGCAGTTTTAGATAGTCCTGTGAGGAGCAGGGAGTTGGACTCGATGATCCTTATGGGTCCCTTCCAACTTGAGATACTCTGTGATTCTGTGAAAAATAGAGATACACTCTTCCTGTGGTATCACAGAAAGAGACCATTTAAGTGCAAAAAGACAGGCAAGATAGGATGAAAAGTGACAGTAGCAGAAAAATGTTAGTGCTTAATGTGCGCTACTGATTTAATTGAGAACTGTGTAATTCTGCTTCTTTTGCCGGTAGTGATTTGAGGTGTCACAGCAAACTGGAAGATTCAGTAGGTATAAAAGGATTCCTGATGCATCTCTTTTTAAATGTTCTTTGCCTTTCAGAAGGCTCTTTGTTAAATTACAGGATAGATTTCCAAGAAGATGGGATGTCTTATATGTCCTTGATCTTCCAGGAACAGACAAAAATTTCACTCCTGCCATCATAATTCAATGTATTTACAGGATTTCTGTCTTTAATACTAATAAATTGTTGCTTTTAAGATGGCTGTTTAGTATATTTGCAGTGTTCATTTTACTGTTGGTGAAAATTCTTTGATTCAACTCATAAAACCTGCCATTTTTTGATATATGCTGCATGATTGGTGGCAGATTCTGCAAGGATGTTAAGTTACTCTCCATTCTGGCTCTGTAGCCATTTTTCTAAGTCCAGTAATTTTAGGAGACAGTGAAGAACACTATAGCAACATTTTTTGGTTTATATCTGCTGGCAGATGAGGAGCAAAAGTGTGAAAAGTACTGAAAATAGATTTTTAAACAGTATTATCCCTGAAACAGATGTTATTTCTTTCCAGTATAACTTTGCTTCTCTGCTTAAAATTTTAGAGTTGCTGTTGCCCTCATAAGCAAATAAAATAGTATGCTCACACCACATGATAGCAGAATATGTTTACATACAGGATATATGCTATATAAGTACTTTATGAGAAAGTCCTGACCCTGTGTCTTTTCTTTTCAGATGCTTAAAAGGATACGTCAACAGCAGTTTATCAGTATTTGATTTGAGTGAACTTGGGATGGGATACTCAGGATACTGCCGGTATGTTTCAGTGCTCTCCCTTCTTGTAATACAGGCATAGACATTAATACAGACATTTAATTGAAAATCATTGCTTAAATTACGGGCAGTTTTTGCCTGTAAAAGCATTGGAGTTCAAGTTTGTTCAACATGGAAGTCTCAGGTGCAAACACTGTGTGGTAGGATGCAATCCTTAACACGCTGGAAACGTGTGTTCTGAGTTTTCCAGACACTTATAAGCCGTATCTTTCGTGCCTCTATGAATTATTTCATTTTTAGCTTTCCCCAGCTGCTTGGTTAAGCATTCTGAGGTCTATTAATTAAATCTTTGTTTTGGTTCTAACCCAAGTCAAGATCCCAAGCAGTTATGCAAGATGAATACAGGAAATTCAGCATAAAAATTAAGTATCACATTGCATGAGTAAACTACTTCTGGTTTCAGATTTAGTTTTACAGTGAGAGTTAGCTTGAATTGAGAGTTAGCTTGAATTGACTAAGAAGTTACAGAATCATGTTACATTTATGCAAACTTTGTCTGGAGATTCTCAAATGCTTATAAGCAAAGACAAGAACCAATTTGGAGTCAACACACTTAAACTTAACACTCCAAGGTGTCAGCTTTGTAACAACAAAAGAGATTGTTTGCTCTGAATTTTTGGAAGCAAAAAGTGCCATCTTATAAGCAGCCCTATTTAGTTGCCTGTATTGTGGATTATTCTTCTCCTTCTCTGTTTAATTCCACTTGAAGCATGCTTTTACTTCAGTTTCTCTCTTTTTGGTCAGATCTGGGATACACTGGAGAGCTCTTCACCGTGTTCAGGTTTTTGAGCGCAGACACACTTAATGCGTTTTTCTTTACTTTACAGATACAGGGATTACAGAGCCCCACCATGGAGTTCAACTCCATATGAATTCACTTTGCAGTTCTGGCATGTCTTGGCAGCGCGGCTGGCCTTCATCATAGTATTTGAGGTTAGTCACGGAAAGGAGCAATTCCTTTCTAACTCTTTAAAGTCCAAGTTGATTTTTTTTCCTGTAGTAGTCCCATAAATAATTGTCAGTATCATCAACTGCTTGTTCATTACACTCGAGAGAGGAAAAAAAAATAATAAATCACCACCCCCAAAACTATTGTCAATCAGCCACTTCAAACTGAATTGGCAGAGCATGCACAGACTTTCAAGTCCCTCCAAAATCGTATTTCTATCATAGTTGTCTAATAAATCATGGTGATTCCCAACCAAGTCTTTCATATTTTATTGAAAAAGAAGAAATGCAACTTGTGTGTACATTGAGCACAGTTATTACAAGTTAAAACGTGTGTCAGGAAAATGACACGTGATTGTAGCCTAATATAAAAGTAGCAATGTGTGTACTATCTTGAAGAATGTATTCCATACTGTCCAGGAACCTGGTTACTTACTTCTGTTACAAGCTCTTAGCAAAGACTGCTTGTTGATAGTGTTTTCTGTTGTTATTCAAACTAGCATATCCTGCAGTCATATCTTTGTTTCGGTTACTAGCTATACCCTTAGTTTAACTTTTCAGAACACTTCAGAGTTTTCACAATTCTGGTAGACCACTCATTCACTCTCGTGTGTGTGTATATTAAAAAAACAAAGGAGTTGCTTTTCAGTCATGAATTGAATCTTAGTTCCAGTTTTGCCACAGATTTTTAGGCCCTAGAAATGAATATTTATGCATCTTTGAAGCAATTATTTTTGTTCTTCTTTTCAGCACCTTGTTTTTGGAATAAAGTCTTTCATTGCCTACCTGATTCCAGACATGCCCAAAGACTTGTGTGACAGAATGCGGAGAGAGAAATACTTAGTGCAGGAAATGATGTATGAGGCTGAACTGGAGCATTTGCAGAGAGAAAGGAAAAAGAATGGGAAACAGTATCACCACGAATGGCCTTAGTCATTACCATGCTGCAACAAAAACACTGGGAATTGAAGAGTGTAGTTACAAAATGAAGTCAGAGTCTGGCATCAGTATGCGAGATTTGTGGTGTATGTATGTTCTTGCTGGGTCGTACAGTTGCAGACTGCGGTGGGAACTGGAAAATTGATGCTTCTGGTGAAGAAAATGAAGAGCCTTACCTGTAACTGGTTTGTGGCGAGCACCAAGAAGAATTTGCACTCAGGAATGTGCAGGCAGATTAAAAATTTGGACACTCTGGTTTAAAAACAGGCAACGAATTTTCACGCTGTTCATGAAAATGCTAACAGCATAACAAAAATAAAAAGTTACCTGTGAACTTATACAGTAAGGGCATGACTAAAACCAACTTACGTGATATCCACTACTTCTACAGCTTCTAATTGCTCAGCTCCATCTGTAATGCCTCTGAAGAAAAGAGCAATTCTTGCCTTTGTGGCCATAATTTGATAGAAACGATCTTTCAGGCTTACTGTTTTGTCAGGTTTGTCCTAGTCTCTTGTTGAGATTGTGGATGTGGTCCTACCCTAAAAAAGGGGTCTATGGCTGCTTAATATATACTATGCAGTTTAAGATTTGCACATCAGTGTCATTAATTTATCCTTCCAGTTGAAAACCAAAAATTCTAAATTCAAAGAGAAAACAGCAGCACTAAGAGAATGCATTGCATTGCCCACATTGCAGCTATATTTGAAAATGACATGGCTGTTGAGTTGTCATTCCACTTTTGTGTGCAGAAGGGCCACCTCCACACGCTTCCAGGATGAAAGCTCTGTCATTTTCATGCTCCGATGTAGCATGCAGGTGTCTAACCGTGTTACTGTTCCCTTTGACCTGTCTGGGCAATGATTCTATGACTTCACAGAATGCTAACTTGGAATATCCTCATACAGCGCAAATGACTTTGTCCTGAATATACAATTAACTCTTTATAGTATGCAAGCTTATGCAGATATATATCAGACATACAGTATAACATTGTGACTTGCTTGTTCAGGGAAGGAGAAGCAGAGCACTTTATAACGATGCTCTTCTTATTGTAATAGTAAATGTTCCAGTAATGTGCACTTCTTTTATTGGCCTAAATAAGTCAAAGCATGAGAGTTAGATACAGGCAGATAGGTATACAGGTTGTATATAAATGCACACACAGTGGTTACTTTTAGATTTTTTTATTATTATTTGTATGCCTTCTTACAGTTGGGGGGGAGGGCTTTTTGGATAAAATCACTATGAAAGGTAGATGTTCATGTAGAGGATCAAATTTCAGGTTTTATGTGCATACAGCAGTGTTGCTTATGGTTATAGTCACATTTTGGTGATGAAATTGTCTATTACTAATATTTCATAATCTGGGAGAAGATAAGCACTTAATTAAAACAAGTGTGCAGGGTTCACTTGCAGAGAAGGGAGTGGAGAAACATGTACAGTCATTCTGTTTCTCTTCTACAATTTTAAATAATGCTTCTCTATATTGGATGATAAAAATTTAAAAAACAAAGAGTCAACAAAGCACAGTAACTCTAAAGGCTGCGAATTTTAACATTATTTTTAGGGATAAAGCTGCAGCAAAATCACTTCTGACAGACCTGAAAAGACCTGATTTTTTACTTCTTACAATACCCTGTTGAACAAAAAAGTGTGATTCCAGTATTCATTTGCATGTATTAGCACAATTGTTTTAATTTATCGTGCCACATAAAGTTACTTTTAAGAGTCAAGAGCCCATCAAAGGGGATGAGTGGGATCTGTTATATCCAGAGGGCCTAACATCAGACCTTAGGTTCTTTAGTCCTTTCACCATGTTCATAAGATTTCTTGGTTAATTCCAGCTCTCTGTGACCAGACAAGGCAACTATAGGAGTATCTGCAGTATTGCACCAAGGAGGAAAGAAATTGGAAGGTATGGTCTAATCAGATATATTACCCTTTAGTTCTGTAATAAAGCACTGGTGGAACTCAGCTTCCTATATTTTGGAAAGGCAGTTTTGTTCCCTCATATTCTGGGTTGTGTGTTAAGGCCCTCAGGAGTCTTTATCAGAAATAATTAATGCACTCTCCTCAGTACTTATAGAATCACACCGTTTGATTTAATTTACTGCCTCTCTCTTTCATTCTGTGGATTATCAAGTTCTTTTTGACAGCATTAACGGTGTCTCACAGCTTCTGTTTCTGTGCCTCGTAGCAATAGTAATTCAGTTCTTCAGAAGGTCACAGATGAGCTCTCATTTTAATGTTTTCTCTAAAAACAAAATGCCTTGGCTGGCCCAAGGTATAAAGACACACGATAAAATTAGGAAAAAATCAGAAATGTTGATTGATTATTTTATACTTTCCTATTTCTGCTGTGGATATTAACACGTCTCAATACATACTTAGACAAATTCCAATTGGACTTTAAAAACACGTAGGAAAGAAAATCTTTTTGTATTTAAGATTTAAATATATATATATTATTAATGATTTTCAACACTGGTGTATAGGAGTATATCAAGGGCAAGTATGTAGATCTGACGTGCATTTTACACACTGGAAAAGCACAAGTTTTGGAGAAACACTGTGTGTGTTCCTTTATTTTTGGAGGACACGAACAATGTCTAAAGGTTTTGCCACTATCTAGCCATTTGCTTAAGCTGAGAAAACTTTTTGCTAGACTTTGTTTAGTATGCTCTTTTGCATTGACTGCACGTTATTTTACTAAAGTATAAGGCACACACTGTCCTCAGGAACAATGTATTTTATGAACGGTGAATGATCTTTTCATATTCTAAATATCGTCTTTCCAAACGAATGAGCAGTATGAATAGACTGTGCATGCAAGCTGCATTTGTGAAATCTGACAAAGCTTTAGGACTTCAATTTGTGCAAAAATGCTTTAGATCGTTGCAGATCTAATCTATGACAACTTTGCTCTATGCATGCGCCCTTAGAGAGACTTGCATGAGCAACTAGATATTTGTAAATACAAAGGATTAGTCCAAAATGTCTTAATTATTCCTAACCAAATTCCATGTCTTGATCCAGACAAAAGAAATTTCCATTTCAGAAATAGCAAAACGTCCACGTACATTATACCCATCTCATTTCTTATGAGCTCTTATTCTAAATTTGTGCCTAATGTGTAAGATCTGAATTCTGGTGACTAAAAAAGGAAAAAAAAAGAGTTCTGCTTCATTAGCCATCATAATGAGAAGTTCCTTCTTAGAGCTCAGCGTCTGTCTCCATAGAGAGGGATGCATTAAGAGTTCAGCATTCTCAACTGAGTGCTAACAGGGTTTCCTGAAAACTGAGCACTGGAGATTGCTGTAATTTAGTTTCCTTACCAGAAACACAGCACAGTGATCAAGCATCCTGATAAGAGTACTAATATTTGGAAACAAGGCAAACCACGTGATGGGGGCTTTTTTTTATTTTTCTTTCCTACCCCTTTTACTAAATGATTTATAGAGAAAATTTAGATGAATGTTGAAAGTTAATATTGCTGGTGACAAGGCTAAAATTTCCATAGTGATGATGGACGGTAAGTGGGTTTTTTACCACTTAGTTGTTTCTTTGAAAGTACATATCTTCATTACAACAAACCACACAGCATCTGTTGCTATGCCCTTCTCCAAGCATATATGCTTGTCTTAAATTTAGTTCTGAGGATCAGTTAGGCTCAGTTGTGTCATGTGGAAAGCTCAGAAGAAAAATGTCTGGAGGACCTAGTCAAAAGAGGTCAATAGGTACATCCCTTAATGCATAAATTCATAAATCTCCTGAGGTTTCCTTCATAAAAGGTTCTGCAGAAGGAAAAATATCTTGGGAAACACAGCTTTAGGGTGAGTGTTAATATAGGGAAACGCAAGAACTTTGGTGATATTGTATTCTTAATGTGCTATTCAGATGATTGGTCTGATGTAAGTAGTGCACACCTGCAGTTTCCTTGCTGCAACCTTCTTCCACTGCAGACTCCAAACAGGAGAGCTGCTGGAGAGAATTTCTGGAGCCATGGCATCCAGTGGCATTGCCTGCAGAGTCCTATGTGGCATCATGGGACTTACTCATCTTTTGCATTATGTCACAGTTTGTTCAGGGGCAAATTAATATATACATATTTAGAAGTGTCATATCATTTGGAATTAACTGAAAATGATCCATGTCCATAAAATGAAAAGGAACACTTCACACATGGTTAACTTACAAGTGACACAAATTTTCATTGAAACTGTTATAAACTACAATTTTTTTAAAACACCGTGCAGTCACCATATCAATAAAACTCATTTTATACAAACAGCTAGGTATGAAGGCGGTAAAGTTAATGGGAAATCAAACAATCACATTTTCTATTAAGTGCTACATAGGAGAAAAAGGACAGAGAGAACAATAGTGGTATCAACAATCACTTACAATGCAGTAGCACTTCTAGAAGCTATGAGGATTACTTTTAAACTACTAATGTTACTTATTTGAGGGTAAAGGTAGAAATAAATATACAGCCAGCCTTTCATAATAATGTTTATTTGGTGTTAAGGTTGAGACTAGAATCCAAACAGAATTCCACATTTAGACAGACTTGTTATTTTGTTAGTTCCAATACATACTTTGTCTTACTAAAATATGTGCAGGAACACTTTCTGAAAGTGTTTAGTTGACTAAATTCCTACAGCGGAAAATTTAGCAGGTTAAAAAAACTCCTAAGTCTTTTCATACTCAACCTCTTGCTCACAAAGCCCGTGTTCTACTGGGGTAAAAAACACCATGGCAGCATTTTGAGGTAGGGGATGAGCAAAGGAAGTAAAGAGCTTCTCTTCACTACAGTGAGTTTTGCTCCAGAATCCCGACAGGTTCTGCAAAACAAGGGGTTGAAGCTGGAGCATGGTGACAGCCCTCCTGATCCTTTTCCTTTTCTCCTCTGGTTCATTTTTACTTATCCTCAGTGTTTTATTAAACGATGCCTTCTTGCTGATGGTCAAATTTCTAGGGCAATTCTGTAACTGCAGATTTTTTTGCCGACTCTTTTTGGATGTCCCTAAGTGTGAGAAGCCAAAGTAGAAAGTGCACAGACACTGGGTTTTCTGGTGCTTTTTACAAGTTGGTTTGCATTGGACAGAGCGGTGTGAGGAAGCACGGGGTGCATCTACATGTGCCATTAGGCCACTCATTTCTGGATCTGTCCCTTCAGCCACTTTCCCAAGCATTATGTTTTGCACTCCTTATGTCCCTTCTTACACCCACACAGGTTCCTAAATACCCTACACAATCCTAGCATTTTAAAACTTAGATGTATATTGACCTTTTTTTTTTTTTTCCTAATATTGCCATTGCAACCACGTTTACCAGAAATTTGTATTGGCGTGATTTTGGCATAGTCGTGATAGCACAATGTTACCACAACAGCACAAAGTTCTAATGGCACAACAAGGAAATGCAGAGATGTCACTTCCATATTCCATGTTATACAGGGACTTTTGAAATCCAGGACTGGGATTTAGTCTTGAAATGTTAATGGTTTGTTCCCTCCTCACTACACTGGAAATTACCTTGTGTTAGTTCTGTTGGCTCGTTTTGACGTTTTGCCATAACGTCTATAACGTTATATCTTCTCTGTAGTTTGCATTCTTATTGCCATGAGTTAGTTGTTAGGATGCTACTGGGTGAGAAATAAGGATTAAACCCAATGGAATCTAAACCTAATGAGATTCTGAACACTGAGAACATGATGATTTTTCTGTTAATAACGAAAAGAAATTCAGATCACCTTTTTATTTTGTGTTCTATTTAGATGACTCAGAGTTTTGTATTGAAAAATCTTCCACACTGTTGGCTCTAATTTTTACCTAGAGTAGTACCACTGAAATTTCAGTTCTTTGAAATAATGTCATGTAAAATCTGAGTAACGTAGTTCAGTCATTTTTTATCTGATAGTCCTGGCTAACTTGCAATATCATGATCGTAAGAGATTTCTTAAAATGTGTATATATTTGAAATTTATGTAATATTTAAATACAACTTGGTTTCTAAGTAAGGAATGAGAATAAAATTTCAACTATTTTTTCTATTCATAAATCCACACTTTGTAAGTAATATTTAAAATATAGATTACAGTACCACAGAGCGTTTCAGAGAAATTGACTTTTATGCACTACAAGCTAGAAGTTTCTCTGGCCTGTCAGCTTTAGGTTTCTTCTGTGTTTTAAGATTACTTTTACAATCCGATATGTACCCCAGAACTAAAAAAATTCACTGAGGAAAATGTTGTTGATCTGATTAACTCTTGTAAGACACTTTTGGCATAAATTTGTCTTTGAGATGCTGTTTACTTTATCAAGGTTTACATGTACAAATGCTACTACTTACTGTATCATATACATTTGAATATTGCATTTTTTCAATAATAAACTTGGATATCTTTGAAAGAGCCTTTGAGCTTCATTGTTCCTCGTATTCAAAGTTAATTAAAAAAAAATCATACAATAGAAAAGTGAGTGCCAATGTGCCTTCAAACCATAGGAAATCATTTACGTGTTAAACTCGGCTCAGACACTTGTTTAACTTTTAACAATTAAATACTTGCTTACTGTGGTCTCAAGGCACATATAGACTCACTTTTCAAATTTTTAATCATTTATGGTCTACTGCTTTCACTGATTACTAACAATTTCTTAAACTTAAGATCTTGTTTTAGAGTTTACATATTCCTAGTTTCTTAATCTCATTTTTTTCAATTCAAGTGCACAGGCTGGCTCTTCTCTGGAAGGATCAATGGCTCAGGATGTAAATGAAACGAGAAGATAAGAAGATAACTGTTAACGACACTGACCTGAATATTAAATCAGAGTGGTAATTTTTTATGAATTACAGTTTTGCTAGGCCACATCCTTAAATCTTTGTAGAAGACTGAATAATGAACTACTGGTTAATGATTTTAGCCATCATACGTAAGTCCACGTGTTTGACTTAATAAAACTCTGTGAAATGCCTGGCTCCTTTACAAATACAGAAAACCCTTGGGCTTGATGAGTAGCTTTAGTTGAAATAAAACTAGTTCAGAAATTCAGTTGAATTCTTCAGGATATTTCTTCAAAGGCATTTTGAGAGAACACAATTCTAGTCAACCTAACTCACTTTTTTTGACACTGAAAAAGTTCTCTTTTGTGGCAAAGGCCTTGAAAAGATCCTAAGCCTGTAATGAATCCAGTGTAAATGTGCTGCTAAACTTGTGAAAAAATACTGAAAGATGGAACCTATGCTTCTTCCAGCATGCAGAGCGTAACGATTCTGCAATGAGTAAGCGTCTCAAGAAATATTCAGAGCAGACTTGGCATTTTCACAGTTAGGTGTCTCTGAATCAGATATCATCCTTCAGCTACCAGTAGAGAGATTTCTTTCATCCACCATCTAACTATGTAGCTTCACGTTGGTGTTTTGAACCACTTTCACTCCAGAATTTTTTTACATCCTGAAGCATGATAGTTAGGCTCTCTTAATAAAACCTAGAGCAAAAACGTGTGTAGCCCTGAGCTATAAATAATGCAACAGTATTTTTTACCAAGTTTCCATCTCTGTCTTGGTATCTATACCAGGTATGGAAGCATGACCAGACAGCATGCTGTGTGAGACAACAGGCTGCCAGCCTGGCTCATCTCTAAGCTTTTATGAGATTATAGAAGTGGCGTGAAAAGGATTAACACAAATATTGACTTAACTGTCAGTTTGTTGACTTAACTGTCCTGCACAAGTGAGACAGTGTCACACACAGACTGCTATTTCTGGCCTTGGATTGACTATCCTGGGACCATTCCCAGAGGGAGGGCATGAACGCAGGCAGGGGAAGTAACTTCAAGGACCAGGCTGACCTAGTTCTACATCATAAAGATGGTTGCTGATAAAGCAAAAGCAATAGCTGGGTTCTTCAAAGCAGTATCAGTTGGGTCTATAACTGAGTTCTCTTTGATATTTTCATTCAGTTGTTTAAAAACAAGTACACTCACCCAAAAAACTACATCCTGAAGTTTATCTAGGCGAGAAGTGGTCTGTCGAGTTTTATTGTTTTATTTACAACAGGCAAGTTTTAGAGGAAATGTGTTTCATTGAAACAGAGCACTTGGTGGACATAGTTCCTTCTTCCAAGACATTTTACCAGACAGATTATTTTGCCTAATTATGTGTCTTTTTTTCAAAATTCATTATGGATTATCGATTAGAGGGTATCATCATCAAATGTCATTTTATTTTCTTTATTGCATAAAGGGAGTAGATGGATCTTTTCAAGCTGAAAGGATGTCTTTCGAAGACTAACATGGATAAAGAACTATCCTGAATTCAAAGTAAAATTTGTTGCTCTCTGCTATAGCATTTACAATAAGACATTATAAAGAAATCTGAGTTCCACAGAGGAAGCAAACACGATTAACTCAGTCACTAAAAGACCAGTCTGGTCTACACAACATTCCTGTGAGGAGGCTTTTTGCAATACCTAGAAATAGGCAGAGTAGCTCAGCATGACATCTCTCCTCTCCCTTCCATCAGTGGGCAGCTCACACTCTCACCTTAGTGAGAGAACTCAGGAACTTCTCCAAAGTCTTGCTTTATCTCAAGTTCACCTTTGCACATTTCCTTTCAATGACTAGTAACTAAACAAAACGTGTGATAGAGACGTGTTGCAGTTCCTTCTGAGCAGGAGCCTCCATGACAAGATTCATGAAACATTTCCTCTGACATAGTACTGCTTCCAAAACCCCCCTTGTCCAATGATTTCCCACTTCTGCCATGAAATTCATAAATAAAAATCTGGCCTTTATTGCTATAGAGAGCAATTTTTCCCTTTTGGTCATCTACAATAAAAAAAGCTCTTCATTTCTGAAGCTGGAGAAATTGATTAAATGTCCATTGTCCCTCCATTTCTAGAGACGAGATTCTCTGCTCATATTAGTATAGGATTTTTCCTCAGGATTGTAACCTGGGAACTGGTGTTTGTTTTCTTTGTTAATACTATTCTTGAAGGTGTCATCTGTTCCAGCTTTGTTTGCAGTAACATTAGGCGGATTTTTTTCAAAGTCCACCTGAAAGAAAAGAAAGAAAATACCCTAGTAGTTTGAAGCCTGTATTCACTGCTTTTTTCCTTTGCTTAAAGAGTATCTTGGTGCATTTTGAAATTTTGACATCCTTTCTTATAAATCTGAGGAGTTACTTCACTACATTAAATGACTGTCAGAGCTATAAACAGGAACTCTTTAGTTCACAATCACTGACTTTCTCATTCCCCCATGGAAAGTCTTTGGCAAAAAAAAAAAAAACCAAAACCAACTTCTCACAACTCCTCTATTCCTGTATAAGTCTTGAAATGTGCCCTCAGTGCACTCTCAATCACTTAAATTTAGTTTTTCATTTGCATATTTATCTGCATTTTAGTGGATTGTTTTTTTTGCCTGGGCTATGCTTGCCTCAGTGGCTTAACATTGCAATTACTTGATTAATGTTGCTATTCTGCATTTTAAGCAAATACAAGGGGATAAATGCCTATGTGATTATTTTTTTTTCCTACTGCTTTTACTGAGGTTATTTTTTTTCTCTGGAAATTTCCGATGTCGAGCACCTGAAGGTCAAGTGAAACAGCTGAAGCAAATCTAGAGAGAGCCACAGCTGCTCTCCAAATCAAACCGTCAAACTTAATGCAAGCTGGGTGGAGAGACAACTTCTACCTTATCGGTGCATGCTATGAGCCTTGCAGCTGAAAGATTACTTTCAAGATTTAAAGGTACCTGTAGAGCTGAAAATGTACATACTGCTTTATGTCCCTTTTCTAAACCTGGTAGATTCGGCTAAGATGGAGCAATGTTGTTTTTCTGCAAACTGTTGTAACACTGCAAGAAAGTGAGGTGCTCGTTCTTCATGGCTTGTTAACGAGCTGTGAAGCCTTGAGACACCTGTGGGCCTATTTCTGTGGAGGTGGTGGGCGGGAGCAGCCCAGGTGCTGGTGGGATCACCTCTGCCTGGTCACTGGCTCTGCTGGCCTGGAGGGGAGAAGGTCTGGAGGGGAGATGCCCTGCCAGGCCTGGAGGTGGGGATGGCAGCAGCAGCAGGAGATCTTCATGGACATGTGAGTACTAAAGTTTTCCTCTTTGTCCTAGGTGGAAGGAGGCTGTAGCTGGGTGAACTCCTTCCTGGGGTGTAAAGTGCGGTTTTGTCCCCGCTCGGCTGCCAGGGCAGGGAGAGGGAGGTCATCCCCTGTTTCACGGGCTGCTGGCTGTCCTGAGGGCTGTTTGTCTCGAGACCCTGAGTCCCCGTGTGCTGCACAAACAGGGAAAATCGGTAATTTATTACTGACCGGTGCTGAGTAGGAGGGTTTGGCTGATCTCATTTCCAGTCCATGATGCCTACGCAGCATCCCTTGCATAACTTTAAAGGGTGATTGTGGAAAGCTGGGCTGCTCTTGTACGTATGAGCATGTGTGCCCAGTGCTCCTGGGCCCTGGTAGGGCTGAGCTGATGGGTTTGGGTACTCACCTCCTGGCTGTCGTGCCGCACGCCGCACCAGAGGGCAGCTTGGAGTCTTTCGGACCAAAAGCAAAACAGGTTGCAGACTGGCTTAATTAACACTGGGGGGACATCTTCTCCTTTAGTAGGTCCTAAAAGGAGAAAATAACGATACCTAAATCTACGGAAAGCTAGATGGGAGCCTTGGGAGCCTCAGAGCATGGGGGTCGGGGGGGGAAGGGGAGAGCGGTATTGAAGCCCGCTATCCTGGAACAGGTTGCCCAGGGAAGCTGAGGAGTCCCTATCCCTGGAGGTGTTCAAGGCTACATAGGATGGGGCTTTAAACACCCTGGTCTAGTGGAAGGTGTCCCTATCCATGGCAGGGGGTTGGAACTAGGTGATCTTTAAGGTCCCTTCCAAACTAAACCGTTCTATGATTCTTCTCCTGAGTCTTTGTCTTACGAGCTGCTTGCTGGAGTTTTTTTAAAGCTCTTTTAACAGCCAAGTTGGATTCTTGTGCAAAAGCTTTGATAGATAGATAGATTGAACACCAACCTAGTATAAAGCTTATCAGCAGTCCTGTGATGACACAGCCGAGACAACCGATAGCACTGAAGTACAGGTAGGACAGGGAGTACCAGGTGTCTGCCAGCAAAGGCCTGTGAAGAGGTGAAAAAAAGGGAAAGAAGTAGATAGTGATGACCAAGGGGTGTGTTCACATTCTGTGTGACTGCGTCAGAAAAATGCAGCTCGTGCTGCAGTCAGTGTTTGATCCGTGCTCCCAGCCCGCTCGGCAGCTTCCAGCTGTACCCCAGACACACACCGTGCCAAAACGCAGGCTGATGCTGACGGTGGGGAAAATACCTGTCTGGGGTCGTCGTGGGAGCCACGGTCACCAGCGCCTCAGTGCTGTTGGCCAGCGTGCAGTTGAGAGTCGACAGATGCAGCGGAAGGGACTTTGTCGGTGGTGCAGGGTAAATGAAAGAGCCCGTGCCAGCCCAAAAGGCTAAGGTGATCCCAGCTAAGAGGCCTCCGGTAGCACCCTTGGCAGGTAGAGAAAGATAATGTTAAAGGTGATGCATAGGAAATGCGTCTTTGCAAATGGGAACTGAGCAGGAGTAGGTGATGACGGGTTACAATCTCTGTCCATGTAAACCAGCTGTGTTCTCTCTCAACCGAGGTAAAAAGCAGACTGATTTATTGCCCTCTAGTGATAAGAGTTGAAGCAAAACTGTGATGACCAAAGCTGCAGTACAGAGTTTAGTTTTACTTCTGGGTAAACGTGGTGGGGCTGCTCTTGGAGAAATAAAAAATTCTGTTTTGCCTGAGCTAGCAGAGGCAGAGCAATTGGAATCACTCTGCGCATCCCAGGGTGAATATAGGCTGGGACAAGTATTGAATATTTTTTTTCCTTTTAATGAAAGAGGAAAAAAATCAGAAATAAAAATAATTTTTACAAAACCCCTCATGTGGATCTAATCACCAATTATTTCACAGTTGGATAAAGTTGAATTCAAATAGGATAAATTCAGACAGTAGAAAGGGACCTCTAAACAGATCTTGGATTCCTCAGGCTCTAAATCTGAAAAGCAGCCCAAAGACCAAATCTAAAACACCAAAACAGTTTTTCAAGAAGGAGTAGTTTTAACCAAACAACATGAAGAGATTTTCTTTTAGATAAGGATTACTTTTTCTTTTTACCTTCCAGTTAGCACAAGGAAACACAATTCCCAGGGTAAATAATCCCAGCATGGGGCCCCCGCACATCCCGTGGATGGAGAGGGAAGCCTGTGGATGCAGAGAAGAGACTGGAGTTTAGTGAGGGAGCATGTGCCATTGTGGTTTGGGTCTGTAATTTTTTAGTGGGAAGTGGTGGGGGAGAAAGGGCCAAC
Source organism: Arenaria interpres (assembly GCA_013399435.1). Lineage (NCBI taxonomy): Eukaryota > Metazoa > Chordata > Aves > Charadriiformes > Scolopacidae > Arenaria > Arenaria interpres. The sequence goes on from VXAK01006047.1 coordinate 16,698, forward strand.
AGTAATTTCAGTGCACAGTTAAAGAAAGAATCACACTCTCTATTGTTTCCCAGCAGTGAGTAAATAGTGAGGGAGTGGGAGGGATTTATGATTTTTTTTAGTTACTATTTTCCTAGTTATTCCCCTTAGCAGGGCCCACAGAAATTGTTCAGGTAATCTAGCAGTCCCCAGGGATGTCAGTGTTAATCAGTTCATTGCATTTCTGTTCGTTCATGTTCAGTTCATTGCATTTCTGAAGCAGGAGAGATACCTGTACAACTCCTCCCAGCAGTGATGCTGCTGCAGCCATTGAAGTGCACAGGGCGCCGTATAATATACCTGGAAAAGATCAGGCAGGGAGGTTGTCAGTGCTGGTTAATAGCGTGGACAATTTCTAATTCATCTAGTGTCTGAAGTGACCAGGCAGGAGGAATTTGCACTTTGGGCTTTGATGCTTAAAGCACAGCATTAAGGACCCGGCAGCGTCTTGCATGATGTTGGGTTTTTGGTTGGTTGGTTTTTCTTATAAATCAGAACTTAGCAATGAAATTAACTTAGAAGTTATTCCTCATGTAGAAATATTTCTGTTGCCTTGAAAGAATGCTTTTAATATAATCTAATGAATTAATTGAGTAATGATAAAGAACATGGCTGTCTCCCTCTGACACCAGTTTTAACTTTGTGGTAGACAAAACTCTGTATTCAGCAGTCTTGAGGAAAGCCAGCCAAGGCTCATCATCTGGGCTGGCACACCTTGGTACTGGAGGTAAAAATTATCTTTCTAGGTCCTGAGTGCAAAACCTAAGTAGTAAGTAGAAAAGCAGGAACAGAGAAAGTTGGAGACGGTTACAGAGACAGATTAAGTATTGGTTTGACTTTTCTGTGGTCTTCACAAAGATTAGTAAAGGGTTATGATACTACCACAATACTTATAAAAGGGTTATGCTATTACTGCAATGCTTTTAAATAGCATCTTAAAAATTCAAACCACTTTGGATGCTTGATATTTTGATGGTCTGGTTTTCACTTGTGTTTTTACATTTTATTTTTCTCTGAAAACTGAACAACCTACTTATGCAATACAAGTTTGAATAGAAATGTCTTATTTTACTACTAGAAAATACTAATATTTAGTAATACTACTATAGAGTAATGTGGTAATAACTACATTGATGATCTTTCTGTATTGTAAAGAAGATCCCAGAGTGTTCCCCAGTATTTTCAGTAGAAAAAACTTTTCAAAGGATTTTGAGTGCACCATATAGTGCATGTGCTCAATTTTCCTGAAACATCATGCTGCCATTCATCCCGAGAGTTTATAAAGGGTTGTGTTCCTGTGGAAGTTTCCTAAACAGAACTGTATTTTTGAAGTAGTGTCACTAGACAGTGCTCTTCACTACTCGCAGAACTGCTCTTGAAGCCAACTGAGAGTCTAAGACTCTCAAGGCTCTGAGTATATGAAATCCTGCCCTATTTTCTCCTGTAATAATAGCAGCTGGGGGGTTGACACCTTTGCTGTTAAACAAATGGATCCCACCTGGGGTACCTACATAAGCCTTTGCTGATCCACGTGCTCATCTTCTCAGAGAGGTTTGGGAAAACTTTCTTGACCAAGTCTTCGAAGGTAACAGTTGCTAAAGCGTTAATGCTAGCAGCTACCGTGCTGTAGAAAGGGAGAAGAATGTTAAGTGAAAAGGAAGCAAAATAGTCTGAAAAAAAAGTTGTATTTTTAGAGTAATGCCGCCTCTAGATTAGCATCAATATTATAAATTGTACAGTTCTTGAAGAGTATTTTTCACATATAATGCAGATGCTGTTGAGGTGTCTGTCTCTTCTGTGATTGCTACAGCCCTGCGTCAGGCTGGCACAGAACAAGATGAAAACTCATCCTGACTGACCCTTCAGGTTCAGTCTGACCCTTTCTGAGCTGGAAAGACCCTCAAAACATAGATATGTTGTAGAATCATGATACTGTTCCCTTACAAGTCAAAGGATGTACAGTGACTAGTACTACTTCCGCAGAATGTCTGTTCCATTTTCTCTCCTAACAGGAAAATATTCACTTAGCTGACTTTTAGCTAAGTGAATATTTGGTGAGTACTATCTCTGTGAACTTGTTGTGACAATATGGCAGTGGCAATACCTACAGCACAGTGTTTGGCATGCTCTGCCCTAACTGTTCTCTCAGTGCCTATCTGGAGTTGACAGTGCCTTTCATGCAGGGACTTCTTTGTTTGGGGTTGGGTTTTTGGTGTTGTGTTTGGTTGGGGTTTTTTCCCCTTTTTTGATAGTGCCCTCCTGCTTTTTCCACAGCTAGCAGTCTTTAGAAACAACCTGTTGGAGATTGATTCTGTGACATTTGAATAATGTCACTGAACTTGATTCTTCTCTATTTCTTATGTCCCATGAAGTATTCATGTTTGGCCTGTAGAGGGTAGAAACTGCAATAACATGCAGCTAGAAAAACACGCAGTTCTAAAACTTCTCTGTGCAGACATCTCTTTTCCTACTCTAACTCCGTTTCATGTGCAGTCAGGTTAAGTAAAGGTAATTTTGGCATGAGTAGCTCCAAAGGTATCTGAGGAAGCTGAGCTTGGTTTTTCTACTATTTTGCCTGTATTGATAATGTTATTGTAACATCTTGGGATAAAGAAGATACTGGAAAGTGGACCTAGACTTTGGCATAAATATAATATAATTCCTCAAAGCACTACTGCTGCTTCCTAGAGCGTGCTAAGGAAAACAGCTGGCTTTTCTTAGGGTTTCATGTTTTGACCTCCTCCTGGGTCCTCAAGAAATCAACAGTATGCAGCTAAAATGTCATTTTGGATTCACAGACCTTAGTGTTCCACTGAAAGCACAGGCGACAAACAGTCCTGGGACTCCTGGCATTGAAGAAAAAATGTCCATAACAAAATAGGGCATGAGCTGGGGTAGAAGAAGCACAAGAGCAACACAAGGAATTAGTTAAGATTTTCCTGGGGAATGGAAGAGAAGTAGCTGCTTCTGAGCATGTTGCTAAATCATGGTTTTGTTCCAGTTTACTAGAGGCATCAGATTTTGAGCTAAGGGGATGTCGTTTGGTAGAAGGAGTCAATCAGATTAGTACTGCAGGAGTGCCAGAATAGATAGATTCTAGCCCTGATTCAGTAACCACCTTGGTGCCTGAGTGCTGAGAGGACATAAAGCATCTCACAAAACTTCAGCTGTCTCTATACATGCTACATCTGTGCCAAAGCAGCTCCTAATTACAATATCTGTACCTGATCGGGTGCTGAAATGAAACTGGCAGTCCAAGGGTCACAGCTCTTGTAATAAGCGTACATCACCAAACCACAAAATACTGCACACATTAGGACTGTCCAAAGTCCCAATAAATTCAGGTAGAGCGCCCTAGAACAAAGGAGAGAAACCGTTTAAGATAAGATAAACATAGAAAAGCTTTTACAAGTTAGTTCAAATTTTTTAGGGAAACACCTTAATCCAAGCTAGTTATATAATTTGAAGCTAGCTATATAATATCTTAAAGGCATCATCAGGGTAAGAAATTGTGTGTAATACTGATTTCAAAAAAATGTGGAAAAACACAGCCTCTTTATGCAAGGATACAGGTTCTAGGTAATTCTCTACCGCTGGAAGAGACCGGTAACTCATAGGTAGATTGGGCTGCTCCGAGCACTGGGTCTGTCTCTCCTGTGCCCGGTAAGAGCAGATTTTGTCTGTTGGGAGTTGCTACTGCTGGATTCCCTTTAAGCAGAGTATTATTTTGTGTGGATCCTGTTGTGGTTGCGGTGTTACCATTGCAAGTGACAGGCTTAGTTGGGGTTTTTTTTGCCTAATCAGTGAAATGGATGTGGGTGGCAGCATCTTCTGGGGCGGTGGTGTGGCTGCCGTTGAGTAATCCTCTAGTTCCTGAGAGCTGCCAGATTTTATAGAGCCTACATCGTGTTTGGGCATCACCTTAAGTGAGATCTCTTGCTCAGGCCAGTTCAGAACTGTGCTACTGGGACCCAAAGGTCTTTCAGGATATTTTACTACTGATGTTCTCACTGTTGTGAGTTCCAGACATTTTTCAGAGACTGAATTTCAACAGGGTAAATTCATATAATCTGTTATGACCTTAAGAAAAATTAGTATGATTGCAGTAGCAAAAAAGCTAACTGTTTGAAGAAGGAAAAAATTGCTGCCTTTATGCTTTAGCCAAGTGGGCAAGCAATGAGCACTAATCATGAAAAAATCTGATTATTTAGCAAAATGTGCGTCTAGCTATGCACATACTAATGCTGAATTTAAGGCAGATAGCAGGCTGGAGACCTATATGTCTGTATTGTGAAGTTTCACATGGTTCTTTGCTATTGATTCTAATTATTCTTTTTCTAGTTCAGAATTTCAATAACTTATTGATTTCATTTTATTTAGATCATGACTTTTACTATAGTACCCCATTAAATCAATCACCACTTTGAATACAATAAATCTAAATACAATTCCAACAAACGCATTTTTCCAATAAAGCTGTAGGTAAGACAACAATTGTGTGGGCATCTTTACCATGCTCTGCCTCCAAGGATTAATTTGACAGCCTGACTCTAAATTAATAAACCGCAAGAGGTAGATAACTACCTGGTTTTCTTTCTGCATTTATTTATGTCATTTAGGGCTAGAGGAAGTAAGACTTTCAGGGCAAAATTAACTTACTACCACCCAATGGAGTCCCAAAGTTTAATTAATATAACTGACAAACTGTTAGTATAATTCCATGTTAGTATGTTTGATTTCTAGAATAGGTTAATGATAGGTAACTTACAGTTTAGCGTGCTTTTCTGATTTGCAAGAAATGCATCTCTGTATTGTGGACTGATTAACTCCATAGATCCCTAGCCATGTAAATGTTCCCCCAATAACAATTGTCCAAAATGTATGTCGCCTCAAAGGATCAACATCAAAGCTAGGAAAGAGAAGGAGAAGCAATTCAGTTCACATATGTAAACACACGTTTATTTAGCAAGAGGTAGGTGGTTTTTCAGAAATACCTGGAATGTCCTACCCTCTGAATGAGAAGCACCACATTGACAATACTGTCTTCCAGAAGAGACAACATCTAATGTGTTTAGATTTTGATTTGGAAGCTTTTTTTACTTTTATATTGGAACATATTACTGTCGAGTCAGGATAAACATATATCATGCAGATTTAGAGCACCAATTAATTGAGATAAATCACATTTATAGGGCTTTTTATGCTCAGATTTCAGATCTGTGTCATATTGCAGCAATAGACCTGTGAGACATCCTGCCTGGGACCCTGTCCTCTGCAAGGAGAAAAGCTGCTTACTAAACTCTCAAAATCTTCCAAACTGTTAGTTACATCATCTTGATGCATTATTTCTTTTACAAGAAATTGCTTCAGGTGCAGCGTTATCTGTTTTTAACAACGAAATGTTATTACTCAGTAATTTTAACCAGTACAAGTACATCTTTGTGTCTTGCATCTGTCGTCTTTGCAATTCTGCTAATCTTGATGTGTCCAGCCGATAACATTTGACCTTGCTGCTGGATTCTGTTGGTGACTTGCCTTGACCAATGAACTTTTCAATCAAGGCCCCAAACAGCCAAAGGAAGGTCAGTTTGCTATCCCAATGCATTGGTGCACCATTGCTAGCTCCTGTGGTGATTCTTCTTAAAATGAAGCTTCTGTTTTATGAATCAGAAGTGAAAGATATACACAAGTGGAAGGAATAATTGGGCTGCGTTTGTAGCAACACAAAGAAAAATGAAAAAGCTCTCTTTCAGTTCAGCAGGGCTTTGATTTCTTCAAAGAGGTTAACAGAAAGAGGAGTTGAGCTCTCCTGAAGTTTAGCTGCATTCCCAAGAACTGAAGAAAGAGGGAATGGACTTCTCAGAGTCACCAAGGTTGTTCACTGGTAGTATAATAAGTAATAATAATGAGTATTTTTGGCTTAGTGAGGATTGGGTTTCTAAACATTAAATATACAAAAAGAGAAGGTTTTCACTATTCATTTCTTACTCAAATATGTTTAGTCGTGATCCTTCATAGGCACTTTCCCAGACTTTGGTTGTTCCACCATTCAGAGTAGTTCCTCGAATCAGAACGGTCACAAAGCCAGCCACCATGACAATCATTTGAAATGCATCTGTCCAGACAACAGCTTTTAATCCTCCCTAAAACAAACAGAAACTGTATGCTCTCATCTTCTTTCCTGTTATACAAGTACAGCAAAAGGTAGAAAGACCCCTTATTTCATGAGCTTGTGAGCTGTATGTATAACATCTAGCAAATCAAGCCTTTTCTTAAACTTTCTTTATATTCTTCTATGAAGGTCTTATTTTTGCAGATCAAAAAATGACATGGAAACTAAATTGTTTGTCTAAGCCACGTGAGGGTATTTGACCTCCAGCTAAATGCTTTTTTTTCCTGCCTCCTTTATACACATTTGAAGAATGTATCATGGTGTGGAACAAAAGCTTAGGGAACACAAGCTGGCCTGTGTTTGTTCTTCCCGTGGCACTCTGTACACGTCTCAGAGCCCAGCACTCCACAATTAGCCTAACACAGAAAAATAGCTCCAGAAAGTTTGCAGTTATGCTTTCTTCCATAGCTACTTTCATATTTGATAAAATTTGTGCTAGAGCAATGTAATAAATGTTTTCAACAAGGATGGGCTGAAATATTGAAAAAATCCATTAGTGGCAATGAGAACAGAAATTAAGTTGTGTCCTGAGCCCTAGGGCTCTGCCGCTTCCACTGCCATGTTTATTTTATGTAATCTGGAGTCTCGTGTTGCTTCCACTCAAAAGCAAAGCTCTCTATGACCTGTTGATCATCCTTCCTAGGCTTTATCACTCCGTTCTTGATCTGGGAGGCACTTTTTTCATTACAATGTTTTTCAGCCCATAACTTTTAAAAGATAAGAAGAATCATCTTCTCAAAAGATTTAGTATGGCAGGGGCAGGTTATCGCTTCCTTATCTGGGCTCTGCCTCCAGCTGTCTGGTTTAAACCTTGAGACGTACAGCAGAGGATTTGAGAGGAAATTTTTTTTTTCTTCAAATAGACTAACTTGTACCACAGAGTCTAAAAGAAATTTATCTATTCTATCACTTTAAACTTCAGTCCCTCAGGCTGTATTTAGAAGCCTCCTGTCTGCAATAGCCTGTCATGGATAAAGGATGGTTGAATTAACAATCTGTGTTCCAGCTGTTCAGATGTGCCTGTTACGTACCAGAGTGCAATAGAAAGTGCAGACCATTCCTGTTGCCACTACAGAGCCCCAGAGATCAAATCCAGTGACTGTGAAACCAAAGAAAACCAAATGGTTAGTGAAATGAGGGTAGGTCATTGGAGTGGGAACAGAAAAGCTGTGATTCTTTAGCCTGGAAGGATGCAAGTAATTATTAATTTTTTGTGTCTGTTAGGAGCTTTGCTGAATTGTTCAGATTTCTTAATGCTACTGGGTACTGTTTTGCGTTGTTGATTTCTTGCAAATTGGATTTAACTAACTTTCAAGCGTGGAAAAGTAATATGCAAGAAGAATAATTGCACAAAGAAAAACATCATTCCTATGGGGCACGGTTTTATAAGCAATGCTTTCCTTCTGTTCTTAGTCCAGAACTTTCTCTTGAGAAATCAAGTTCTTCAGAGATTTCAAGGAGTCCCAAGGAAAAAAAAAAAACAACTCCAGACTAAATTCCGTTCTCTGCAACTAGGAACAGTTTAATTCTAGAATGTGCTGCCTTAAAACAATTTTGCATGTTCATTTTACTTCATAAAGTTACTTTATACAAGATATATAAGTTTTGGTTTGGCTTATATTGAAGTCTCTTCCACCAGGCATAATTTTTGAGGGCAAATCTATTTGTAAAGGTTCTCTTATTAGCAAAGTTAGGATGGCCTAATAATGAACATGAACTCTCACATAAAATTCAGTTGAGGTCTGGAGCAAGGAAGCTCTGTGAGCTGTGTGAGAGGTGGGACTGGACAAACTGGATGCAACTCACATGACAAACAATGAAAAGAGGCACCCAGCTTCTTCCTAATCAATTTTGGTGAAATCAGGACTTGGGCCATGGTGATTTCTTATGTCCTATGGCAGTAAAATTGCTCACCCCATCTGTCATGATGGATGCTGTATGCCTGAAAAAAAAATAATAATTAAAGTGCATGGACAGCAGCACAGCATTCAGCTCCAGTAACAAGGAATGGAGTTATGCCTGTGGGAACCTGAACACGGGAGACAGGGAAGGGGGAAATCAAAGTACAGAATACAGTCTTGGATCACCAGCTTGTACTGTGAACTTTGTCAGGATGTTGAGAAATTGTTCGTTGCTAACCTCTTTGGGTGATTACTCGGTGCAAAGGAGAGCACCAGAGCAAATGCAGGGCTCTGGCTAGTGTGCTGGTGTGAGAGAGCTCTGGGCAGTCAGAAATACAGAGCTATGAGGTGCAGGCACAAACCTTCTTAGAGAACATTTGAGGAATTTTGTTTTGGACTTTATCTGTTTTCCTGAGCTCAGTAGTTCTGGTTGTCTTGTGGTGTGGGTATTTGGGGTAGCAATGTCGAGCAGCATGGGAACTCACCTTGATTGAGTGCCAGTGATGGAGCATAAACCACTATTCCTGTGTAAAGGATCTGAAGGAGAAAAAGTTCATGATGAAAAAACCACATGTATGTGAATGCTCAGTGATAAGACTTCTGGTTAGAGTGGTGCATAGAGCAGAATACCAGATCTAGAGATTTGTTTAGATCCGCTTGTATTGTATATGGCTTTCTGTTTCAGCCTTTACAAAATAAAAAACTTTTATTTAATTCTTTTCTGATGAAAGGACCATTATCTGTCTTGGTATTACTTATTTCACCCATTGCTAAGATGACTAGATGACAAAAATATCCTAGTCAAATGGAAAGAGGAGCTTTCAGAAAAACAAAAGCATTGATGCAGAGAGAACTTGAATTGATTTTGCAAATTTAACTTTTCTTGTTCCACTCAATCCCTTTCAAAGTAGCTGACTCAATGCCCTTTATGTGTATGTTCTGACAGAACTGAGGGAGAAACAAAGTCTTAAAGTCAATAAGCATTCAAATATATTGCTAAATTTGGAATTAATAAAACTGAATTAATGTAGAAAGCAATGTTTTCCAATATCCCATCAAATTCCATCTTTCCATTAAATATATTAGTTTTGTAGTCTTTTCAGAAGGTCTCTGCTGAAATGGGGCTGGGGGTACCAGGGCATCCCCAGGGGATGCCACATGCGACAGCTTTCAAATGGGGTAGCTTCATCTCAGTGTCATAAATGGGTAACTGGTGAACTAAATGTTCAGGTCATCTAGTACAGCTCATCTAGCTTTGCAAGCAAGAAAGAATCCACTCATTTGGAAAGAGAGAGGCTTCAAGGGAACTTATGAGACCAAGATTTTGAGGTGCTGTAAGCATTTAGAACAACATCCAAGTGTCAAAGACATCAGAAATGGCATTTTTAACCCCAAACAGAAAAAAAGCTAGGAAGGCAACTACTCTTTCTTCTTAATGTTCACAGTCCAAGTGAAAAAAACTAAGGGAAAAAAAAATAATACTCATTAAAACATTTTATTGTACAATATGTGCAGTCTGAGATGAGTCCATCAAAAGAGATGTTGAGTGAAATTAACATAATGAAAGAGCCAATGTCATCTTACCGTCTGCAGGATGTAGATCAATGTTGCAGCAAGACGGACAACCTTGTTAAATCTTAACTCCAAATACTAGGAAAAAGAGGAATCTTAGTCAATTGCACATGTCGCACCTGTGACACAGCTATTAACCTTCTGTTCACCCTATGTAACAGCTTGCTATGCAAGTAAAATTACTGGCAACTGGCACTACTGCTATGAGTAATGAACAGGAGAGCATGATTGTTTATTACACATAGCGATAATTACATTTTAAGAAATTTTCTCATCAGTAGAAAGTACTAGAGATTATATGGTGGGTTGTAGTATTCAATATCTACTTCCTATCAGGAATAACTGAAAAAGCCTAGGGGCTACAAGGAAAATAAACTTCAACTTTAAAGGAAAGTATATTCCAACTACACTTAGAGATGACCTCAAGTTTCCTCTTCGAGAAATAACATCGTTTGACTTCTGTAGTGACAAAAGCAGCGGTGGAGCAGATGGAGGAGTAGCAACAGAGGCTTTCACAGTGCTTGAACTAAGCTGGCTTTCTCATATCCTGTGTCCCAGTCTAAAGCCAAATCTGTACATCCTCAACAGGGAGAAGCAAGTGGCATTCTTATGGAATTCTAGGTAGATGTAGAGAGTCATTCCCAATTATCATACAAGTGTGGAGGTGAGTAGGTCTCTAGCCCCAAAAGCCCTGAGTCACCACCTGGAGTCTCTCTGTAGAGTTGACCAAAAATAAAAGTCAAAGCTGCATTGCTAACCCAGTGGCAGCCTCCTGCACAGACTGAGGGTCTCTCCTTGGGCCATAGTCCCATGTTCTTCCCAGCAGACACCAGGCACAGGCTGTACAAGCCTCTCTTGTCCAAGTCTCTAGGCATAGTACTTCCAAAGCAGTGAGTATCGGGCTCTTGTCTCAGGTAGCAAGTCATAGGACAAGAGGAAATAGCCTCAAGTTGCACTAGGGGAGGTTTAGATTGAGTATTAGGAAAAACTTCTTCACCAAAAGGGTTGTCAAGCATTGGAACAGGCTGCCCAGGGAAGCGGTTGAGTCTCGGTCCCTGGAGATATTTAAAAGATGTGTAGATGTAAAAGATGTAGATGTGTAGATTAGGGACATGGTTTAGTGGTGGACTTGGCAGTGTTAGGTATACAGTTGGACTTGATGATCTTAAAGGTCTCTTCCAACCTAGATGATTCTGTGATTCTTATTAATTTTATTCATGTTTCTCTTTCTTGTGTCTCTTGCATAATAAACCCCACAGTTTTCCATACAAATCAATAGCTAACTTATGTAACTTAACTTTTTTCTGAAAATAATTAATGGAGCCCTGTAGAGTTATTTTTCCAGCATGCTTGAAGGGACTCTCTGACTACAGTGGCACCTGTGGTGGTTCAGGTGAGAGAAGTAATTCATTCTTTGATCTTGCATCAAAACCAGCTAGAAAATGCAGTTACTTGTGGCAATAGGAACCTGTAACTGAAATATTTCCAAATATCCAGGCAGAGCTGTTTGACCAAAGCACCTCCTTCGGTTTGGACTTAGAGAACATGGGCAGCCTTTGTTACCAAGAAGCTCCTCATGAACTAACCTGACTTTCTTCATACAATTTTTGTTTAGTTGAAATGCCCACAAACAGGAGCCAACAAATTTGCAGCAGTTGAATAAAGTGACAAAAAGGATATTCCCAAATGCTGAGAATCTGTCCTATGGGTTTGCAGATGACAAGGGCTGCATGCTGTGCTCATAGCAATAACATCACAAGGACTGCTGGTATATTTTAATTATTACTTTTTTTACTGCTTAACTGTCCTATGAAGAAAATAACATGTTCCAGGAAGAATGCCAGGCAAAAATTCTAGAAAATTCAGAGGTTGTTCATTTACTTTCCTAGAGAATCCCTGAATTAATTCTCCAGCCCTGACTTTTTGGGATTTTTGAGAGACCTACCATCTTCTTCCTCTTTATCTCTTCCCCCCGCCCCTTCACCTTTTTAGCTATCAGATAGTCCATTTTTATAGTAAATTGGATCAAATTGCCAGATCTAGACCAAGCTTGATTTGGACACTACTGAATTTTGCTCTGAAAGTCTGTCTTTAATACCTGCTCTCTAAACCAGAGCGGAATAGTTACTTGTAAGAACAAAAACATTTGGATAGACTTAAAATATTTTCCATCTGTAACTTAATTTGGTGCTAGTGTGTAAACCCTTAGCCTGTCGTTGCTATATTTGCATAACAGGAGCTCTGACCTTAATTTGTGCTTATAACTTATGCAATATAAATACCTCGTTTGAATTAATGCAACCAGTTAGTAAAAAATATTTAATGTATCAATACACTTTTTCTGTAAAATAATGCAGAAAATCTTCTGACGTTTTTCTGTAGAAATATCTATCTACATGATGCGTATACATGAGAGCAGTGCCCTTTTTTATTATTTTTACTTACCTCATAAGTGCTTGTAATGCCAGATCTGTAAAATACAGGTAGAAAAAGTTCAGCAGTAAAAATGATGACAAGAGCATATGAAAGAAAGAACAGCACAAAGGATGCCCCGTAGCGATAAACTTCAGAGGGTGTCCCCAGAACGGTGACTGCTGACATGAAACTTGTTGTGAGAGAGAAAGCTATTGGCCCACATGTCATCTGCCTACCACCCACCAAAAATTCCTTAGAAGTTTTCTTTTTCCTCTCTTTAACTGCAAAAAAGACTCCAATGCTAGCACTTACTAAAAACAGTGCTGCAAAAACAACATAGTCCCAAGCCACAAATTTTTTGACTTCTGGAGCTACAAAGTTTGACATGGCACCAGTTGGGCAATTCTCCAATGGAAAATTCTGTTTTTCTGTTGCTCTAAACAGATCAACTTAGTTGACGGCAAAGTAGAAGCTTATCTGTAGCTCATCAATGACAAATATTCAGCTTGGAGACTCGTTTCTTTTTAATCCAGTTCACCCCTAAAGATAAAAAAAAAAAAAAAAAGTAGAAAAAGGTGAGTTAGAAAGGTGCTGAATGCACTTAGACCCGAGTGCTACTGATGGTTCTGTCAGGCAGGCTGGAGCAGGGGACTTAGCTGTGAAATCTGTAGTACGCTCCCTTTTTATCTGTGAGATTTTAATTTAAGGTTAAACATTAGCCTGGCACATTGACTTGATCTGACTCCAAGCGTTCTAACCTCTCAGCATTTTTAAATAATAAAACGAGAGCAATAAACAAAGAAATAAAGGAGAGCAAAATGAAGGAAAGCTCCACTTATGGACCTATGACCCCACTGGTAAGTTTGCTTTCAGAGGAGCAATTCCCTCATATCGTTAAAAACTAAACTTGGACATCAGTGATAGGATTCAGAATTGTCCTTTGACACTCTAAGTATGCTCCGTGGTAGACCCTCTGGAAGTTTAGGCTGCTTTCAAGAGCTGGAGCCTTTAATGGTTAAAAGTAGCTGTGGTGGCTCCCCCTCACCCACCATAGCCCAGCCTTGGTGTGTTTGGGAGCTCAGCGGGCCTCCGGGCTCCACTGAGGATGACTTTCAGTTAGCAACTGTCCACTACTAACAGCAATTTTATTTACAGCTTATACAGGTTCATGTGCAAGTTGGCTTATTTTATTTATCCATGTACAGCTTGGTCAGACCTGTAGGACAAAAGGGCCAAAGAGAAGCAGATCAGAAAGCAGCAAATCTTTTCTTTCTTAACTATATCTTTGCATAATTTTTTGAATTCTATTAATTAGGTTTTCCTTGTGTGGTGGGGTTTTTTGTGGGGTTTGTTTTTTGTTTGTTTTTTTTAAAAATCAGTGCTCGTTTTACCTCAATCTATGTCATAACAATACATTTTCCAAAGAAGCAGGCAATGATTTGTCATCCTGAAGGATTAACTTGTACAAATAGGGAGTGTGTGTGTGGTCACAGCCCTGAAGGACGGAATTGAAAGGCGGAGCGTACATTTTGGAGACAATAAAGAGATGCAGTAACCTGGGGTAACCTTTAGTAGCAAAAGTCCTTTTCCCATCCATTTCCTTGGGAGAAAGAGTACATGTACAGCAACCTTCAGTGCTTAGCATGGAGTCAAAGAAAATCTAGGAGAGCCTATGGCTGGAACTGACTTCTTCTGTCCATATGTGCAGTAGAGATTGTGAAATTTTTGTGATCAGTTTTGGTGAGACCAAGTGTGGAAGGGGGAGTTTAAAAGTCTATTGCTGCTGCAGAATGTGAATTAAAAAGAAAAATTAGTAAAAATTCAAAGCTACTTCCTAGAAGGCACTGCTTCATTTATAGATTAAATACTTTTAGTTTTAAAAGTGTGAAATCCTTTTTGTGAGGTATGATCCAGTGCTCTGTGAAAGCCGGGATATCAAATAAAGGCACATCAGTTGCCATGGTACTTGTTTGTGCTGTAACCTGCGGGTAGTGCGATGGGGGGACCAGATGAGAGAGCAATAAACCATCTTGCATTACTTTGGATCAGTCAAAGTGAGCCATTATAGGTAAATGCTCTGTAAATTCTCATCCAACCATCACAGAGTAATTTATTTATCCAAGTATACCCCATTTGCTGGTTAATATTTCTCTTTTGTACAGAACAAATGTCTTAAGGTGGTGTCCACTGAAAAAAAGCAGCAACTTTTACTTTCCAGGTATTCCTCTGCTTTTGGGTGTTAGTTTTTTCTTTTTTTCTTTTAATTTTATTTTTTCCTCCTCAGCCTTGTAAGGTGTTTTGCTTCATACCAACAGAGTCTGATTAATTGTATGTCTCTGGCAATGGTAAAAGCCATGCCATTACAATGGTGAGGTTCTAGAGTCAACTATCAACCCAGGCTGGCAGGAGGCTAATTTAATGGGGTATGAATGCAGCACGTAGGGCTAACCAGGCAAACCACGTGCGTGCTTCTTCCCACAAACCACAGCCAATTGCTGCCTCAGTCACGACGACGCCAAGCGAATTCACAAAAAGCTGCAAAGAAACAAACTTGAGGGTGTTTCCTCTTAAACTCGAGGCACTGAGCTGCACTGTGTAAGCAAGACTGCATCAGTCTTACATTGCTGAGAGGGTAGAGAACTGTTTGTGGGGCCTGGGATAAAAATTCATCTTAAAATTATGAAAAAAAGTAAGTTCATCTGTGTCAGAAGGTTTCGGCACCGGTCATGTTACCAGAGAAAGTCTAAGTGGAAGATCCCTGTAACTTCCATTCTAGGAAACATAAATGTAGTGTAATGTATTATTACTGGCTTGAACAGTTTTTTTAAAATGGTCTGTTTGCCATCAGTTAGCACTGCTAATTAGCAGCTGGGCTAACTGTGCTGTCACACAGTGATGAATAAAGCTGCCTGTCAGCTCACATGGGCTCAGTGCATAGTAATTTGGGTTGGATTCCAGGAAGCTTTTCCAAACAGCAAAATTCCTATTGACATAAATGTAAGCCTACAGAGATATTTTTTTTTATTATTCTTTTAAAATTCTAGCAGAAAAGTATTTTTTGGATTATAGTATTTTACATAGAAAGTAGGGAAAAGGTAATGGGATAATAAACTGGAAATCAAGTTAGAAATGTAAATTTCTATATTATTCTATAGCTCTCTGATAATCTTTCATCATAGCTTCATGCTATTGTTCAGGGTAGCTATTTTAGCTAACTCTTACATAGAATAAAAATACTGTAACGTAGAAATACAACTTCTGAAGGAGAAACATTACTTCAAAATAGCATGAAAACACTTGTTATTCTGTCATGATGATATTTCTTAGCTGGTAATTATTGAAATTTTTATTTCCTTGAAACAATAAAGTTTTGTACTCTGCTTGCGAAAACTCCTGTGAAATTAGTTTTAGCCAGGGTAACCAAAGGAAGGAGCTTGATTATGGCATTTCCTCATCTTCTAGGAGATTAACAGCTTTCAGAGCTTTAATTTGCTGAGTCTTTTTACTTTCTCTCCCTATTAGCCTATGATGTCAGTTAGATATTAATGTAATGATAAGAACAGTTTCAAACTGAAAAATCTGCCAGGTTTTGGTGCCCTTGTGCTGCCCACATGGGATGGCATCACTTTGCATAACCATGGATGATGTTCATTGGGTTTAAACCACTCACTTCAAGGCCACATTTGACTATCTCCAATGACTAATATAAAGGTAGCTTTTCAAAAGCGGCTAGCACTTAAACTTTATCAATGTGATGGTTTATAGGTAGATTTTTTTAAACAGCGAGGGGGAGCTGCTCTTCATGAACCTCTATTGTGCTTGCTAATGAAGTCTATTGATGACAGGACTTCAACGCTTTTGAGCAGAGAAAAGATGACCAGAGAAGAAAATATATAATATGTATAATCATTGGAAATATACAAAGTGAAGAATTTTCAAAGAATTATATTTTAACATTGTGGTTTAAGTTGGCAGTATCTTTTACCCCCAGGTTTTGGTAACAGTTTCACAGGTGAGAGCATGTGAACAAAGACAGTTTTTCATCAGTAATTTAGTTCTTTGTTTGGAATTATATCCTGTCTTGAATAACCTGTGTGCATTACCTGCTTTTGTGCATTTCAGTAAGACCTTTTAAGTACTTCAGTTATGTATTTTGATATTTATTTGGAGAGGGGATAAATACGTTTGCTTAATAAATGTAGTCATGTAGGACAGTGATTTCTGAGGCTTTTCTGCAGTGCCCTTTCTGCTTCCATTAACCCAAATTCTAGATCTGACCCTTTTCCATCTGAAAAAGGGAAACGATGACTTTGTCGTAAATTTCTACTGTAATATAAATATTTCAAATCTTGTCATATTGGTGCTTACATAGATTCTTCAAATTTCAAGTCAGGTTTCAGTTTGGGTGAGATATTTCCAGTAAAAAGTAGGGCCCCTTTGGAGAGTGAACATGTGCTTAGTAGAATTCAATATATACAACTATGTTTGGTGATTATGTCAGCTGAAATAAACTCCTGAAGCAAAACTTTGCACGGTTTTTTAGGTTTTGGTTGTGGTGTTTGGTTTTTTTGGCTGGCTTTTTTTTAAATAATCTGAAATTTTCCTCTGGAACACAGTTCCTAAACTAATTTAGGGAACTGATGAATACTTAAGGATTCCTTCCCATATGGTAGTGGTCAACTTGTGTCTATTTATTATTGATAATGGAAAGACTGGAAATCTTTCGTGTGAAGTAATGGTGAGTAGGGGAGCTGCGGAAGACGCTTTGCTTATATCCTAGAGACCGAGAGTATTAATCAAGCTCACAAAAGCGATCAAATATCTGAAGAGAACATGTAGGGAGCTTTTTAATATTCTCTTTTTCAAATGTGCATATAAAATACTGGATTTGAAAAATGCATTTCACGTATTTTGTCTTTTTAGCCTAAATGATATATACAATGCACTTCATGATCAAGTCAGACAATGTCTTCTAGTTTGTACACAAACTGGCACATATTCACAATCTGCTACACCAGTATTTTGAGTATATTTCTTGGTGGTGTTATGAGTCTTTGGTATGATTCTTATTTCTATAGCAGCTCCAAAATATCCGCTTTTCACAGTCAAATATTGGTAGCTGTACTTGCATATTGCACTATTCTGGAAATAATTTTTGCTTCTAACTGCACCTTTTCTTGATATGAGACCTTTCCCTTTGGAGTGAATTCCGATTTCAGGTGACAGGTGTCATCCCTTTCTGAGACCAGACTAGCATCATGTAGTCTGATGCTTGATGATCATACCATGAGAATTTTCACTGGCCTTAGCTGAGTTAGTCTGTCAAATATTTTTGTCATGGGTGACAGATCCAGGACCTGAGCCTTGATCACAGACTGATCCTTAGTGCTGACAAGAAGTAAAAATGAGTTTTGATTTCCTAAATGGCTTAAAAATTTTGTAGCTTCTGCACTCACTTTTGGTGCTTGAGTTTAATATTTGAGTCTGAGATTTGTCCATTGTTATAAACATAAGAGTCATTCTGGAAGATAATATCAAATCACACGTAAAATTGGATATTGATTTGTGGTGCTACTCCAAATGCTTAGACCTATGAATATTAAAATACACCTGATTTAACTTACAAAATCAAGGTGTCCTTGTGGGTTCATACTTTGTATAGTATCCATAAAGAGCAACAGCCTCTCTTAATAGCATTATTAGAGAAACAGATGCAATTTTTTTTTTTTTAAGTAAATCCTTCTAACACCTAGACCAGAAAGTTCTTATATTTAGTACACACTGGTTTTCACTAAAAAGCATTAAAACTGCAGCTGTCGGGTAAATACCCATGCAGTACTGAAGTATTTGAAAAATATTTTTTTCTCCTGATAATGCAGATAACAGGATCAAGCCTGGAAATAAAGTGTTTTGTTATGTAGTAGACTTGTTTTACTCTGTGCTGTTATGGTATTATTTTTCAGCTTCCTTCTCAATATTTTTCAATATAGCGCTGTGAAAAATTCATAGAAATAGGCACTGGAAGATTTAAGTCACACTTAACTGGGTGGCTGAAAAAAAACAGTAACTACCCCACTGAGGAAAAGTATATTTCTGGAGCACAAAATACACTGAAAATCAAAGGTGTATCATTCAGAAGTCTCTGTTAAACTTACGGGTCATTATCTTTCCCTGATGGTGGACTTTGCCTTTTCTTAAGAGGCTCCTCTTTAATGATTACTCGTTCCTCAGATAGACATGTCCAGTTATCTACACAAAGATCATTATAACCAAGTAATGCGGGGAACTGGAGGTATTGCTTATAGTTTCAAAATAGATCATTCCCCAGGGACACAGAGTCCTTCCTGTGGGATCGCTCTTCCCCAGCAACACCAGGTCACGGCAGGGACTGTGCCCGGTGGTGAAGTCTTATCCCACACCTCTGCTCTATTTTGCAGCTTGGGATGCAAAGTTTGCAGAGTTCCTTGCAAACCCGTTTGCAGGCTTTGTAAGCACAGCCATTTGGGCTGTACAGAGGTGGATTTTTATTGCATACCTGCTTAAGGTAAAAAAAAAAAAAGGGTGTCTGGTTAGCACTGAGAGTTGGATTCTCTTACGGGCACAAGCTGGAACATAGCAAGTTGCATTCAAATATGAGGAAAAACTTCTTTACAGTGAGGGTGACAGAGTCCTGGAACAGGCTGCCCAGGGAGGTCGTGGAGTCTCCTTCTCTGGAGATCTTCAAAACCCACCTGGTCTTGAAGTCCTGAGTGATGTGCTCTGGGCAACCCTGCTTTAGCAGGGGAGTTGGACTAGATGATCTCTAGAAGTCCCTTCCAACTCTGACAATTCCGTGATTCCACAAAGCAATCTGAGGAGCTGCATGAGAAGAAAGTGCTAATCTGAAACACTGGATTTGGAATAATCACGTTCTCAACAAAAAAAAAAAAAGTTTTTTAAAATGACATATGTCAGTTATCATTTACCTCTCCTAACCTGTAGTGTGGTGGAAGAGGGTCCCTCTCTACTGTGTGGCTGCAGTTTGCCGAGGACCTGAGCCATCCTCACATTTTCTCCAAGGGGCCACACCAGCCACCTGGAGCGCAGGGCAGCAGCCTGGCTTTGCTCCTTCAGCTCCCTTTACTTTTGTAGAGGGAAAGTAGTTTGCTACTTATCTACCCAGGGTAACGATTCATTTTCCAGGAACGGCACAGATATGATGTACAAAGATGTTTTTATCCAAATGTCAGTAAAAATAAATGATCAGATATTGCAGTCAAGACCATAAGCTGAGTAGCCCATGCACTAGCTCCGTGATGGGTAGGAGCTGGGTGGAGATGCTGGGATGACTGGTACTGACCTGGTTGTGAAGTGGAACAAGTCAGAAAGACTGCTATACTCTCAGTGTGGACACCAAGGAGATAAGACTGTCCTTTAGATCATGTCTATTTTCCACTTAGACACTGTAGTAAATACTCCTTAAAAGGTGGGATTGGGGAACATCCCATCCTGTTTTGGAGTTCTCCCCAGCTGTGACTGCCTCGTACTTGCTCCATTCTGATGTCTAGCTGCTGTTGCAAGTTCCCAGGTTTCAGGGGAAGCTTCCAGAATCAGATTTCCTTTTTTTTTTTTTTTTTTTCCCTGGTTTAGCTGGGGGAAGTGTCTGTGTGTGAGAGAGGGAGCACACACGAGGGAAGGGAAGGAGATGGATCAAGGGAAGGCAGGGCAAGGCTGCGCTGGGGAGATTCATCCTGCATCAGCTATTTCAGATTCTTGCAGGGAAGAGCAGTGTATTAATAACAGGAGGAAACATCACATATTCCTGTTTGGCTTACAGGTAGAACTAGCTTTGCAAATTAAGGTGGTTAAGTTGGATTTTTCGCTTCATGAGCTGAACAAGTTAAGAGGTAGTAAAACTTGCGTACTGACAGACGGATGAGCCATGATCCCAGCATATCTCATCAAAAGACAGCAGTCAAGGACTGAACAAAATAGCAACCTTATGGTCTAGTTTGTTTTAAAATGAGGATGAGGTACAGCACAAGTAAAGCACCTCATATGCTGATCACAAAGCGCTTCAGGAAGAACATAGCAGCTGGGAAGGAAAGAGGGAGCTGAGATCTCACTGCGGGTGATTTAAGGATAAAGCAGCACGGAGTGCGCTTTAAAAGGATGAAAAAGTAATGTGTGCTTCAATATTTCTGTGCCGTTAAAAGCTTAGGAAACCAAAGTCATGTTGTGTTGGTATTTAATTGTTAATAAGTAGTAGAAATACTGCCTCAACCCTGCAGGAAGCATTTGGAAACAGTTTCACAGCAAGCACAGGGGTAGAAAGATGATGCCTACTTAATGGGATCACTGTTAATAGTCCAAACAGGAGGGCTTTGCTGTTCAAGAGTAGCTTTAATGAGCATGATAATAATAAAGCTGAGGATCACAACCCTTCACTTACCCGCATGTTACCCTACTAAAGGGGAAATTCAGGCACTCCCTGAGGAATTAAGCTGTTTAACACTGATTTGGCCTGGCATCTTTCCCCACATTAGAGGTTTCATGCACTCCAATGAACTTGTGTTATAAAAAGCACCTTTTTCCACCTCATAGAAAACCCAAATCAAAGAAAGACTTTTTTAGTAGGACTTGGAGATCAATCATATTTAATAATTCTTTATTTATTATATCACTTTCGCTTTTCTTTCTTAATATACTTCAAAGGGATCTCTCCATCCTGTTTTGTCTGTATAATTTCACACTTATGAACTCAAACTTTTATCTTCATAAAGATTACAGTGCAATATTACCACATGGCAAAAAGGTTTCATTTATTTTTCTGCAAAGAGAATAGCTACTCAGATATTGTAACTACTTAGATATTGCTGATTATCATTGTATTCTGAAAATTACAAAACATTCTTTTTTTTTTTTCTCCTTAGCTTAAAATAAGATAAAATAATAAGAGATAAAGAGCTGGTAATAGTTAAAATAATCCAGCAAAAAAATAAATTAATAAATAAATACTTGCCTGCGACGTCACAAAGCATTTCTCTTGAGAGAATTAGGTAAAAGAGCTGGCCTGCTTTAGTCTTGCCTCTGACTTGTGTGCGGTGGGGCATGGAGTAAGGAGGAAAGGAGCCAGTCCTTGGCTTTTCTGTAGGTCTTTGCCCATGTGGATCTTCTCTCCCATCTTGCATCTGAGGGCCTAAAGCTCTTACTGCTTTGCTAAAATTTCTTAATCAGTTTAAATTCAGGCTTTTGTACAGACCTTTACTCAGGCTATCTTTAAGGCTATAGAAAGCCTCTCTTACCCTTTCCTGAAGGGCCAAAAAGCGGAGGGGGCGAGGGGGGGTGGAACTTTTGGAGGGTACCATGAAATAATATGGCATAAAGTGAGCATTAGAAATTGAAGGAAATGTATTTGGGTTAATGGAAAACAGACTTTGCCCCGCAACAGTAGATAGTAGGGGAGTTCATGTGTGGTGCCATGTTAGCCTGTTTTTGTAAGAGCTAAGCGTGTGCTCTGCACCTCATGCAAAGCTGGACGTGTGATGTGCTGCCACAGCAATTGCTTGAAATCAGGCAAAGGGACGTCATAACAGCATGAATAGCTGTAAAAAAAGTCTCTGGAATTTGCTTATGCGAACAATTACTCCTATATCTGTTTGTTCTTTCTTGATAAATTGCTCAGCTTTTTATGTGCTGTTGACTCCAGTGTAGCAGAGAGACTTTTATTTTACTTGTTTTGGGAAACGAGAGATGTAACTTGGGGATAACTTGAGGAAATGTGTGCCCTGCTTATCTGGGGGTAGAGAGTGCAGGCGGGGAAAGAAGACTGCATTTTGGCCGTGGACTCAAGGGAAGGTCTCTTGATAGGTCTCACAAGGACCCCAGCTCACAGCAGGACCAGGTGGTCTCAGCAGGGTGAGCCAGAGAAGTATCTCAGGGATGCCCCAACAATCACGAACCACAGTGAAAGAAACGAAACCTCAGCTAGAGGCACACATCAGCAGCCCTTTTTATTTCCTTTAAAAGTCAGTAATTAAGAGCTCCAGGATAATAACAGAAGTGAGCATCTTCCTGACGCTGAAGAGAAGTGTTTGCGGGGTAACTGGGGCTGTGCCCGCAGCCTGTCAGCCCTTGCCCAGCATGTGGGCACCCTTGGGTGGTTTGGCTTGGGATCCCCAAATCCCAGCAGTGGGGTTTTGGGCTGGGGTCACACGTTATGTGAAAAATTCTGATTTAAATCAAAGCCAGTTACAGCAAAAATTAGAGCTCTGTTCTGCATTTACCGAGCTGCTGCTACCTTCCCTGCTTGATGCCTGCTGAAGTTTTTCTCTCACCGGGAATGGAAAAGGAGATAAACTGTGTTGTTGCCTAGGTAGCAGCTTAAATCACAGAGGTTTTGCTTCATCGTTTATTGACGATAAGTTTCTTGTATGCTGGCAAACGTGCCAAATATCATATTGTGTGTGACTGTGTCTGTGTCTTATTATATAAAACATAATTGGCTACCTGGTTCCCCTCCTTCCATTTTGTGCATCCCTCTGTGCATATATGTCTGTATAAAAACTATATATCTATGGTTGTGAATTAGAGGGGCTGTGGAGCTTTGGTGTGTTTTTCTTCTTCCATTCATCATGTTGGTTTTATTTGAGATTTTTATTTTTTTTCCCTTGTATATCAAAATACTAAGGGGTGGCTCTCAGAGTAAGCTGCAGGGAGTTGAATGTTATTTTTATTCAGTCTGAGTCATTTATTCATTTGAAAACTTGACTCTGAGTACACATGTTGAACAGTTTTGGAAAGCTAACCCCTGAAGTTAAGCTGGGAAAAGAAAAATATTATGATAGTAGAATGTGGTCTAGGAATAGTAGTAAATTAGACATTGAAATTAAGGACACTGGAAATAAACTTAGGTTCAGCAATAAATTCTGGAACTAAGTGTTTGCTATATATGAACTCCTACAGTGGAAAAGCTGCAGTTTTAAATGCAGAATATATTGTTCAGGAGGTATGAGGTTCTTTTTCCTCATGTGACAAATGAAGTGTTTTAAACACATCCTTTAAGAAGAACTTCTCCTTTTATCTTATTTTATGTAAATGGGAACAGGAAATCTCTGTTGCATCTTTGCTCTATGGTGTCTTGATGGACAAGCAGCTGAAAATTTAGAAGTGAAATAAATCTTGCCTGTCTAGTGCAGGCTTGAGAATATATCAATTGCTTTGCTTCTATTTTGTGTTCCTCTTCAATCTGTGACAGGGTAGCTGAAAAGTTCAGGGTAAGTTGCTTGCTGTCGGGAGTCTGATAACAGCCAAAGAATTTTGGATATAGGGATGACAGGAATTGTTTTTCATCCTTCTGGTTTTTGCAGCTCATCTTGCTGCTTTTCCCTCTTGTACATACTGCACCCAGTACAGAGTAGCAGTACACAGATTTTTTTTGGATAATCTGTTTACTTCTGTCATTTCGGTTTTCCCTTGCTTGTTTCAGAGGCTGGTTGTTTTGGTTTGGGGATTTGTGGATTTTTTGCTTTGGGGTTTGGGTTTTTATTTATTAACATGTTTATTGGTTTATTTTCGGTGTTGTATTGCCCTGTAACATCTGTGGAACAGCAACTCTGTTGGTTTCTGTTTGGAGGAGTGAAAGGAAAAACAAAAGAGAGGCAGCTGTCTCTTTTGGTTTTATTTTTCTAGTAGGGTTTGTCTGCGGGTGAGGACTTGGAAACAGGATTTCCGATTCGATGCCTCACTCCTGCCGACTGGCTGCGTGGCTCTGGATTAGCAATACAGGCTTTTATCTTCTTTTTCCACAGGAAAATAGAAAAAGATCAGATGCTTAACTTGAGATGTAGAAAAAGGCATGACTGCCCTGCCTTTTAACAGGTAGCCAAAGGTTACTGCATCTAATGGTGCTGCAGGGGGCAACGTTTTCAGATGGGACCAGATCCTTCTTGCAATGCAAAAATATCTGTGTTGCTGTATCCCTACTCTTTTTCTCAGCTTCATCAACAGATTTCAGTAGGTGTTTGGAGTTTACAACCTGAATACTCTTTACAAACTGTAAACCTTTGATTTTTAACTTTGGGACAAGATGTAGGATACTTTGTTCCCAAAATGTTATCTAATCTGGTAATTAATTATGCTAATACAAGTGAGCACTCACAGAAGTTCTGTTCCTCTTAACTACTACATCATGCATTAAACATTTCTGAATTCATTTTGAGATGTCCATAGTTCCTTATCATTTTTCTCCAGAAGGCTTGGTGACTAGACACAGCTTCATAAGACAGAAACAGCTGATAACTGACATCTCTGGAGGAGAAATGAGAGAGGAATAGTCCAGAAATGATAATACAGAAATTGGAACATAGCTGTATGGAAGGTTTGGGCTAATATTGGTTTAAAATAAGTACCTGGGAATGAGTCAGTGTTTTCTCTTTGGGACTATGAGGGAAATTTGTAAGACAGGGTTTGATCTACTTTTGTATTCATCTGACGCAGACTTAGGTGATGCATCATGCTTACAACTGAGTAGTAGTAAGACTATTGGTCTTGCACTTTGCTTTCATATTTACGTCACAACTTTCTCAGCAGTTGGCTAATTTAGAAGTTTCTAATTTAGAAGAAAGGACAGGGACAGAAGGACTGTGTATAATTTATTGTGTTCAGACCTTTATAATTGGGGTAAAACATCTATATCAATACCATTTTGCTGTTTGTGTTCCACAATGCTCACGTTTCTCCTGAACACGGATGTTTGTTTTGCTTTACCCAAAGACTTGTACTGCATCTCAGCTACAGTTAAACCTTAGGGAAAAATACATGTTTCTGTCACCTTTAACATTTATGAGCTACGACAGTAGTTTCCCCAGCACAGGAAGAAAGTGTGTAAGGAATATTAGAGACTTTGGAAAGGGCTACTCTGTGTGTATGTGCATGAATGCTAGGTGACCAGCCTCTATAAATCTGGTAGGCGTTGGTATAATTTACTATGTTGGTATACCACATAAAGCAACTTATGTATAAAGCCCATAGTGGACCCATAGCACTCAGTAGCTGCTGTTGTACACAAGAGATTGCTTCCATCTTGTTTAGGGTTTTTCTCTTCTTCATGTTTCACTACAAAGCTGTGATATCCTGAAGGATTATGCTGCAGACAGAGTAGTTGCTCCAAGGTGAAGCTTGGGAGGAACCAACCCAAGATCTTGAGAAGAAAGCTGGGCAGGGGGCAGAGGAGGGTTTGCGGTTGGCTCTTACAGCCTCATGACAAGGTGGAGGGACTAGCTTTAAAACTGTGTAAGCAGTAAAAACTGTTGCAGCTGAGTTCCCGTATTATTTCCAGTTTTTATTAGATGAGAGAACCTCTCCAGCTCATATTTTACTGTCTAGTATCTACTCCCCTTTTATTTCTCTTCCATAGCAATACAGTCAGGTGATCTTCCTCCTCCTAAATCAGAGCCCACGCTCTGTCTGAATGCAGACAAAACCTCCCCTTCCTACACTGATGATGGCTTCTTACTTAAATAGCAAAATTTAAACAAGGAAAAAACACAGTTTTTAGTTCCACAGATTAAAGCGACTCCTCTTCTTTGGGACAACGCAAGTATTTTTCTATACAATTAATTGAAGTACAGCTGCTAATCCAGGGGTTTGGGGGTTGGGTTGATGTTTGAGGGGTGGAGGGAGGAGGAATTATCGTTAAGAATCAATACTCAGTGGCATCAGGAGAATTGGGGAGGGGGAGACTGTCACCTAATCCTCAAACTGAGTGTGTACGGTCTGTGATGCTTTCAAATACTTCAGACTCTAGACAGCCTTGAAAAATGTGCAACTAGCTGCAAAAAGTGTTATTGTGATAGGACTTTCCACAAATTCAGAATCACAGGGTGAATGTTATACATAAGGAGGTAGATGAAGGATTGTTTTATCCGAGTGAAATACAAAGTTTATGGAAGGTGACAAGAAGACTGTAACATGGAGGACTGAAATAATTTCCTTAAACTAACAGGGCTTCACTCCCATTTCTTCTGTCGATGAACTCAAGACTCATTCCCATAGTTGTTTGGCACATTCAATCTCACTCTTTATACCTTATGATAACTTAATAGAAAATACTAAACTCAAAACCACGTCAAGTTTTGATAGCGGTTCCTCTGTTGTTTGGAATAATTCAAGGCAGAGATATGTCGCATACCAAATTCAGCAACTTCCCACAGTATTAAGCAGAATCAATCGGTATTATGGAGATACCTATTTTTTATTATTTAAAGGTTCACAACCTCTTAGTATAATTCTACTGATATCTGGCATGTCAGCATCGCAGTTCCTTTTTTGCCGTCCAGCATCTCAACTCCCTAACCTGGCTTTTACAGGCGTGGCAACGATCTCAGTAGGAACAGTTGCATGTGAAGAAAGCTGTCAAACACTTGTCAAGACTTTGACTGGAGTTATTTGAATTTAAACGTTTAACATAGGGAAACCAAAATTAATTTAGGTTTTGGTAAGCAATAACCAGAAATTTGTTCAAGAATGGAATGTAGGAAGCTGTTCTAATATTAAAGTAATTCCTAAGATAACTTTAAGGTAACACATACATTTGATGCTCAGTGAAAGATTTTATGTGGCTATTTCTGTTCCATATGAAGTATCCTGAAAGAGGGCAGGCAATGCCCCACACCTCTTCATCCCCTCTGTTGGACTGAAATCTGTCAGGAGATTGCTTTCCTTCTAGGGAATCAGCTGCCTGGATTTGCCATGTGATGATGTGAAACAAAGGGAAAATTATTTCCTAAGACAATCTTAAGAAATGTTTGGAGGGAAAAAAAATTACACATACTTATCTTCTATAGCATCTCAGTTTGGAAAAACTGGGAACGTATTATCCTCAAGATATCTCAAAATGAGATACTCTTGCCCGATCTCATAAACTCTGAATTCTTCACAGTTTTAGTCCAAACTCTGCTTTTGTTTAGGTCCTGTGTAAGTCAGTAGGAAACATTTTGAAAACAATGTAATGACTTTTTAATTCCACAGACTGGTGTGCACACTATTGTACTCAGTGCCACAATAAATGTCAGGATACATTATTTTGATTGAGAGACAATGGTATTTTAATCAATTGCACAGTCCTATATACATAAGTAACTATAAATCGAGGATTTCTCTCAATTTTTACCAAATGAATAGCCAAAAAGTCAGTGACATTCACCACAGGAGCAAGTTGACAGTGGTGGTTACCATACTTTGGGGGTGATTTTGCAGCTGAAATACATTCTTACAAATGCATGCTTTTCTCCTACTCAACATAAACATATCACATCTGCTAGTTATTAATTCTTGGTATTTTTCATAGGCTACTACACTGTGTTTTAATCCATCACTGGATGAAACTCCTGATATTAAATCTCATACTGATGAGGAAAATCCAATGCACCAAACCATAATGGAAGACTTTGGGGCATATGAAGAATATCTTACAACTTAAGATGTTGTCTTTATTCTTTTACTACTTCGTCATGTCCCATTTTCCCTTTTTCTCCTACATGTCTCCAGTCATTTTTTTTGCCTTTATGAAAGTTGTAAATTCTCTAGGGAAAAGGACTCTTATTATTTCCCACAGTGGCAGGGCTTCAGTCCTGACTATAATTGTATGGTTATATTCAAGTACAATCTTAGTTTTAAGTATTTGGGTTTAAAAAAAAACCAAAAACAACAACAAAAAAACCACTTCAAAACTAACAACAGAAAACACCAAACCCCCAAAATACACGCCCACCAAAACACCCGTTTGATGCATTGAATGGAAGTATTTAATCACTAGTGAAAATACCAGAAAACAAATATGTCTAGTAAAGAACAATGGCCACATTTATCTCCTGCAACATTTGGCAACTGCACAGAGCCAAGGGTGGAAGGAAACCAGCACCTGTAGAAATATAAGGAGATCCTACAGCAGAGAACAAAGGAAGACACACAGCAATTGAGAGGGAATAAGTATCAAGGAGGTCTCAGAAGTGAGTACAATTCAGGGTTTTTAGGACTGAAAAGTAGTTTAAAAACTGCTGACGAGTTCAAAACTGCTTATGAGCATGACTAAAACAGCTCTGGCAGAGCTGATGTGTTGAATTCATTAGAGCTCCACTCAGTTCCACCAACTTTGCATCTACCTCTTCTGTCTTATTGTTGTTTTTTGTCTGTTCATTTTAAGAAAAACCTGTAAATCTGACTGAAATCCATTGGAGTCCTTACATGGACAAAAGGAGGCCTGAGGTCCCATCTCACCATGCCTGAGATAGAAATGGTATCCTAAATTATTAAAACAAAGCAATCTGCAAGTCTGCTTTAATCCACAGTGTTATTGTTCAGTCTATACCTTTCATATCAGTAATGAAATTAGTCTAAGTGTCATTGGCCATCTTCAGAAAAAGGAAATTAGAGCTTCCATTGTCCCTTACTCAGAAGATCTCACACAAAACCCCTTGAAATTCTTTCTCGAGGAACTCGGTAGTGTCCTTGATCCTGCAAAACTGATTCCATAAGGGGCCCCTTGCAGTGGTGAATGTGTGTGGGTGTCACTTTTGTGAATATACATCACTTGTGTGAAGTGTAAGGCAAAACAGAAGGATCAAGGCAAGAGCCAGATCCCCGAGGAGCTGTGATTAAAATCCCATACAGGGTAGAGTATGGGAAAAAAAAGACTGCTTGGGTGCTTATAAAATTTACAGGGTCTCTTGGTTGAGGTGGTTTTTTTTCTTTTGTGAGGTTAAGTTTTAGGGCAATGTCATCATAAAAAGAACAGTTGTGACCCGTACTCTATGAAACTACTTACTGTACTTTTCACTGGGATTGTTTTAAATCACTGCTGTTTCTTTAAAACTCTGACTGTTACAGATGGTGTTGTCAGGGTCATCATAAATAACTAAAGCTGGAAAGTGTGGATGTGTAAGATGCCCTGCCAGGCAGGTTGCAAAATGTGGCTTGGTGAGCACTTGGTGGTTTACAATTAAAAAAAAGAAAGGGGGAGGGTGGGGTAGGTGGACAAAATAGAAATATTTTGTTATATAGTACTACAGACAGTACCTGGTATTCATGTAGTTGTAAAGTATAATGTCTCCTGAGAAATATTCCTTAAAAGCTTTTGAAAAATGTTCATATGTGAGTACAGCAAGCCTCAGGGTCTGTGTCTACGTTACACATCTCTCCAAACCAATTCCAGATACAAAGTCATTGCCCAGGGAAAGCAAAATGGATGAGCTGATTGTGTCAGTCAAATTTCAAGTGAAGGCAATGTGTTCACGTGACAGGTCTACCTGCCGTTAACAGCTGACAGGGACACGGAAAATACAGAGCATTTAATCATAGGCACTTCCCACATTATTTCTGAAGGGCATCAATATGATCCGTTATCTTATTGTTCTGGAAAACTATGAGATGTAGAAAAGATATCAGAAATGTTGTTGGGCAGATGTCTTCCCCAAGTAATGAGACAGCTGTTTGTGTGTCAGGTAGATGTAGGTATGTAAATTTCCAAAATATCATACTTTTATCAGAGTATCCTTTACTCTGCAGGCCATGGGACATTTGTGTCTCTGGGATTCATATCCTTTTAAAGGTTGCAAGATGATGAACTCCAACAGATATGAATGCTGAAATCTGCTATTTTTTACCACCTTTGGCCAACATACTTAAAACTCACTGTTAGAGGTTGATCGTTCAGATGTCAGAATTGGATTCCTCACTTGCAGCCCGCTTACTGAAATGGTTTTGTCATTTTAACTGTTAATAAAAGCATGGGGCTAAAGAAGATAGAAGTTGACTCCTTTTAGTAGTACCATGTAGACACACACAATATAAAAAGATGTCTTCCGGTGCTAGTCTAGACGGTTCATAATTCTTGTTTTTTCCAAATGCAGTCCTAGCTATAACACTTCTTGCATGTAAACTGCTTGACTGAAAGAAGTCCACATCTAATCTTTGTGGTGTTGATTTTTTTCCCTAACTTAATGTGCAAGGTAACATCTTACAAACATTAGTTTTGAAGTTATAAGAAAGAATGCATTGCTCTTCAACTTCCAAGGTGTTCATGCAGTTCTATTACATAAAACTTTGTATCAAGAATGGTTGTCATAGTAAGATCCAATCCAACTCAAACAAGATGCGTTCACACACAGGAAATCTGCCTGGGTGGTCACAGCTGTTTGTGACAGTCTGTTATTTACATATTTATCATCTTCTTTACGACATTTAAACTGTTTCTGTTATGGCTCTAGCAAGGTATTTGGGAATTCTAGCAAACTTTGCATGCAGCTATTCCTCAATGCTTCCCTTTTCTGCACCAGAAACTAGGAGTTCTTAGGGAACTTGGCAACAGGCTGAAGCCTTCTCTTGACACCCACCCAGAAATCGTGCCACAGAAAACAGGAGCTTTCCCTCATGCTGTGAATAAAACGCTCAGCCCTTTGCAGCATTGTGCCATAATGTGCAGAAGTAATTCTTCATGTTCCAGATGGTCCTGGCTGCATGTGTCATCTTCAGGTACAGGAACATAAATTCATTTTTCTGTCCTCTGTTCTAACAACTCCTTGGGCAGACAAAATAACCCAGCAGGAAATAAGACACCATGCTGAAAAATTGTCTGCCTTTTACAGTCCTCTGTCTGGAAAATAAATCAGGTAAGAAGAAAAACAGTAAATCAGGAACAGTGGGGACTTTAAAAAATGAAGTTAATGTTAATTTAGTTAGGAGAGGAGATTACAGAAATGATCTTTCCTTCTCCATTATTTTTTTTCTGTGGACTATTAAGTGACTTTTTCAACTCCCATCCTTCCACTCTTCATCTGGGAAAAAAAAAGAAAAAAATATTACCACAGAGCTTGGAGATCTTAGCATACGGATCACGTAACCTGTTTTTCCAATTACATGAAACCCTTGTGTGTGTGTGCTGATGCAGATACGCACGTGTGCCTTAGGTTTAGAAGCAGATCACTTTTTCAATACTCTATCTCAGTCTGTCTGAGTCTTGCAAATGAGAGCTGGAAATATAGTTTGCTCCTGCACACCAGGGCTTTGATTCTCCTGCTGCAGTAGACAAATCCTATTAAGGTTGATGGAGATTTACTGATGTCTTGATGGGGGGGAAATTTAGGTTCCTACCCTACTTGTTGCGTGGATCTTAAAGAAGGGTTGAATATTGGACTTCACGTGCAAGGATGACCACAGGGATTATTTTAGTTTTCTTATGTACAAAAGGTAAACTTTGTTATAGTAGTCCCGATTCTTTTTTATTCGAAGGCTTGTTGAAGAGCCCCTCTTGACTGCTGTCACGTTAAAGCAGCCTGGGTAAAGCCTTTGTTTTCTTTTAAAGGAGAAGATGGAACAAAGTGCTCTGTTATCTCAAGAGGGACTGGAGATGTCACCTGATGCTTTGAGACACAAATCTATTTAATCTAAATTATTATTGCAGATTAGAAGCCATGCTGTCCTGGGTTAAAAGAACCGTAATGTTTATAAAGAAGGTTCATAACATATTTATAAAACTGGTGCTGTCAAAATAGATCAGGCAGGAGATAATTCTATGCTGTAGCTGCTTCTTATAGCCGTATCACTCAACTCATTTATCTTTCTGGTCCAAGCTTTACTAAATCTGAAACAATAAACTGAAATTATTATTTCCCCTCCTCAAAAGTAATAATAACAGATCCTATGAGACACAATAAGAGTTTGTACTTTTAATGGCTCCAAGACCCTGTTTTTATTTCAGGAGTGGTTTTTACTGGCCTTCCCCCGAGAAACACTGGGGTGTCCACAGCCACATACTTCTTGGG
This sequence comes from Arenaria interpres, assembly GCA_013399435.1. NCBI lineage: Eukaryota > Metazoa > Chordata > Aves > Charadriiformes > Scolopacidae > Arenaria > Arenaria interpres. The sequence continues at coordinate 48,575 of VXAK01006047.1, forward strand.
CGCACAAAACATTGTCCCAGCTCACTGGGGCCAGCAGAATCTCAAACTAATAATTTTTGCTGGTTAAGCTGGTTTGAAGTTTCCTATAGAGCAACGTGCTAAATTCACAACAATTTAAATAAGTAAATAAAGTTGAGTAGTGGTGGTTTAATTGAAGCTTAGTATGTTACGTTCACTGCAAAATTGTCTCATGCCACTGTAGAAATGCTTGTGTTTAGCAGCAGCTCCTGGATGTGTCTGGAAAACAGGATAATCTCAGAAAAAAATTAGGGGACGGACGAATCTTGGTTAATCAGCAAGTTTACAAGCATGATTATCATGGGTTTTGAAAGGACATGGAGAAGGCAAGATTTGGAGGTAATGAAAACCAACAAACTTTCCCAGTTCATATGAGGTTCCAGGACATTTAGATGGTTATAAATGTGGTACCAATATTTCAATAATTGCTGGGGAGTGGAGGGCCAGTTTGAAATGCTTCAAACCATCAATTTAACATCTGTATCATATAAAAAGCATGGAAATAATACTTAGGGTAAATCCAAAGAGTACATATGTTGTAGTTACAGTGTAGCAGAAGACAAATGTTCCTTAAGAACGAGAAGTTTAGCTAGTATTTTTGTTTTGTTTTGTTTTTTAATTGGTACATGCACTAAGATATAAATGTGTTGTAATTAATATTGGGTTTCAAAATGAGCCCAATAAGATTTCAGCATGAGAGACTTTCTGTATTGTGAACAGATTAGGGACAGAGTGACACAGAACTAAATCACAGCTGTCTCTTGTTCTAGCCTAGGTGGTAACATAACCCTTCTCCTGGAAATTCACCCTGTCCTCATTAATGGCAAAATTGCTGTGAATATTAGTTCAGATTAGAAAGCATATTGTAATGAGAATATGTTGTGATCTCTCTGTACTCTCAATTTTAAATATTAACAAGTTCTACACTTTTACACTACAAGTTTGATTTTAAATAACAGAATAACTGTAGTCACAAACATTTGCTTGTAGCTAATTAAGCATTGTAAGAGCTGTGGTTTGTGCTATCATAACTAATTACATTAACTAAATGGGAAACATATCTGCTTCATCATCCCGTGGCTTCTGCTATACTTCAAGATAAATGTGAGTTGCTGTGAATATTTGCATGCCACCAGCTTTATCCAAATCCTTCTCAAAACCACTTCAGCAGAAAATAATGACAGCTTGGAAGTCCACAAAGTCTTTGAATAAATCCACCATGCTTTTCTGAGATTGATTGTGAAGTGTTGTATTCCTCTACCTTTTGTTAGGGTTAGAGTGTATTGCAGGGAGAGCTGGACCAGCAATATTTGTTGTTCTAAAGGGAGAAGAGGGTTGGCCAAAGCAGTGTCATTAGCGCTGACCTGCTGAAGAAAGCTGGAGGGGTGGTTTTGTTTCCCAGTCCACCTTTTCTCTCTCATTTCCATTTTTTGCTGATGCATGGATATCTGCTTTTCACCATCCTTCTGTGGGGCATCAACTAAAGAGGGCCTTTGTCTCCTCTGAGGTCTTTCAGAGTTATTGCCAAACACAATTTTAATAAATCACTTTTCTTGCCTTAGCAGACTTGGATGATAAAGTCTCCATGGCACAATACTCTAAACGTGTGTAGTACTCCTACAAGCTTGTTCGCAGCTGGTCCAGATTTTGGTTCTATGTATAGTGCCTTGGATCTGGAGCAAGGGAATACTGTCAAGGCTTGGGCAACATTTGGTCCTAATTCGAAAATAATTCAAGCTGCATTTAAATGCTTACTTGAAATATCTCACCACTTGGAGATTTTATGCTGGCAGTCACATGAGTTATCTAAATTGTAGAATCATGGAAAGTGTATCCTTGTTGAGAACTGGCTCATTTTATTGTAAACTGGCTAAAACCCAGAATACATTGGCTATGAGATGAACTTGTTCAAAATGGAAAGATATTTCCAGTTAGCCTTTTACGGAGATTCACGTTCAATTTACAAGATTATTTTTTTTTGATTTCTAAAATTCTTCCTGTCCTTCATCAGTTGTTGTTCACTGCTTGTTTCTTGCTGACCACTGCCTTTCACAAATGTGACTTTAGCTAGTGCTTCTTTATTGATCATTACCAGGCTCCCTCTCTGTCTTGGAGCTGACTTATGTTCAGGCTGAAATCTCAGTTTGTCTCAGATATTCCCCCAGATGTAGAAGTTGGTCTAAATTGACTATAGCAAAACATGGGCTCTAAAATCTTCCACCCACAAAATAGTCTATGCTCCTGTATGCTGCTTTTCTTCCTTGTGAAGTCTAGTCCTCTTTGATGCTTCTACCAAAATATTACTGGAGAGACTGTTTTTTTGACTGATGCTATATATTGCTGGTAAGACTAAGAGGATGCTGTCAGCTATTTTATGCAAAGTACCTGTCTCTACTGGCTCAGGCCCATCCTGTGTATCTGTTGTTGACTGCTTCTGTTTTGCCAAAAGGATGGAAAGGTGTTATATCCCACATAGGGCTGAAATGTCTCATAGCAACTCGCAATGCAACCTTTGGCCATTGGACTCCATGTCCACCAGCCACCTGTATTGTGACAATTAAAAAAAAAAAGAGAAAAAAAAAATCAACACTATTGCCTTGTGGTCTCTTGTCCCGTGTATTCCTTGCATTAACCTGTTGCCTTGTTCCTACACAATAAAAGATGCAAGATGGGACACACTAATCGTTCTTTATGTGCTCAGTGTGCAGCGTTAAAAGGCTGGAGCCTGTAGGACTTGTTAAAAATGTAATATATCTGCTTTGGCTGAACTGAATGTAAGACAATACAACATCTATACAGGCACATAATGAAGTTGAGTTCTTAATCCAGTGAGAAGAACTATGGAAATTATATATATGTTTATATGTGTTAACGAATATTCAGTAAGCTGTATGTCAGAAAGAAAACCAGAAAGGGATCTAAAATTACCTTACTGTGTGTAAGAAAGAATTAAATAAAAATGTTGGGGTTTTATACTGCAAATATTTCCTTATTGAAGTTAAACACTTGGCTTTTAAATGGAAAATTAGCAAGAACAAATATTTTAAATCTAACACTAAAGCAGGTGATCCTGACTTGCGATTCTGTCAAAAACAGCAAGCAAAGTAAAATACCAATCTACAGATATACTTACACGTAATATTGTGCCCTACACATGGAAGGTTATGTCCTGGGCACCATAACCAGTTGCCAGGTAATAGCAAAAGAACTGAACTAATTTCAGTGACTAACTAAAACTGAATACAGCTGGCAGATTCCTCAAAACAGCAGCAAGCATTAGCCAGCAGTAAGGAGGAGACACAATTTATCCCAGCTAAGCATTTATTGTAGGAATTACAGTCAGTCTTCTCTTCTCTGATGCAAACTCCTACAGCCTTTGACAGAGCTAATGGGAAGACATTTCTCTTGAATGTTGTCAGATGGAGCTCTTCCCAGCATGTCTGAGTGTTAATTTCCCTGAAGTAAACAAAAGAAATTCAGTTTTGGGATCTGAAACATTTTAGATTGATGGTGGTGTTTGGAAATTAAGTTGGGGGGCTGAGGGGAATGTCCCCTGTGCCCTTCCACTTCCCACTGCAGTGACAGCTGCTTTGGCAATGAAAAATCTTAGTATCTGGTTTCCAGGCAAACAAGATGTTGATGACTAAAGTAATCTGGAAGCATACAGAGAGTTTATAATGAGGAATATAGTGAGGAACATATTCATAATGTTGAAGAAACTATTCTAAATTGCCTAATGGTAGAGAATCCATTTCAGTTGGACGGGTTTCTGGCACTTTGCTTGAGTTCCGTAATTAGTCTTGAGAACACTCTTAAAAGTATTTTTTGGAAATACGGTGATAAGTACCACAAGCTAGTGGAGGATTTTGTGCAGGGGAGTCTCACTCACTGAGGCAGGTTGCGTTAGTAGTTACATGTTGATAGTCTCCATGAGAGCTGATTCGGAGATTCTTGGTGCTGGAGATGACATCTGAATTTCTTGCTGTTAGGTCAAGTTAAATAAGAGTCAGTGACAGCAGCCACAAACGCTGTATGTGCCGTGCCAGAGCGCTGCGTATCTGCGTGCAGTGGCAGGGATGCAGATGGGCTGTTAGAGCAACATGAGCTGTCAGATGAGGTGTCCACCTCCGAGAAGGACAGTGTGTGGTGGCTGTGGTTGTCCTAGACCTAGACCTTTCATGCTCCCCTGGGGGTGTGAAGGGCACTGCATGTGTGAGAGGAGAAGAGGAGGTGGAAGAGGGAAAGGAGATGTGCGTGGCCGTGGAGGAGAAAGCAGCCTTTCCTAGTGAAAGAAACCCCTTTCCTGGTGCTGTCCCCAAGCCCCAACTTCTTGCTTCAAGAGTTGCCTCCATGCCCTCCTGTTCAGAGTTCTCTGTGGCTTTCTGATCTGTGGAGTTGTGTCATCTAAGTCAGGATTCAGTCCCACTCATCTATTTCTCTACTTGCTGTACTGGTCTCTAGATAGATGAGGCTTCTAATCACCTGTTCTGTCAAGTTGGTGTATATATTTATTATAAATGTTCCACTTTCTTGGAAAAAGATGTAAAACTAAAATAAATCTACAAAAGCAAACCCCAACCAACCGGAAAAAAAACCCAGCTGCTTCAATAAACTATAGAATAGCTCTCAGTCCAGGGAATGGCAGTTCCAAGGTCTGGCATGTTTTGTATGTATAGAATTATCCACTTCGGAAGCAACAGGTAATGTGAATATTGAACCTGAACAGCCAGGGGTGCTAGGCAAATGCTTGCAGTGCCCCCTCTCCCGTTATTCACCTCACAGTAGATATTTCAGATGCTCATTTGTACTGGGTTGTGGGAGTTTTTGTTGTCTTTAATCTCATAACCTCTCAGTCTGATGTTCCTGGCTCAGAGCACCCTGTTCTCATACTCCCCTTGCAGTCTAGCAAACCAGCAGCCAGCTCCACTATTTTTCATCTGTGAAATGGAATAAACAATTTGATCTGCAGAAACGTTTTTTGTTTCGAGTTTCAAAGCCACAGATTTTTCCCAGGACGATAAGAAGGTCAGCGGGTTCGGCACATTACTAGGGGTTTGTCGAATGCTTCTTAGGATTCAAAAATTGGTTGCAGTGCCGTGTTGGGAAGTAAAGATAGGGTGTTCTATGTTCTCTTACTCCATTTCTGCTGTACAAGGGACTTCATAGAATATGTGCTTTTATTTAAGCTCCTACCTATAAGACTGTAATGGCAATCACTAAGTTGATGGTGGAATTCAAGACTTAGCCTTCTGGCTGCAGCTCTCTGAAGCAGGGAACAGCATTCCCCACAGTTCCCTGGAGCTGATCCTAAAGTAGAATTTCTTCCCAGTGAGGTCAATATATTAAAAAAAAAAATTATGGAATAAAAAATTTTAAATATTTTTAAGGCTGATTGTACCTAGGCTGTTTTTGTTGCTGCTGTTTGCTCTGGTGTTTTTTTCACTCTTGCAAAACCTACTGTCTGCCGGTAGATTTTGCTTGTCTCTGGCCCTTCAAGAGAAACCCCAGTTGGCTGAGTGGTTTCAGCCAATCTAGGTTTCAGTAGATATCTCATTCCTTGCCCTTAGGGAGCTTCTGAGCAGTTATCTAGTAACAGACAGATGGTTTTATTGGTAAATATGACACAACATTACAGCGGACAGTCCTAAACAAAACCAAATAAATAATAGTTTAAGTCAACAAAAACCCCACTGACATTATATATGTTGGTTTCTAAAGGCAGGCCCCAGCACACTGCTCTACCAGATCTAGTGAGACTGATGACAGTCACTAATCTCTGCTTGTATCATGGCTATGTTAATCACTATGGCACCCTAAGCTACAGCCCTAATTCCTGGTAATTAGACTCAGCCTGAGAGAACATCAAATACCTCCAAATATACATTTGCAAGTAGGTCAGGAGGAGACTTTATGATCTTGATATGAAGATAAAGTTCATCTAAAGTTTTTGTCCAGGTGGTATTAAACCACTGAACTTGGTGGATGACACTGTTCTTGCAGAAGTGCACACTTTGCAGAACTGAATCTTGAGTCAAAGCCAGGTCCTGCATGTGCTCAGACGTACAGCTTCCATGGAGTGGAAGCTAGAATTTTTCCAATGTACCTGTTTAAATGATGAGGTGACTTTCCATTTTCAGATTGATCAGGCCACAAATTCATTTTGGTTTACTGCAAATGAGAGGTGTATTAGGTCCTAAACAGCTAAGCCATTTGAAATGAAGCGTTGGTGACACCTACCCTGTGGTCATAAACCCTTTTGAAAGATTTGTTAGGCAGCTTCCAGTAAAGAACAGCAGATTTTTCTCTCGTGATATTCAAACTTCTGTAATGTAACTGTACGTACGTAACCTCTAAAACGTATTGTATGTAACATACTCGCTCACACACACTTTGCAGTTTTCTGGCAGCATTAGAAATGCTTTGATCTACGTAGTTGGTTTTATTTCTAATTTCTTGAATAATCTTATTTTCTACTGATCCATCCAAGAGGTTCTATTAAGCTGCTCTTTCCTCGGCTCGTATGATGTGACATACATATCCTCTCACTAGCAGGGCTGCTTGGACACCAGTTCAGAGCAGCCAAGAAACAGCTGGAGGGGGCAAGTGGAAGCATGTGATTTTCTCATGTTTATCTTGGCATTTTAGAGCAGACTGAGCTTTTCCAGACTTGAGTATACATTAATACCAAAGGGAGGAAATAAGTCATTTGTGTTAAAATAGAGTATTAATGCAGAAATAAATATTTTTGGCTAACTGTAAGCTTAGCATAGCTGGGAGACCTGTATGGATTGAACAGAAGACCACAAATAGAAAGTAGATGAAGTTCTCAGTTTAGGGGCAACAGTGACTGAAGGGAAATTTCTAGACATCTGTCATACTATCTCCCAAGTCTTTGAAAGTGAAACGTAGCTAGAATAAAACAGGTAAGTAGTTACTTCATTTCTAAATTCTTACCCTTTCAGTATGTTATTGCCATCTTATTAGAAAGAGTTACAAAAAAATAAGTACACAAAAAAAAACATTTGCAAAAAAATTAGATCTGCAAGTATTTCCTCCTCCCTCTGCCATGGGCCAAGATGTTTTCTGTTTCTTCTTCATGATCAGTCAGCATGAATGAGCTGTAGGTACGTGTTCTGAAGGCATATACAGCCTTGATCGTCCTCTGGAAAAAATTTCTTCTGTCATGGTGTTGTCAGGGAAGTGGCTTTGACCAAAGGCTGCACTGACAGCCATTCCCCCATGGCCCTTTGTCGCTCCATCCTTTCCCCTTATCATGGGGAAAGTTGGGGAGAACAGGAAAAGTTGGTTCTACTCCAAGGCAGTGGCAGAGGGATTTTCTGAACTCAGAATTTCTGAATGGAAAGGTCTGTATCAGATGGAACACGTGGCTGAGCTACTTCAACCCGTGTGTGACCACTGTGCCTGCCTGGTTCAGATCTGGATCCGCTTGTAGAATAAAAAGGACGAGTGTCCCTCAGCTTTGCGTCTCAACCCTGCACTGTAGCCCTCTCATTCATGACAACTGCCAGAGCGTGTTCTTGAGGCTATTTATTCTTTAGCTAGGAAAAAGCTGCTGCGTGGGATTGTAATGCCAGCAGAATGTGCCAGCATTGGAGTGATAGCTGCTTGCTGTGGACCAACATATCTGCGCCTGGGGAGGGGTGCAGTGGTCAAATCTGGAAGCCCAACTGCTTCCAGTTACATAATGGGGTTTTCAGGTGCATTGGGATGCTTGTTGGAGTAGCACTGTTGAGTTAAAACCATATTTAAACCTGGACCAGCCTGGCGTTCAGGGCTAATGTAGGATGTGGCACAAGTCCGATGAGATGACAAGTCTTCATGACGATGTCTGGTGCAAACTGATTGCCCAGCTGACCCAAGCAAAGACAGTTTGGGATTCAGGAATTTATTAATGGTCTGAATAGAGAGGAATGTAGCCTGGCTCATCCTTGCCAGAGCTTTCAGCATCTCCTGCAGCACAGCAGTTCAAATTGAGTGAGTTTTAGGGATTTTCTGACTGACAGGATAGGACTTACCCTATTTGCTATTGCTGCCTATATCAAATTGCTTTGGTCTAGCTGATTGTTCCATGCAAGTTGTAACTTCTTTTTTCTTAAATTTCATTTTTCTTAAATAAAATTAGAGGTCTTTGTGCAAGCAAATGCACACTGATAGCCATAAAATAAGTCTCTGAGAAAGGATGGTGTAAAGAAAGAGCAAGGAGCAGTTTCTAAATCCACATGTTTAATATTGCTGTTTCTCTTTTGAATTGCTTGGTTTTGTAACAGATGGACTCCTGCAGATTTCTAGTTTACAAGCTAACTTGAAAATCATAAGTAGTTCATGCTATTAAAACACATCTATCTCCTAGTTTTATATGTCTGAAAGACTTGGAATTTTAACAGTCCCAAAATATTTAATTTACTATAATATAAAAGCAGCTTCAAGTTACTAATAACTACTTCCATATGTTTTTGCATGCTAGGATGGTGAATATACGGGCTAGCAATAATATCTTAGTTGCTGAATACACCAGTCTGAAAAATCTTGAAAAAATCGCCATTTTTCATGAACAATGTTTTCTATTGTTTGTCATACCCTGATTTCAACTACAAGTGTTTTAAACATATGAGCTGGGGCTCCTGAATCCTAAGATTTTATTTTTTAAAATAAATATTTTAAAATGTTTTTTAAAATATTTAGATGTTAAAAAAAATTTCATCTTTAAGTTGAAGATGAACAGTGAAGAGAGTAAGAAATACATAAACGGCTCCAGTTTCCCGGGTTTAAGAACACAGCCTGAGTATCACAGCACTTATAGTAAAAATGTGTTGGTGCCACCACTGGTTTTGTTTTAAGTTTAAAATGTCCAGTACTATTACAAGGAGGAGTGTGGCATATTTACCCCTAAGAACAGATTGACTTATATTTCATGTTCATAATACTCATGTCTTCAAGGCTTATATGTAATGTAGAGATGTCTTCTGCTCTGGGTAGAGATATGATACCAGGGTGGTACCATAGAAACTCTTCCAGATAAGATAAATTACAGTATGGAATGCTATTAGTGTGTTAGGCTGAAATTAAATCACAAATACAACAATAAATAAAAACAGAGTACAGTAAACTTGATAAAAATCAAATCCTTCCATTATCTCCTAAGTTACCTTCAGTACATTGTATCTTCATTGTAGCAGGAGGATGCTCAGTTCACTTCTGATCTTTTTCATGAAATGACAATAATTTCTTTGCTCAGCCTATAGCACTAAATTTTATAACACATGAATCAAAGCTTACCTAAAGAGAATGCTTAATGAGTTCAATATACTATACAATTCTCGATTGCTCCTCTACTAAGCTCAGGAGGAAACTTCACATATTTTTTTTTTTTTTTTTCCATGTTCAGGTGAAAGTTTCTGTCAGGCTGATTCATTTCAAAATGGTGGAAAACTGTGATCTTGCATTGAGCATCTTCATTCATTTTCTTCTTGGCTTGTGCCAAGTTCCCAGAGGCTCCCTTAATGAAAGGAAATGCAAGATCTCTATCAAGCTTTCCAAAAAGAGTCTATTGATTTTTAGATACCCCAAACCATTGAGTTTACAACTTTGGAGCCTTTCTAGTGGGATAACCTAGCCCAAACACTGTGCTGTTTCTGACATTCAAGTCCTTCCCACCACATGACACTGTAGTCATAGGCTTGTTCAGCAAGCTTGGGTCTCTCCATGTGGTAATAATTTGTTGTACTGATTTTTCTAATTCTTCCAAAGAGTTCAAGAAATAATCTGTTTTCTCCAGAACAAAGTCAAAATTAGCAATTGATGTTCACTTCCTTGCCACTTTTTCCGGTAATTGCTCAGAGCCCAAATGATTGTCCACTTGCTGTTCGATGCCAAGCCCCGTTGTATCCTGCTGGGAGTTTATATAAACCCTGAAGGACAAAGATGAACATTTGGCATATGTAATTACACTTTTAAAAGCACATTATAAACCTAAATGGAAATCATCAATCTTTTTTCCTTCAGAAAGAGGTAATATCCTAAAATGGAAATATAAACTTGCCAGAGTATCCAGTGCTGAAAAAATTACAGCTTTCTGTTAAAAACTCTTCAAATTTGTATAACACCTTTAATTTTCTATGTATTCAGCTTCAAATAGACTTCAAATTACTGAGTCTTGAAAGGGCCCCCCTAAACAAGTGATTCCTACCCATGGTATTATCTGACAACAACATCAGCGGTTAAGTTGGCCAAGTCAATGTTTACCAGATGTTCATTGCATTGACACTTGCCAAAATATGTCCTGTAATTGAGACTTTTTCCTCAGCTTACAGCTTTTCCTGCTGTTCCCAGATTGCTTCCAACAGTCAAAAGGGGGATGCTACAGAAAGGCCAGCAGGACCATTGTTTACACAGGAGCCTGATAAGCTAGAAGTAGTTAGATTTCTTCACAGGGATAGAGATGTAACTAACATAAATACATTGAAGCTGCTATCAGGGAATAAATTCAAAAGAAATCTTTGGTTTACTTCTGTTTCACTTGTGATCAATTTTTATGTGATTGCTTTCCCACATTTGGGAGAGTGAAGAGTCTTGAAGAATTTGAAAAGTGATATGAGCTCATCATATGAAAAATATTGTTTGATTTCCGCTGTGACCTGGATAGAGATCTGGTATGTTTTCTCTGTGGCTTATTCGTCCTCTCTACAATGTTTTCCTCTCCCTTTTAAAAATAAAGACAAGACACAAGAGCACACAGTAATACACATACAATGACAGGCGATGGCAGGCTGGTGGATCAGAGAAACTTATTTTTTAGACAGAATCTGAATGAAACTGGCTTGATTGAATGAGGCGGCACCAAAGCAGAAGTAAGGCAGAGATGGCAGAGTAAGGCATCATGGCAGAAGTAAGAGGGAGATGAAGAAAACCTGTGGGGAAACTAGGCAAGCTGTAGCACAAGCGAGTCCTGTTTTTTGTTTAACATGACATACCTGGTTAAGTGTGAATTTAGAAACTGAGATTAGTGCTTAATTAGACCTGCAAAGGGGAACTTTGCAGGAGCTCCAGCCCGTGGAACTGAGTGTGGGAAGGGAACCAGCCCCTGGCCTGGATTCGAGTTCTGGTGGGATGTTCTCTGCAACAAATGGAGGGCGGGAGGGAGGTAACTATGGTGTAGATGGGATTATCGGGGAAAAGGCAGCACAGGGCATGTTGAAATATCTCTGGAAAAGACTATTCCCTCCCTGCCCAAAATAGCATGTAGATTGTTCCTTCAAAAAAAAAAAAGAAACAAAACAAAAAAAAACCACAAAGAAGCCTCAAAACAAACAAAAAAAACCCAGCAACCTCTTTAGTTATGTAGTACTTGTGTAGCTCTAAATATAAAAACATTTCTGCTAAGAAATTTCCTTATACTTGTTTTGGAAGGTCATCTGCTGAACAATGCCTTTTTCAAGATGTGTTTGGTGCTCCATATTTTGTAAGGAGAGGAGGAAAAAGAAATGATAGTTTTATAACTGCACGAAAACTAGAATTTATCCTCAACTGTCTTCACAACATGGGATCAGAAATCACTCAAGCACAGGTTAGCTGAAAAGGAATAAATTAAACTTAAATTGCTCCGCGTAGACTAATAAATAAAATAAATGGCCACCATCCCAGATGAAATACTCAGATAACTATTTTCAAAAGTGCATCTACTTGGCATTTGCTGCTGTGCTGCAGCCTCAGAGGAGATTCATTAGGTTGGAAACAATGCTTAGTATCTCTTTAACTTTTTATTCTCATGAGCATAGATCAATCATGTTCAAAATGCAGAATTTCTCTTTCCTGCGACATGTTGGTGTTGTCCCTGGGCAGGAAGAAAAGTTGAACCATCATGGGTTTTTGTAAAATTTGGAAAATTTTGGTTTTCCAAAAGCCTGACTGTGCTTCTTAGTGTTTTCTCAGAACTGTAATTTAGCTGTGCTTTTCATGTCCACCTCTATGCTGATGCTGAAGATTTCAGAGCAAACTATGTTCGCCACTGGTCTTGTAAGAGACAGCACCTATAGATAATAATTCCTTTATGAAGAATACATTGTCATGAAAATTAGTTGGCAAGACAAAATTCCTTCAGAAATTGATGTTTGAGTAAAAGCAAGTAAACAAATGGGGAAATGACTATTTCTCTCAGCCATCTGTACAGACAGCTATAAATAACACAGCTAGCAATGTGCTGCACGTAGCAGGCTGAGCATTAAAACTCACAGGTGTGGGGTTTGGTTCAGTAAATAAGTGATTTTGTTGTTGTGCCTACAGTTACTTGTATATGGATTTTTATCTGGAAACCCTGTAATAGTCTTAGTGACTGCCTGCATTGATTGTTCCAAAATAAAAGCAAAAGTCCATAAGCTTTTTCCTCACCTTTGCTGCCTGATGTGAAGCAGCATCCACCTCCAGAAGGTGTAAGCTCTCTGTGTGTGCTAGCAGAGGGTGGTGCAAAGCAGATGAGCTGAGATAAGCCATGCTCCGCTGAAACTCAGTGAAAATTCTTTTGAAATAAGCCTACAAGCAATAGAATTAAATTTAGTTCATTATCTGCTTTCAGCAGTTACCAGTGCACTGTGGACAGGGTTAATGGAGGGTATAGTCTTACTGAATTAGGATGAAAGTAGTCAAGTGAAGATTATGTTTTTTTTAATTATTATTAATTTGATAAAAACAGAAATAAGAATCAATATCTTATTTGTCAAATATATTTTTTGTAGGAAGCCGTATAATTTGCAAGAGCTAATCATTTGAAGTGCCTAGACTTAGCTCTCTGATCAGATAAACTATGAAAAATCTAAATGTATCAAAATAGGAGTGTATGCCCTCAGCTCTGGGTGGTAAAAATCATCTGTTTCTTGGATGGCTCATCGAAGTACCTACTGGCTATTCTTCTTCCAGGCTATTCTTGTCTCCTTTTTGTTTAGCTGAGTAGTATGAAATGCACCCTTCACTGTAAATTCAGTTTAGTTGCCTGAATTCAATGGGATGTGTGAGTGGGGCACGTAAGTGCCTCTCATCCAGGACCATATATGTCCACTGTCAAATATTTTACAAACAAAACCATTTTTAGGGTAAACAGACTACAAAGTGCTGATAAGTCTATGCATTATCTTAAATTCATGCTGAAGAAATAGAAAATAAAATCAACGGGGGAGATTCAATATGAATAGACTATGGAAAAACTCAAGATTAAACTACACGTTCTTTTTTTCTTTCTTCCCTAAATTCTTCCTCAAGGAGGTTAAGTGAACAACACCTACTTGGTGAACTTTCTGTACAGCATGTTCTCCATGCTATTCTGACAATGATTTCATGTCACTGATATAAAACTGGTTTTCCCCAGCAAATTCATATCTGGTCTAGCAATAGCTAAATTATATAGTGCAGTATGTTGCCCTGACATGGCAATGACAGGTTGCAGTGAAGTTCCTGTGATGACGATATTCTGTTGCCTAGCTTTTCTCCTGCTAAAGTTGCATGTTGGGCCAAATCGCTTATCTTGAAATCTTTTATGCTAGAGAGGCCTTTTTGGTGTCACAAGAATTCAAAATTTTCTTTCCTTTCTCAAATCTTTTACTTTCTCCTCCTTTCTTTTTTATAGTTTCAGTCTATAACTTCAGTTCATTCTCTTTCAAATTGGAGCAATGCTCTCTTTTGTGAAGTTAGATCATGACTAAAAGGAGAAATTCCTGACCTTATTAAAAAAAAAAAAAAGCAAACAGCATCCCTCTAAAATAAAAAAATGAAAACACAAACCCAACAAACAAACAAACCACAAATGACAACTTTCCCCGCCCTTTCCTGCTTCTTTGGAGCTGTATTGGATCCAAGGGCTGAAAATTTTTATTTCTGTTAAGTAACTGCTTGATTGCATCACACTGCATCCCCAGAAAAGGAAATAAGAATGTTGGTAAATGACGCCCTTTGAAGCTGTTCCAAGTATGTGATTCTGGCTATTTTAGTTATGTAAGTTCTTTCTACCATCCCTCAGGCGATGTGATGATCAAAGACAAGTCAGAATATCCCAAGATTTAATTTTGACTATTTTGAATACTAAAGAACAGGAAAATTAAAAGCATGACAGAATAAAATCAATAAATGATGATTGTTTCAGATCCATTGTTTGTGGGAATGCCTATGAGGGGTCAGATCTGCCTGCAATATGTTAACGTATCCATCTCCCAAGTGATCTGCGTGTCCTGTTTTATGAATAGACCTGTTACGAAGTTGGACAAGGGAAATTTCGTTTTCTATGGTTAGTGTTTTGTAATAAGAATAACCTCTGTAAGAATACAGATGAAAAAAACATATGAAATTTTCATTTATTCCTATATGAGTAAACCCAACAATTGTCAGCTACTTAGAAAAGCTGTACTGGGGGACACAATGATCAAATTAATTACCTGCATGTCTCTCTGCTTACTGAATATTAACTCAAGCTTTATTTCCTGCGATAACCTCTACACGTTTCAGTATTTCACCGAAGGAACTGCTAATGTTTCTCTGTGCAGTGGAACCTCGGTTCTCTTAAAATTCAGTGCTGGGAGAAGTCGAGTCTGATTTCCCTGGCCACGCTTTACAATCTCATCTCACCAACTCACATTCGAGGGAATTTTGGTGAAGCAACCGGCTGGTCGGGGATGCAAAGGTTTGCCTGGGGTTGCATCTTCTGTTCTCTGTTGGTTTTCTTGGCCGGGGGCTGCAGTGGACAGGATGTTCCCAGCGAAACAGTAGGAGCAGGACGATGCAGATTACTCGGGTTGGAGATTTCTACATCCACACAGAAAGGAAACATTTTTTCCTCTGTGACTGGACTCTAACTTTGTCCTGGTTAACTGTTCATTGGTGCAGTTTCATAATCGTCTGGTTGTGGAAATAGCTCAGGGGTTGGTTAAATGTATATTCAGCACATTTTCACTCCCCTTTGTTGTTGAGAAAATAACAGTATTTTATCTGTAATGTTTTAATTCTAACATCTTTGACATTTTCTTTTTTTTAATAACTTTTCTGTTTCTATTTCCTGAGCTTAACTTCCTAAGTTGAAACTATGTTTAAATTAATCCATACAGACAACATTGTAAACACCTGTATTTTCAACTATAAAGTTAGAATAAGTTTTTTATACACATTTAATCTTTTCAAAGAATCTTTTACACTTTTCAGTAATTCAGGAAGTCATTACAATTTGCTTTTTTAGCATACTTGGATGGAAACTCAGTTTTTTAACTTTGATGATGAGAGCATGTATAAATTTCCAAAATGATTTTTAATTAATGTGGAAAAAAAAATTACACTTAGGTCCATAAAGCAATATAAAGGTGAAACATCACGTATTTTCACCTATTAATTTCACAATTCACATAACAAAAGCATCAGGTTATTGCATACAGTTTGTATGCAATACTTGCAAATATACATTTCCAAGAGAAACCACTGAAGTTAGTGTGAAAATGAGAGTTAAAAAGAAGTTATATACTTGGTACAATGTTTTCCAGTTGCTAGACTTTTTTCTTCGAGTTTGACTAGTTTATGGTACTTATAAAAGACTCTACTTCTGATAAAACAATTTTTGGATTTGAAGTAGCTGCTTTTGGTTGAAAAGGTGATATGAAAAATGTCTGAGGTTAGATGTGGTTTAGTGAGACACAGTTTATGATTCTGATAATGTATCTCTGCTTTTTTTGGCACCCCTACTGTATAAGTGAATATAGCGAGATAATAGAATATTCTTGCATTTTGAAGAAGCTGGGACTCTCAACCGGCCTCGAGTTTCATTTCAGAGATGCATATTCCCCCTCTGCCTAACTAGCATCTTTCAAGATACAGTTTCAGTGTTAACCAAAACGTGATTTTCCCATGTATGGAAGAACATGTGCTACTTATAAATAGAAGAGGGGGAATTTAAAAAAGAACTTTGTATAAGTCAAGGTTCTAATAGCCAGTTTTAGCATATACACTTCCAAAAATCAAGTAAAAGAGAATGACAAAGAAAATTAAAGAGGCATAGAAGTAATAAAATCCTGCTTTTCAAAGACGTCACAAACACAGTAGGGGATTACTGACAACAGTTGTTTATTTTTATTTTCTTTCTTTTGGATGCTTTAGACTTTTCCTGTGGTGTAAGCAAAAGGGAAAATATTCCTGGAATATTTTCTATTTGTCTGGACATCTAATTTAATAAAAAAGCAGCACTAAACATAAACAAGTATAATTAAATTCTTCGAAGTTCATAAAAACAAGCAGTGATCTATTATAGCAGTAAGTTATATGAATTTCATTATTCAACACATTGTTATTATAGCTACTGGGCTCAGGATTGCTTTCTGTTCCAAAACCATCCAAGCACACTGACACTTTCTGGAAATAACATACCTTTCATTTGAATGAGACAAAACTATTTATTGCCACATCATCATGTTAATCTCCTATTGAATAGTATTTTATTTCAGTCAAAAATTATGATATACAATAAATTCTACCCTATTTAAATCTGATCACCACTCTTGAATAATGGCTAGACAGCTTTTACTCTTGCTGCTGAAAAGGAGCGGTTCACTGAACTCTTAGGCGGCTTGTTTGTGCTCAGACCTAAAGCTCAAACATTACTTATGCTAATATATGGAATTTAGTAATTTGGGCTGAAAGGAAGTCAGAAGAATGTGACATTTATTTTAGGTCACCTTTCCATTCCTGTAAAGAGATAAAGCAGGCAGTGATTTAATGACATTTTTTGAAAAATAGTTTGAATAAATAGCTGTTATATGCAATGACAGTCTTGTGGAACTTTCCAAAATCCAAAGTAGATTTTACATAGCTTCAATTTTGGACTGTTTTAAGCCCTAAACAATGAATTTCTAGATAAGCTGGGGAAGGGTTTAGCTTTTGGAAAAGGAAGCCTGGAAATAAAAGTTTGCTTTGTTGTAAAATTGATGGTACTGAAATAGATGAATATTTGCCCATAGCTGCATCATTCTATTTGTGTTTTATGCGCATTAAGGAACCAAAGCTTGTGAAGCAAACAAAGTGACAGTTGTTTTGGTTATTGTGAGACTCCCTGATAGAAGTAAAGAACTTTGTTTCTGAATTTCATGCCGTGGCATACGCTTATGCTGTGAGAAAAGCAAAGCATCTTTCTACTTCAAGGAATTTAATTGTCTGTTGGATAGTGTAAATGCTAACTCAGGCTTGGACAAGGGTCTTCTGGTTTTGTTCTCTTCATGTAGAAATAGTGTTTTCTGAAGCACACTGGGCATGACAACCTCCCATCTTTGCCGTGCAGCATGCTTGTGGTTGCTATTGTCCCCTTCTCTGTAACAGCCTGCTCTATAAATATGAATGAGCTACGTTAGAATATTGCATTTGAGTTCATAAGATAATGCCATATAAAAGTTGTATAAAAAAAAATTTACATGAAGACCTCTGCTTTAGACCTAGTGGGTGGACAAAAATAGACGTTTCCTGTGGAGTAATTCCTCCCAATGCAGAATATAAAAAAGATCAGAAGTAGGAGATACAGGAGGAGTACCCCAAGCACAAAATATTACTTCTGCTATGAAAACTTTTTTACACATATCCAGGTAAAATAGACTCAACTCATATGTCTTAAATTGTTACTAAAGGAACATTATTATAATCAGCTCAAGCAGACTACACAACAGATGGGTTTTGGTTTTATTTTTAGCTTTTACTATTTTATTTTTTTTTCTAATTGTTGCACCTCATTTTTATAACTGTTATATACTACTTGCTTCAGTCTTCTGAAATAGCTTTTCCATTAACAGGATCTGACAAAGCTCTAAAAAAGTTTGTTCCGTTAAGACCATTTAAAAGAAGGAAAAGGCGGGTACTTAGTGGAAGGGCTTCCTGAAGAGGAACGTGCTGATAATATCCACACAGGACTTCATTGTATTTTGTTCGTGATTAGGAAATACAACGCAGAATTCAGAGCACTTGGGGATCTCCTTAAGTTACACCACACCCGTCTGCTACTTTGAGTTTGCATAGCATTCATCTCCGTGTGTAGGTTTAATCTCCTGTCCCGTAGGGATGCTACCATATGCATGTGTCTCTGCAGTGCTTCACACAGAGTTTTGAAAGCTGGAAAATTCATCTTCCACTTAACTGTATGCTTTAGCAGCCTAGTGTGACAATGAAAACAAGATATTGTGTTGGGGGGGGGGAGAGATGTGACGCTAGGTTTCAGAGTGTGGCTCAGTCTTAGAGACTTTGCCGGCTGAGCAGTAACCGAGGTTGCTTTTATTTTTCTGTAAAGAGATTGATTGTGGGTGTGTCCCATCAAACAAAAAACCAGCATGTGGTACAAGCAACTTAGCGTTCTAAGAGAGGTTTACTGATTTCTTAAAAAAAAAAAAGTTAATTATACAAGGGGCTAGGAGTTTTGTAGCAATGGAAACAGATGAAATGCAGCCCTCTGTGTCTGGGATACTCAATATCGTTGATCTAACTATTTTTACTATGATCTAAGAAAACCCTGCAGGGATGATCCTAAATGTTCTGGTATATCATTTACGGGAAGGTGTTTTCTTGGTAGACGTATAGTTCACACTAAAGGGTATTTGAGAGTTTTCCTAAGGCAGTGGGATGATACGGAAGGAAACTCACTGCCAGGAAAAATTAACTCTTCTTGAAATCCTACACGTTATAGTGCTGTATTCCCGTGCTTAAACCTGCATTTTCACTTAGTGCGCTGGAGCTAACTGAGCAGACAGCTGAATAGGTGGTTTGTCTTTGGCTCGGGTGCAGCTCGAGCATCCCAGCTGGCCTGCTAGTTGATGCCAAGGGAAACATTTTTTGCCTTGGACTCTGCCAAGTACTATTTGCACCCACAAGCGCCCTGGGACAGTGGTGCACAATTTGCCACTGTAGCGATGACCTCTGAGAGCTTGGGTTAAGTTGGATTCTGTTGAAGTAAGCAATAACTAAACATGATTTTACTGAAGTGTTACTTGTTTGCTAGTTTTTAACCTAAAAATTCTCCTAAAGCCAGTATCAAGAACATGTTTGCTCTAGCAACTCTAACTGCTCTTACAAACGTCTTTTAGAAGGGTTTAAGCAACATATAAAGAATGTCACATAAATATATATATATGTATGTCTGTATGTATATAAACTCTACACAAGATTCTTATTTTGAGTAATGCAGGGAGGAAAATCCACGTGTCCTTTGTGCCTCCCTGTAAGGACACCGTACCCGGGGAGCAGCGGCAAGGGGGCTGCAGGCTGGTGACCTGCCCTGGCATTGAAAAACACAAATGCAACCATCACAGTTCAGTGCACACCAAGTATGGGAGGACTTTCTTTTAAAGTATATAGATGTGTAAATGTTTTTTTTAGATTCAAATCTTGGTGGCAAAATTAAAGAAATTGTGAAACTGGGAGAATTATAGATATAAACCATTTCTCAACATGCCCTCCTTTACTTGGAAACACAAAGGTTATGAATTCACATTTCTGGTCACTTTTTTGCTGTTCCAATTGGGATTCTTTCTCCGAGTGTCATTATAATACCATTTCTTCTGGAAGCTTTGTTGTAGTTTCATGAGCCTGCCTGTGGGTTTCAGAGGTTCAAATTATTGTCAAAGTATGTACCAGCATATGCCAACATAACTTTAAAGGAGTCCATAATACAAGTCACCGCTGTTGCTTGTTGCTTATCACAGCAAAATAAGCTTTCACGTACTCCTTGCCACAAGGATGCCAAGTCATTTTGTGAGGCATTTGCACCAACTGACCAGAGCCAACAGTAGTTTTCTCTCCCAGTAGGTGTATTTGTTGTAGTTGGGGGGGAGGTGAGGGGAAGAAATAATATAAAAGTTTAGGAATTAGTTACTGGTTCCTACCGTATTTGCCGGAGAGTCCCTCGGGTGCCTTTCGATATCTCATTCAGTGCCGTACACACCGTGCATTCATTTTGTGGCTTCTCTGAGCATCCTGAACCCTTTTCCCATCCCTGTTACAAATTTCCTTTCCAATATAGCTTATAAAAACGGGATCACTGTTTTTTTTCTACCATGTACATTTGGTAACTATGATGTCAAGAAACCTACTACCAGGCGTTCTTCTACACCTCTTGTAAGGCTCTACTGTGTCTATGCAGGTATTTTGGAGCTCCTTGTCGATGTGCTCGTGTTTTGAGCTAAATTGCTTTCTCAGAATTATGCTCCTTTTAGCTTGTGGAATTTGTGCTATCCTTTACTGTAAGCGCTCAGTTTACATGCTGCTAAAGTTTTGTCTTCTCTTTGGAGGAGCTCTTCAACATCTCTCATTGTTCCTTGGAACCAAATTAATTTCTTATTAATTTTCTGTTCTGAGACCAGTTCTTCTTTACCTCAGGCAAAGCTAGACAATGTGGTGGAGCTTCTTATTTGATTATCAGTTGAACCCTCCTACTTTTTGCACTTTTTCCCTTCAAAAATGTACTGAAGCTTTTTATTAGCTGTGTTTTTGTAGCTCACATCAAGTGTATGACAGGAAATAATACAGAAAACATCTATAGCAGATCTACATCTATTCTTTTTTCCTACTAATGTAAGTTTAGCTTTTGGACTCACTTTATTATAACTTATTGCATCATTTTTCAGAATATTTATCATGACTAGAGACTTTCTTTCACAGCTTCACCAGAAGTTTATCTTACAGTGGAATCTGTTACTTGTATACATGATATGAAAACTGCTCAGAGACTTGTATGACAGTCATTTAATTAATTTTTAGACCATTAATAATTCATTCTGTTTATGTGCTTGTATAACAGTGTCTGAGTTTCATGAATACCTCCAAAATTTTAAGAGCTGGAAAAATAACAGGTCCATAGGGAAGCATTGTGAATGCTTTTTCCTAGCCTGCTATTTAGATATGTCAAGTCAAATTGGGGACCCAAATTTCATCACCCACATTTGAAAATGGTGTGTGCTAAAGATATTCATGTTTCTACTGAGGCAGTAGAGGAGCAAATCTGCAGGGTTGAGGACATGGGTGCTGAGGACATGATGTTAAAAAAGGTATGCACTTGGCAGAGGATTTACTCTTGTCTGCTTCTGAGTTCCGATATGGAGTTTGCCATACTATTAATTTTCTCCTTTAGGCAATTCTTTTGCTAAGATCCCCAGGGACTAACCAGGTGTTAGTGCTGCTGTAGAGTAGTGTTAGGTGGTAGGGCTGGGGCAGAGGAGAGGAGGGGACGCCCCACCGCCTGGGGCCAGGGCAAAGGGGAGCACCCACAGGCTGCCAGGCTCCCCAGTCCTCTCACTGGAGTGAGTCTGCGAGTCCAGTTGGAGCATTAACAGGTGTCCGTGGATTTGAGGGCTTTGGTGATACTTCAACTTGTTGCAGAGTTTCTAGGTGTGCGTCATCTCCCGTGCAGCAGATTATTCTGGCCGTTCCCAAACCCACCGAAACAGGGATGCGGCTGCCTGGGCTGAGCACAAGACAGCTGCACACCATCCTAAAAGTTTATACCATTTTTTTTTTTTCTTTTTTTTTGTCTTGTTACTATTTTCTAACCTGCGATAACTAAAGAGTTTTACCTTCTCAGTGCTCTCTTGATAATGAATAACCTACGCTGTTCTTGCCGTGTACGATGCTGTTCTCCTCACCTCCCACTGCACACATGGGTATACCTAAGCCCGCCACAAAATTTTTATTTGGGGTTCCCACCAGCCAAAAAGCCTTACACCCCGCTATTGCTAAGGAGCAATGACCTTTGGATAGTGGTCAATTTATCCTGATAGGTTGTACTCATTAAAGTTCGCGTTTTGTTTTTCAGAAGGAAAAAATGAACACATTTGATATTAAAGATACAACTTAAATGACAGGTCAAATGCGTCCTCCTGTCACAAAGTGTAAGTTTGCACATTCAGTGGTTTTTCCATGCCTGTATAGGAATGTCTTCACCTAAGGCAAATTGTTTCCACATACATCTATGTCAGTTTTACATTCACTCAAACAGAGAAGTTTAGGTAATGAATTTTACAATATGTAGGTGAAAGGTAATATCTAAAATATCTGGAGCAAATTACTATTTTTTAAGACACACTGATGTAAATCTGGAGTTATCTTAAGGTCATAAACATCCATCTGATATTAAATATTGTAGTTAATTGTATTTATAAGTAGCTGAAATTTACTCCAACTTTTCCTGCAGTCTTCATAAATATGGTTAAAATTCCACAGATTAGATTTTTAATTCCCCCCCCACCCCACCCCAAAACATGGATTTCCCTTCTTCGTTTTATGAAGAGTTTAGAAACAGATATTTTTCCTTTCAGCTTACCAAGGGATTAATAATATAAAGCTTGGCAAGGAAATTGCCGTCTGCAAACTGGAGTGAATATTACTTGATGTAATCCAGATATAAGAGTTCCTTGTGCAAGCTGTACCTTTTGCAGCATAAAGAACATAGGAACAGTTTAGTGGCCTGTGCAAATAAAGAGGAAGCAGCTTTAATTTGTAGGCATGAAGGAGGTTTGGGGTTTTTTTTCCCTGCTTTAGGCAAATTATATTTAACACAGAGAAAATAGGATTTAAAAATAGTTCAAGTTTGGGGAAAAAAACTCCACTTGAAAGAATACAAAATTTGGGGTTGGGTTATGTTTTTGGTGAGTTTCTCTTTTTTTTTTTTTTTTTTTTTTTTTGCTGATGCCTTCCAAATTTATATTTGCTCTGGACTGAGATGATTCAGATCTCCGTGGCTGCCATGCCTGTTTGAGCGAAAATAAAGTTAGCAGTTTTGGACTATGCCCGCAGTGAAAGCGCAGCAGTAGCAGCCGAAAACGAGAGGTAGACGAGATCTAGAAAGATCCGCCACACATCCCTTGCTTATAAGTACTCTTGAGAGGGGAGCAGGGGGAGAAGCCGTCGCCATGCTTTATATCCAAATGTTGTCAGTCTGAAGTGTGAGGTCAGAGTGCAAGTTCGAGCTCCGCCATCTTCTGTTTCCCTGGAAATGCAGTCCTACCATGGAGGCGTCGCTCCCTTGGGCTGCTCACAAGCCCCAAAGGCTTCCTCAGCTGGGGTATGCAAGAGGGTTGTCTACCATAGGGTTGTTTATCTACCATCATTTTAATCTAAACTTATCTTCCCTAATCTAAAGTCATTTTCCCCATATGCACTAAATAACCTTTCTGAGGCTTTATATATATATATATATGTACACTGATGAATCTGTACTTTCCCGTCTATACAGTTAGTGATGGTGTGCATGGTCATTTGAATTGGATCCAGGGAGCTCAAGCTCTGTTTTATACATCTTTCATTTGTAGAAGCTAATATCTGCAAGGGGGGGAGAAATGGATCGGCTACTCACCTCTGGCTAAAGTCTTGGGTTTATATTTTTCTGGTGCTTAGCAGTCATTAATACAGGTGAAGAAATTCACCTCATCACAGCAAACTGCTTACCTCAGGGTGCTAGAGCAGCGGATACGAACCGCTACACGATGCAGTCGTGATCTCACCTCCAAAAGTTGACATTAAATCACTGCCTCTAAACCAAAGATGTGACTGTGTAAAAATTGTTTGATGCCTTCCCATGAGCACGTTGCTCTAAGGCCTTTGACCAGAAGCTGCCAGACGTGTATTTTACTAATGGAAACCAATTCTCTGAAATGCATTAGCTTGCTTGCCCAGGAAGGACAATCTCCTTCATTCATGTGCATGATATAAATAAATAAAAAAGAGCAGCAGAAGTAGTAAAATCAGCCAGACAAAAAAAAAAAAAAAAAAAGGAGGCATGTTCCAGTTCTATCACTTCATAAAGCACAGATAGCCAAAAATGAAGAAAAGGGGTGCACAAGGTTTTTTACAGGCTTTGGAGAATTTTGCTATAATTTGCCAGCAGATTTTGTAGGTTTTATGTTCACAAACACTCATCTGTTCTCTGAAACACGTATCCAGTTTGGCAACGGGTACATCACATGATACGCACCTTCCGTTGAGGTTTTTGGGTGCTGTCTTTAATAAAAGTTAACAGCAGCCACAGATAATGCTAACTGCTGCACTGCCTAAAATTGTAGACATTATGTATATATACACGTTAGTTTCTTTTTTTTCTACAAATAAGTCAAATAGATGTTTAATGCTGTAATAAAACAGAAACAAAAATAGTCCTTGATTACACTCAGAGAATTAAATGGGAGCATATTTAAAGTACTTTAAGATGAATTTAAGATTATTTAAGATTGAGCCCATAGGTAATAGAACTTTATAGGGATGTCATTCTGTGCTAAATACTAAGATATTTTGAAATTTCTTTAATTCTCATTGATTATTATATGCTACACATTACTGGAACTCACAGTACATCATTTCTTGATACTTCTTCCATTAAATGCTACGCTAAAAACCATACCTCTTAAATTATATGTTCTCTTCTTTCACTAATTTGTTAAAATGTTCATGTGTTTAACGGGATGAAACAGATTTTTCTTTACACATATATATATAAATGGATATAGTAAATATAGTATAAAAACTATTATAGTATATATATTGTGTTATTTATAGTATGTATAGTATACACATACTATATTCCAAAAATTTTGAGTTTCGAGAGGCAATGGGATCTTTTTTGTAGGTGTTTTTAACCATTTATACAGCAAAACTTTACAGTGCAGAAATCTTTTGAAGAGGATATCGGAAGGAGATATTTTCTGTTAAATTCTCCAGTCTTTTTCCGGCACTTATTTGTACTATTAGGCTTTGGGGTTTTTTTTTAAGGAAAAACTGTAGTGTTAATTTTGGGCTAAACTTCCTCCAAATGCTATGTATAGTGGCAAATTCACCGAAGTATTTTAGCACATTCCCGTGCCTACTTCCAATACCATTTCAACCACTGCTTCCCTTAGACCCCTTATATTCCTTATGCAATTAGTATACTCCGGCACCACAGTCGCACACATGCTTGCATCCATTTTGCTCTAACTACCCCTCTCCAAAAGGGAGTGCTCCACACTTCAGGAAACACTGAACTGAATACTAATTTTTATGTCCACAGCATGAAAAAGGAGGAAAAAAAAAAAAAACCCTACGTTCCTAGCAGCATGGGTGCCTAACTTTCCATCTCGGTGTCAGAGGGAGTGCTCTCCTATGTAAAATTAAACATGCGTCTGTCTTTGTAATGTGTTTAAAATGCGATTGTATTGAAAGTTTGGGTTTGTTTTTTTTTGCAGAGGGGTAATACCTGCAAAGTTAGGTAGAAAGACTTTGTTTATCCGAATGCATTCTGCAGCCATTACACCTCGCCGTCCTTTCAAGCAGCTGCCTTTCCTCCTAGAGCATTTTCTTCTGCTGAGTACTGCTATTTTCTTTCTTTGGCACTTATGCTTGGTACTTGATTCGTTCATTGTTGTTATTATTTGCAAAAGTAGCCTTTTCCACCTACATTTTTTTATCATCATCATCGTAATCAAAACAAATCATATGCATTTCCGTAACTTAAAACTACTGTGCTTAATGCTCATTTTTCACTAATTGCTTGTTTAGTTTTTTGTTGGCAGTTTGCATGCTCAGGCCTTTTTTAGTGAGTGGGCTGATAAATGTCCTGCGTGCTTGGGACAGTGGCTGCCTGAAAGTAACTTGGCAGTAGCTGCGTAGATGTGACTCCGTCTTAAAAACCCTACAAGAACTCTTTTTTCACCCTTCAGTTACATTTCTTTAAACAATACAGCAGAAATACAAGGACTCGTGGTTAGATCTGGCATGATGGGTGGTTGTCGCTGCGTTTTTAATGCTGACACTGTTAGAGGCAGGTCAGTGACCATGGCTATAATGTGACCTTGAAAGACCTTCCATGGTGGAGAGAAATGGATGCAGGCTGAAACCCTTCTTGTTGCTTTTGAATCTGTATTTTCGTTTAGTTATTTTTGCTCTAATAAATAGGGAAAATTTTCAGTGGTGGAGAATTTTACAGGTCCAACAGCAATGAAATCAAAAGCAATGTCTTAAACTACTCATGCAAAGCTCAGGATCACATTTTGCCAAGACTGCAAGGCTGTTTGTGTCATTAGAAAAATTACAAATGTGTAACTGAAGGAGGATAATCACATGTATAAATTTGCTTATATATTTGAAAAGTGGTTTGTGTAGATAGTTATAACCATTCCTCAGGCATAAAACTCCACATGCTTTATCCTAGAATCATAGAATGGTAGGAGTTGGAAGGGACCTTAAAAATCATCTACCTCCAACTCCCCTGCCACTGGCAGGGACACTTTCCACTAGACCAGGTTGCTCAAAGCCCCATCCAACCTGGCATTAGATTTACAAGCTGAGGTTTTTGCCATACTGATGCAAAGTTTGTGAATAATAATTAAAAATATACAAAAATCCATTTTATTTACATTTAATAAATTCTCTTCTATTCCATTTTTATGAAATCATATTGCTATATGTGACAAAGTATTTTTAATGGAATGGCAAGTGTAAGATTTTACCACATGTTAACACAAGTAAGATAACTGTCTTCCCACTTGTATCAGGGGTGTTGAGGGTGATCAGAGCTTTAAAGGAATGAGCCTGTGTGGAACTAAAAACTGCCTTTTTGTGCTTCCTTGTGTGGTTTGAAAGAAACCTAGCTGGTCCCAGAGAGGGGAGGTAATATTCATTGGTTCATATATGCCAAAAATGTGATTTTGTCCTCCTGAACTGAAAAACTTGTGTTGGTTAAATCTGTCTTGTATTCCCTCCTACTCAAACATGTCAAGTAGTATGAGCTGAAAGGAAGGTCACTGCAGCCCAGTCAATTCCATTAGTGAGTTAAATGAGCTTTGAATTAGGTCCTGCGGCAATCATAACGTGAATAGCAGCAGATCTTTTGTGTTGGTCACCGTTTGGTAACAGAAATGCGGTTCACTTTGCTGTCAAAACACCAGACTCAAAAGCAGTCTGCAACCTCAATTGCGTAATTTGATAATTTTTCAGATATTTATTTGTTCAAACGCCATACTTAAGTCCGTGTGCCTGGGGGGTTTATATAAAATAGACTATGTCTACATTAGCAAGTAATATAGTGCAATAAATGAGCAGGCTGAAGTGGTCAGTGCAAAGGCTCCCAGACCTACAGTCCATCAGCAATTTGTGTGTCAAGGCCTGGGTGTTGCTCCTTACTAAAATGCGGGTACAACCATGACAGAATTTTTGTTAGATCCCCTTTGGAAACAAATGAAAAGGTTTTTATTTCAGAAGCACTTCTGTCCTTTTTTAAACAAACAAAACAAACTGAGCATCTTGAGGCTAGAATCAAATTTCTTTCAGGGTGGAAATGCCTAATGTGTCGTGGGTGTAACAGGAAACAAATAACAAAAATTATTGATTATAATGGGAGAAACGTCCCCAGAGCACGTATGCATCATTCTGCTCCTGGAAGTCAGTTAGCTGGAACAGAGGTAACAGAAAAAAGCAAACCCAGATGTTTTCTAAAATGATTAAAAACCTCTGCTACTCTCTACTTCTTCATGCATGCTCTCTCTCACAATCATATTTCCCCTAAAAACCTCTAATACTGAAGATTTGACAGGGACTGTATTAGCCTTTCTGATTATCACTTTTTCTTCCTTTGCATCAATCTATTAAAAATTGCCACCAATTTTATCTCCCTCCTTGCTAAATACACCATGCCTCATACTTCTGCAAACTTATTAATATGCAAATTTAAACTCATCATTTCCCTGTCAGCTTAGTACAACTAGTTTCTCACCCTTGAGACCTTCGGTCAGTTTCTCTACTGTGCCATTACAGTAAGCGTGACACAGATGGCTTTAAACTACCTCTCATCTTCCCTGTCTTTAGGACTGTAGTAATTCTCTTTGAATGAAGGTGTTTGCTTGGGACCCAGAAGAGCTGCTGTTTTATGGCAGATCCAAAGGGACAGAGCAGAACCAGGCATCGTCACCTCCTCATACCACGGCTTGTGCAGAGTGGTACAGCAGTCTCTGGACACAGAACATGCTCTAGTCTTATTATTTTTAATTTACAACCCTTAACATCTTTGATGGGAGACCGAGGATCCCCCTTTGTCTTCCTTTGAAGCCTTCACTTTAAAGCCGTTTTTGCCTGAGAGCAGCCCCAGACAAACCAGAGGAATGTGCTCTGTCAAGCCCAGCAGTAGCCCAACGCAGTTGCCACTGCACAGCAATAATGAGACCTCAAGTTCAGAAACTCCAAAGTGAGTGTTTCCAGTTGCAAAATATTGTACTCCTGGCACTTGGCCACCAGCCTGCACTCAGGCTGTTTCCATTTGTGCTGAACGTCAAAAGAATATGAGGGTGTTTATTCCCTTTTTTTTTTTTTCCCTGAGTGAGCAAGTCCTGCCTGTAGGGCTGCATTGAGGTTAAGTACATCTTTACTTTTTATTCCATAATTAGTGGGGAGTGGATCTGGTAGTAAAAGGGGGGAAAGAAGAAAGGGCTGAGCAGTGCAGTGTTCGCACGGATTAGAGATTTACTTTGGCAGCGTAGATGAGCATGACGTGTACTTGCATCACAGGTGTTTTCCCAAAGCATCTCGGCTGCCTAGACAAGATGTAATGGCAGCAACTCATCTGTGTGCTCCCTTCTGCTGGAGTGGGGCCAACATTTTGCTTAACCACAAAATAACTCATTCAGAAAATAAGAAAAAAAGAAGAAAAAAACCCAACTCCCACCATGCTGTACTCACAATTGTTTCCAATTACAAAAGTGATTCTTGGGGCCAGGATTATTCTGATTTAGGCTGTCACAGTTCGTTCTGTCATCACAGAAAACCTAATCCTGAAGCTCAAGTCCAAGGCAGAGGAAGAAGATCCAGGGTCTGCTCTGAGCTTTGAGCAAGTTCCTTTCAATTTTAGCTTTTCCCTGCAGAAAAACAGCTGAGCTCCTGCTTCTCTCTCTGGTTCCTTTTAGATCATATCTGGGAGCACAACCTTCAGGGCCAGGGAACATCTTTGACAGAGCCTGCTGTTGGCCAGTGTTCATATTGTTTGGGTCTGAATGACCACTTCAATAGCAATCATAAATAGAAAGATTAACAAATTATGTGTACAACTGAGGACAGTAGTAGGAACTGATGTTGAGGCTCACCATGTTACTGTAAATGTCTCTAAAATCCTTGAATGCAAATTTGTATGGAAACTCGCATTATGCTGGGAATACTACCTCTGACCTGTAGAAGAAATATAAATGTACTGAGACAGTGCAGTGTGATACGGTTGCCATATTTTAGCTGAAACAAGCACTTTTTGATTTGTTTGTTGCTCTGGAAGCAAAGTCAAATGGTCTCCTCTGCTGTTGAATGGGACCATTAGTAAATGCCTGACACATTAGCGATTGTTTTCTGAATCTATTCCAGGAATGACATCAATCAACAGTACATGCTTATGCATGAGACTTTAATTTGATTAGTGTTGGTGAACTGGTTTAGTGATGATGGCAGTTTATCAATTATTTGCAACTCATAATCTGATGTTGAAACAATTTTGCATGAGTACCAGGGTGGTTATTTTCTGTGAAACTTTCACAGCTCAATATCTTTAATTAATACGTGTTTACTGCCAAGTGGGAGATGGTTTGGGGCATAACCTTTTATGAAACAACAGAGGAAGTCATAACAGCTCTTAATAACCGAGACTGACAGACGTAAAGCTTTTGTAGAAAGTCAGTATAACTATTTTCAATGGTTTGGATTTTTAAAAATTATTATTAGGATGCTGTGGTCCTCAAAGAGGATATTAGGCAACTAAAATTAATTACTATCATAATCTTTACTGTTTAGTATGTGTGTATCTACAATAAACTCATCCAAATCAAATAGAGAACAAAGACATAATTTAGCACATGTTTACTTTAAGCATTCACAGCAATTTATACAGGGGATGATGGAGATAAAAGGTTTGATTTGCCCCAGAGAAGCTCTGAAGTAGTGGCAGGCTGGCTACCCAATGCATGCTCTGCTAGCAGCTACGTGTCCCATCCTGTAAAAGATCTAGGAGACCTTTGTTGGGGTCGTTATGCCAAGCTGCTCTACCCAGGGCTCTCTCACTGCAGCACAGCTGGGATGAATCCAGCCAAGTAACACCAGCAGATCTTGACCACACTCTGTGGTCTATAAAAAGTCATTGGGAGTTGCTTGCTCTGTTTCTAATGAAATTAGAAATCTGTACAATTAAGTAGGACCTGAAATTGCAAATATATGTGAAATTTTACTCTGTGAAGTTGCCCTGCTGGCTCTGGGGGGATGGTTTCATCAGGAAAGATGATATCAGTGTGCATGCTTATGTTATTGGGACCTTTAGCCTTTAATGAATAATGTATGGCAGCCCTGTAGTGATATTAAATTTCATGTCATTACTTGTTCAATGTGTTATGGATAACATATAATTGCATTGTCAAGAGGAAACAGTGCTTTGGTATTAGTTTCAGACTTTTGAATTCTGCCTTGCAACGCTAAAAAAGTGAGGTTTATATGTAAGCAGGAGAATAAAAAACAGACTAAGAACTCATTCACTTACATGTTGCAATAATGTTTTGTATGTTCCTGGGGAACAAGCAGTGAGGTCCGTAACTTCCCCGTGCTGTATCTTACCGAACCTAAAGGACACTGCTAGAAGTGCTGTGTGTGCAAGATGAGTTTGAAGAAGGGTACATTCAAAAGAAAGGGATCTGCAGGGCTGATCAGACAGCACAACTTTGGCTTGAAATTGAAAGATAAAAGAAAAAGAGAGGAAGGGACATAAGCATGGGTTTCACTTTCAAGTGAAAAAGAGCACCAGTAAACTGTAATAAATTCTCCTGCAATATTAGAGAGTGTCAGTCAACAGCATCTAGCATCTAGGAGGACAAGGCAGCTGTGGGAGCTCTTCTCACTAGACATGAAACAACTGAAGAGCTGGCAATGTTAAGGTCTATGTGCAGTCATCAGCTTAGCTGCTGCTGGGGAAATATCCTCTACGCTTTGGCATCTGGCCCCCGAGGTTGCTGGCCAAGTGTAAGAGGATTTACCACTGGAGTGAGGCTGTTCGCCAGATGGATAAGCCCCTCCAAACTGAGCTCAGACTTTCTGACGTCTGCCACTTCTGCCTGTGCTTAGCTAAGAGCTGTGGCTGGGACCTGGTTGGAGGACCCGTTAATGGGAACTGGAATATGGAGAGTGTAGCCGGTACCCAAGGAAAAGTATGCAATGCCCAAGCGTCCACTCGACCTGGCTCCCGGGCAGGATTACAACATGGTCTTGGAGCTGCATACATGCAGCATCTGCAACACGTTCTGTACTCCTGGGCACTTAACCCCAAACTAATCGCTATCCAATCTGCAAGGGTATTGAAGCCACAAAATATTCTCTATAATATTGGAAATGACACATTATTCTCTTGGAGTGTTCATACAACATCATGCGTACACATATATGTGTAGATACATATATATATATATATAATTTGGGGGATCAGTACATGTTTCACAATTATTAGCATCATTTTGCAGAACAAGGGGGAAAGGAAAAATAAAAGAAATCTCCCTCTGTTTTAAAGGAAGTGCTTTGGAATCAGACACATAATCATACCCTTTACTTTGATAGCTCTAGCCTATTTGAAAGAGGCATGCAAAACCAATTGCATAATATTAATTTTCTCTTTCCAGAAGGGAGAGTTGACACTCCTGGGATTTCAGCCTGTGGTAAGGCTATTATAACCCGGAGGCTTAAATCACAAAGCCACTAATATGCTTAGATATGCTATGCAACTTTACCATCCCAATGGATGGCTAGAGGTTTGCAGCTGAGAATTAGCATGATATGGCTGCTTCTGTTATCCCTGTCATTTATGAATGGTTTCTTTTGTAAGTGCTTTCACTTGTTAAAGCAGCAGGTATTGCTCTCCGTATCATAAGCTTGGATCTGGGCTTGGGCAGGTACTTTCATTCTAAGCACTGCTAGAAGCTTGCAATCTGTGCTTCTGTAGCCCTGTTCATTTTGTAATGTACCTCAAGTGGCTCTTCTACATTATTCACAGAATCACAGAATGGTAGGGGTTGGAAGGGGACCTTTGGAATCCAACCCCCCTGCCAACACAGGTTCATCTAGAACAGGTTGGGCAGGAACGCATCCAGGCGGGTTTTGAATATCTCCAGAGAATATTGTACGTAATATTATTGTATGCAATACAATACGTATTGTATGCAGGCTTGTAATAGCAACATGCCCGTGATTCTTGCTTCTGGCGCCCACCTTTCTTGAGAGAAGGAAGGAAGGTTGTTCCATCACCATGAGGAATAAAGTATCCTTAAAGGCTAACGGTAAATTTGGGGTTCTGATGGCATATTTCTTCTCATATTCAAAACAGAGAGAAGTGCTAGAGCCAGTTTTTAAATTGTATTTGTCCTTGGCTGTAATGGAAGGCAAACATTCTTCAACTCAATACAGAAAACTATGCAACCAAGGCGGGTTGTCAAGGCTTTATACATGAAGCACTCAGTCTGCATCAACTACATCAGTAAAAAAGGCATATACTTACATTTCTGTTTTTAGGATAAAAACGTAATGTTTTGGAACCTTATCTTGATGCACCTGCATGCTATTATTTTGATCATTTTATACGGAATTGAGGACCCAGGTCCAAGTAAAATTTGAGCAAAGTATTAAATTGGTCTGTATCCTTACCCAATTAGATACTTAAAGCAGGCACAGACCTCACGCTAGGCATTTGATCTTCTCCAAATACTGCGGAGTTGTGCAACAGAAGGAAACAATCTCTTAAGATTGAAGCCCGATGGAGAGGAAAAAAACAAAAAAAACCAAAAAAATAAAGCTTTTCCATCTGATTTATTTATAACAAACTGTGAAATATCATTGCTCTCACTGCCAGTCATGGTCTTCTTCTAAAACTCTTTTAGGTTAAAGTTATTCGAAGTAAGAATTTTGATTTGGCAGATAATACTAAAATATAATTGCAAAGAGGCAAGGCCTACGGGCGTGTTGGCACTTCATGCCTGCTTCTGCACCTGACTGCCACAACTGACACCACTTAGAAATGTCAAAACAGAGAAGTTTAGCTTCCTAACCGTTCTGCAGTAAAGTTTAATGACTTTAAAATACAAATAGAGCTGTTCTTTGGGGTTTGGGTGGTTGGGTTGTTTTTTTTACGCGAACATAAACCAAAAACTATCTGACATATTACCATAGCTAAAGAGCAACAGCAGAGAGGAAACATTGCGCCAAATTCTGCCTTCTAACTAATGGCAGGAGCACAGTAAATGTGGCAAAGTGGGATCTGTGAAAACAAATTCAGTCTTCCTTGCAGCTGCCATAAAAAGCTCTTGAAGGGTGATGAAATGAATTAAGTATAAAGAGTATCCCTGGCAAATTTAACCAGAGAGACAAAAGGTTGTAACTCCCCAGTGTCACTGCAAAGTTTTCACTCATACAGCTGCCATGGATGTAGATAAGACCTATCATGTCAGCATCAACTGAAGCACCTATTGCTTCACATGATATTTGACCATAAAATGAAACCATCTGCGGGTCAGACCACGCTGGGACTCCATGGGGTGTTAGCAATGCTGTAGGTCTCGCTGCAAGACCAGAGTTTACAGGGACAAACTTCTCCTCAGTCTTTGAAGCAAACAGAGCTGCTGTCACAAAGGAGTGGAGAGAACATAAAAAGTGAGAAATCAGACAAATTTAGGCCTTGGTTCCTATGCGTTATACGCAGTTTTGTATCACAGGCAATTGGAAGAGCACATATGCTGCCAGTGTAGCATAGCCCGAGAGGACGGGTGGTCTCTTGAGCACCACTGCCCTCCCCTCTGCAGAAACTTAGGGTTACTTCTCAACACATCCTTCCCATGGGCATCCTTTGGTATCCCAGTGCAGATGAGCCTTACTCCTCAGTATACACAGTCAATTTTTTATGCCATGTGTGTTTTAGATGAATAGTTCTAAATCTATCATCCATGATTGTTACAGAAGACAGCAACATTTAAAAAATATTAACCTGCATTTTCTGTAGGAGAGTTTTTGCTTGTTTTACTTAGGTGGCCATATCTTACAAGTTAGTAGAATAAACAGAAACTTTCTTATTCCTGGAAACAGTCTTGAAGTTTGAAGTCAGGCCAAGAAATGAAGGAACTCTAGTTTCTGTGACAGTCAAAGATGTCTGTAAGTCTGTGTTTATATGGAATCATAGAATCATTTTGGTTGGAAGAGACCTTTAAGATCATCAAGACCAACTGTAATCTGTTAACTCTAGTTAACTCTATTTATATATGTAATTTCTATCTTTTCTACCAAAAAGCTAGTAACTCCAGAATGGTCCTAGATAAGTCCCCAGAGAGGACTTGAAAATAAGAGAGGAGCCTTGGAAAAGAGAAATTTTCTAATAGTGTAGCCCTTGTGTTTAGCTGGATCTCCAGCGAGAGGGGAGAAATCTCCCTCTGTTACTGCGTATGGACAGTGGGACAAGCTGTGCACTAGAGGGGCTGCAGGGAAACTGCCTTCACCTTTGTAAAAGGAATACATTATCGTTGAAATTAAGGAAAATTGTTTCTAACTGCTTTCCCAGTCCCAGAGGAGGAAGGTTTTATGGCTAAGGGATAAGCTTTCACCCTAAGGGGGAAATTGCCACAGATCTCTCTAGAGTGGGAGAAGATGTTGGAGGGTGGGTGGCTTTGGCAGAGAAAGATCCGTGTGTTCCTGCATGCCACACATCAGTAGCGTGGGGTTTATGATTTGAAACAATCTGTAGTATAAGCTTTTGTCTTGAGATTTTGAAAAGCATTCACACCGATGTAATCACAGTGAGCTAATCTGAGTAACATTATCTTGGGCTGTGACTGAATCTGACCCCAGTGTGTTTTGCTTCCAAGTAGGAAAGGCGTAGGAATGATTAAGTAACCAAGAGTTCTTGTGAATTATGTTTAAAATTAAAGATACTGCTTCGACATAACGACTTACGTGCCTCATTTTGCAGACATATGGCTCATTCTCTGTGGGTTACATCGTGAAAAATGTGGCTTGTAACTGTGCTGTGAAGCAAGATGTTTGTGATTATAAACACGAATTACTTAATTACATCAGGTTTTGTTTTAAAAAATAAAGTAAATTGGAGCTATCAAAATATCTTCTGGTTAGCAATGGTAACAATATTCTGTTTTCCATTAGATATATATAAATGTGTATGTGTACTTGTGTATATGTATGTGCATATATGTATGTAGCATTCTCAGACAGCAGGATGCAGCTGGCTGTTTCTGAATCCCAAGAGCTGGATGTATATCCTGCAGGCAAGCAAATTTGAGGAGGAGATGATTGGTGCATAGACCTTTTAAGGCTGAAAAACTGCACCAGCAGTACAATCAGTTAGTGAAAAAAATATTCATGAGAAACAAGTTATCTAAACCACAGCAACAACTCTTAGTGACAGGTATGGTTTCATGGATTTTCCACATGTCACTCTGAAACCCAAACAAGCCCAGAAGGCTGCTAACAAAACTGATCCCATTTCCCTGGAAAAGTCTGTTCCGGGAGCGCTCGGCACTGCCAACATTGGTATCAGGAGGATCAAGATGTAGGAAATATTTATTAGTAAGCATAACCGAACCTTGCGTGCTGCAGGAGGGCTGCTTTGGGGACTGGAAGGGTGGTATGACACAGTCCTTTCTCAGGTTAGCAAAAACGGGTTAGTGGGACCCAGACCTCCTGAGTCTGCGAAAAGACACTAGAAATCTGACAGGAAAGAGACCTGCTGTATCTCATCATCTTGAGTTGCTAGAGAAACCCCAGAGGAACTTTCGCAATTTGGCAGAAAAGGTAGATAAGATGCAGCCAGGCACGTTAGGAGCAGAATGCAGTGCTTGGCCCTGGAGATGGGGGAAGGAATCAGAAAGCAGATATATCATTTCTTCAGATACACTTCACCTCTCTCTCTTTACGTAATGCCTCACTGAGTATTCACTGCGCTGGAAACTGTCAGTATCTTGAGGGTTAGTCGCCTTTCTCCTTTTCTTGCTAGTGAAACATGCAGTCACAAGTAAAAGGTTGGTCGTTCAGATTACTCTAATAACCAGAAGTATTACAACTTCAGTGTGAACCATGGTTTTCCAAAAGACTCCTGCTGCTACATGAGCTACAGGAGGATCCTAAATAAATATAGGCACCGACAGGACTTATAGCCTGTTTTGAAGATTTGCAACCCAGCCAATTAAATGCAGTATGTCCATCTGAATGAACTGCTAAGAAACTTGTTAAGACCAAGTCCTAGGACTAAAGTCATTTGATGTTTTTTTCAGTCATATTTTTGATAAAATGTTTTTTGTATTTTAGTCGTGAGGTATTGTCCCCGTGCTTTTTAAGTGAGCCCCGGACACTGGAATAACTAAGGTGAAATCAAAGCACAGAAAGTTGCAGACTAAAGCAAATCCAGGGTAGCAGTTCTGGTCCCTTCCACAAAGCAGATCAGTTAATACTGAATAAAACACTGTCATAACTTCATATTCTTTTTCTCCAAGGGAGGGCAAAATCTACAAGATAAATTACTTTAAGTATTAGATTTGCATTATCATCAATATTGTATTTTAAAATAGTTTTTGTAAGTATCTTTTAAGCCTGGTTATTTTTGGCAAGTACATTTAAGACTGTCTACACGGAAATACCTGAACTAAAGATTCATCTTATGTTCCATATATTTTGGTGTAATTTTGTTATCTTAATAGCCGGGAATCTCTTTGCAAGAAATCTAAAGGAAGTGAAGAACTACCAAGAAATGAAACAGATTTGTTCCTCTGACACCACGAAATAGCTTGATGATTAAATTTCTTTTAACTGCAAATTTAAAAAATAAACAAAAACATTTCCTTTACAGAAATGAGAGCAATGAAAAGAAATATCATACTATTTTATTATACTTTCAATGAACAAAACATTGTATAGCAAATTTGTGCTTGGTTCCTGTTATTTTGTAGTAATAAGGGAATCAGTGTTAAAATCATAGCTTGACTGATCAAACGAGCAACTGGAAAAGTTCTTTGGCAGAGATCAGTCTACACAGGAACTTGGCCTCTGTACAGTGAAAATACACTACAGATGTCTAAATTACACAGGTTGGGACAGTGCTGGTCAAAACCTTCTATACTGGAGTCATGGGGGAAAGAAAGTCTAGACATCTTAGATTAACTTACTTCATCTGAAATCATGCAATCTAGAAATTGCCTAAAACCACATCTGCCCAAGTACACATACAGAATTTTGTAACCAGTTACGTTAACCAGATGTTCCAACAGGGAACAATCAAACGATTTTAGCCAATTGTCTCTACTGGTAAAGCTTACAAATAATTTTAGTTACAGTTATAGCTTTTTAAGCAACCAATGAATTAAGCCAAGCAGGCAGACAAAAACAGTCTACCTTTTATTACAGAAAGTAGCTTGCAATAAAGTGTTGTTACAGTCCTACATTTTCATAGCTGCAAACAAGCTTAATCAAACAATAATCCGAATTCCTAATTATTGGCATGCAAGGCCAAATCAAAATAATTTGATTTATTTAATAATTTTAGCCAAGGACACAGGGGAGACATTTTCTTCTGGGGAGACAAAGCCAGGGTGGGAAAGGAGTAATGTAGTAATGAGTAATGTTCACTCACTCTTGGGAAAGATAGGGAACTGTGTATGGAGCTGCAGTCACGTGTGGAAGGCAGAAAAATTGGAGAGCTGATGGTGAGATGGGGTTTATATATTAAATATTACCTGTATGTTTCTAAGACCTTTGGAGTTAAATTTTCTTAGCTGTGCCCCTTTTGGTGGTTGAGGAGAGTCTGCGAGGTTATGCCATGTCCATGCCCGTTGCGGACAGTCAGATCATGACTGCCCTGTTGAACGTACATGCTCAGCCCCAAGTGGAGATTTCAAGGGGTCTAAAGACATTGCCAAGGAAAAAAGCTCTTCAAGCAACACACAGAGTATAGGGAGAACAGAGCGAGAACTCCCAAATCTGCCCAGAACTCCCACAGGTCTGTCCGTGCTCTGTGGCTGCCCAGGAAAAGACTTACCTGGAGAGCCAGAAACTGGCTTACTTTTGGATATCCTCAGAGAACCACATATGGACAGCAAGACTGAACTGGCTTGGTCAGCAGCCAGCGTGAAAGTACGGTCAATGGGAGCAATGCCAGCATTAGCTGTATTACAAGGCAGCTATTTAGGAAGATTACAACAACTTTTCCAGGTACCATCTGTTTCCTTCCCTCTGGGTCAAGCCATCTCCCCCTGCCCTCAGCACACACATTGCTGCTCCAGCATGCTCAGCACAGCAGGCACATTGAAGAATCCATGTGTTACACTTCATAGTCTCAGCTCTTGCTACCAACTGTGGTGTTACCCGCTGCTGTATTCCCTCATCTTGAAGCTTCCCTGGTTGCCTCCAGGCAGCACAGTTTGGCTGTGCATCAGGTGGCCCTCCCAGGTGAGCCCCCACGAGCTGCCCCTACCATCCCTTCTGCTCAGGGACCTGGCAAGGGACGCACTGTCACCTCCTCAGCTACAACATCTATTAAACCTGGGGTCCGAGATTAATAATAATAGTAATAAGTAGCTACCTTAGTAGTTTACTAATAAATAGTTACCTTCTGCTTGCCAGGCCAACATTATCTTTGTTTTACTCAATGCCCATCTGCTCCAGCTGAAGCATGTGGCTCTGGTTGAGGGGGGCTGGGGACAGGTATTTACCCACTTCAGCAGTGCTCTCAAGATTTCTCAAGTCTTATGAGGAGAGACTGAGGGAACTGGGGTTGTTCAGCCCAGAGAAAAGGAGGCTGCAGGGGAAACCTTATCGCTCTCTACAACTACCTGAAAGGAGGTTGTAAC
This sequence comes from Arenaria interpres, assembly GCA_013399435.1. Classification (NCBI taxonomy): domain Eukaryota; kingdom Metazoa; phylum Chordata; class Aves; order Charadriiformes; family Scolopacidae; genus Arenaria; species Arenaria interpres. The sequence goes on from VXAK01006047.1 coordinate 87,460, forward strand.
GAGGGGGGGGTCGGTCTCTTCTCCAAAGTAACAGGCAATAGGACAAGAGGAAATGGGCTCAAGTTGCACCAGTGGAGGTTTAGGATGGATATTGGAAAAATTTCTTCACCAAAAGGGTTGTCAGTCATTGGAACAGTTTGCCCAGGGAACTGGATGAGTCACCATCTCTGGAGAAACTTATAAGACATGTAGACATGGTGCTGAGGGACATGGTTTAGTGGTGGACTTGGCAGAGCTAAGTTAACGGTTGGTCTTGATGATCTTTAAGGTCTCTTCCAACCTAAACGATTCTATGATTCTAAGGTTGATCTACAGTTCAGACCAGAAGAAAGTATTGATACTAGTTCTTCCAAATGTTTTAGTCGCTAAATGATTTTGTGCTCTAGGTATTCTGTGCTATAATACCTTTGTAATCACACTCCCTATGCCTATCAACGAAGTTCCCCTGGTGTTGACAGCTGTCACAGCACACACCAAATCTGAGGCACTGGACATGGCTTGGATCAAATTGATGCAAACTATGCCCAGCTCTGGACTCCATTCCTGTTGCACTGTAAACACAGAATCTCCCCCAGGTACACATGCAACCTTCAAAAAACAACATACTACCTGAAAAATAATTTCTTTCACCTTAAAGTATGGTGGGGAAGATATTTGCCAGGCTCTTTTTGACCAGTTTCCAGCTAATCTGGCCTCCATGAATACAAATATGAAGCTGTTTACATGTCTAGACTGAAGCTACATTTTTAATTCAGAGGTTTTACTAGCAGTTATGATGGGTGTACCAAGTGTTGACCAAACATGTGGAAGAGAACTACAGTCATGCTTGTCTTGCATGGCAAATGAACAAAGAAGGCAGCAGAGAAACAGATTCCTCCAGTATTTTTCTATATTTAAAAAAACCAAAACAAAACAAAACAAAAAGCAGGCCATTACTGCTATCAGTTAAATCAGACATCATACATTTGTGGTATAGATACTTCAGTTGTGATAATGTATGCTGAGGCTCCGTACAGTTTCCTGCAAAGTCAGCCTAAGAAAAAGTACATTTAAGGGTACAGGGACTGGTTTAATAATACTTCAAATGTTGTGAAGCTTTAGTGTTTGGGCTGTTAATGCGTCCTTAAATAAAATGTGGGTTAAACAGGAAATGAAGCATTGGTAAGAGAGTTTTTCACAGAAGACGCTGAGGGTTTACAGTTTGATTTTAATTGTTGAGGCATAAGAACCTAGCTTACAGAATTTATTGAAGTGTACAGTGTGAGAAAACTTAGATGTGACTTTTCAAGTGCATGTATTTTCAAGATGAAGTCCAGGTTTCAAAGTCAAGCAGTTGGAAAATAAGAAACGCAGAAGTGACAGACGTCATTTTCCAGCTGGTTTTCTGGCTAACTGTAACTCGCCTCCCCTTCCAGGCTCCTCCTGTCCCCGCTGCAGATGCCAGTCTGTGTGATACTATTTGCGCCCAGCATTATGAGGGTATTCAGAAGTATTAACCCTTACCATTCATCCTCTCTACAGCTCTGGCTTCTCCACATGCCCTGGTGGCCAGTGCTCCTCTGATGAGCGCCCACCATGAGCCATCTGGAGTTGTTATGCTGTGCTGATCAGTTCCTGGGCTTTTCCTCCACTCACCAAAATGAGCTGGGTGGGTTCAGCAAGAATCTGGGCCACATTATTCATCAGCCCTCTGGCTCGTGGAAACCAGCTCCATATTATGAGGGATAACCATGGCATAGAATTCTTTTCACGAGTTGCTCAACCTTTGTTCCTGAATTGTTCCAATCCTTGGCCCGTGCTGTTTAACTGGGAGGGTGTTCAAGAACTTTTCTCCTTTGATGGCTCATTTCCATCCAGTTTATGTCTATTTGCTATATGTATGTGTGTATATATAGTCGTTTAGCTTAAATGGTTCTCATATGTTCCTAATGTTTAGCTCAGTATATTTATGGAAAGACCTATATTGCTTCTCAGGCTTCATTTTCATAGGCTTAACGCTGCTAGTGTCTTCCAGTCTCTGTCATAAGACAGATTTTTCTGGTTTTATGCTTTCTTTTTTTTTTTAATTTGGAATAATCTTGCTTTAACAGGAAATTTCTGTTAACTCACTCAAAATGCAATCCAACTAGTACTTCAACAATCACAGTAATACTTATTTATTTCTGCCCAAAATATCTTGGTTGAAATACACAAGGCTCCACTCAGATTATTCCACAGCTGCATTAGAGTAGTTTACTTATCCTGTGATCAACTAATATCCAAAGCTTTTTCTCCTCTTCTGCCATTTAATTTGCTGAGTTCCAAGCTCAAGGCAGAAATTCTTGCTCTCAGTTCCAGAGTACGTGTTTTTGCCAAATTTCATTCTGTTTCTATTTCTATGTAAGTTATAAATTCTTCTTTATCCTCCTTGTATTGATAATGCCTCCCAGTTTTTGGGCACCATCATATTTTGTGAATATTCTCCAGGTCTTTGTTCCAAAATCACTAATGAAAATATTAAATGAAGTTAGTTCCAAGAACTAACTGGAAGAACTCAATAAGTTACCTTGCTCAAGTTGGATATTCTTATTTTATTACAATACAAGCACTCATGGACCTGCTACTTCCCCTAAGCATTGCTTAAGCATTTCTGGAAAGAGAGACTTATCTTGAGTTATATAAAGTTTGTTGATGGCTTTAGGGGTAAGATTTTAGCCCTAAAATCATAAATAAGCATTTGCTTAAGATAATAAATTATAAAATCCTACCAATACAATGTGGGGGGGGTTTCAGACAGCTGAGACAGGGTGACTATGCTGGAGACATAAACAAACCAAGAAGAACATCAGTCATCAACAAAAATGTTATTTGTAGTTGAAAACTGTCATACTAGTAAGTTTGTTTAGATCCAATACTTAATCTTTTCATTGTGAACCCCAATTTTTTTCCAGTTTTCTAACTCTTCTTTCGGCACGCAAGAGGTTTTTCAGGGATCATGAAGAATTGCAATCTTTTGATAATTTCATTTGGGTTTGAATTTCAGTTTTCAGGTCAATTGAAACTTCTAAGTTAGCTTCAAATTTAAGGAGAACGAGTTCATGAGTGTTTCAACTGCTTGTTTGCCAATGAAAGTGAGGGAGTTCTTCTTGTCCTTTTTACTGTGAACTGAAATGCAAAGTAAAAGGAAAGAGTTTTGACATGTCTTTCTTCATACATTTAATAAGTTAGTGGTTATGCTACCTCCTGCTGAAATGAAGGAGTCAGAGCAATGAACTTTGCAAAAACTGATTTGCATCATCTTAGGAAAGAGAGGGAGGGGGGCTGCCTTTTTTATGGATGAAGCACACCTTGTATAGGTAATAAGTAATGAAAAATGAAGAAGCACTTTAGTTTTTATCAGAAAATCATTAATGTATGTTAGAGTATTAAAGACATACGTCACTCTAGCTAAATGGGTCAATACTACATAAAGACCTAACTCAAATCTGAAATGCTATGTCTAACTTTAAAGAATGCCGTAGTATGTGAGCTACATATTCCATCTATTTCCAAAGGATGAGCTGTCCCTATTAAACCTTTTTGTTCCAATTCAGTATTTAAATTGTGGTTATGATTTTGTTTTCTGGCAAGTGAGCATTAGATAAAAATACACATGAACTGTGTAATGTGAGTCCAAAGGTTGACCCAACATACAAGCTGTTTTCTGATTTCTGTACGTTGCTTTCATGACAACTGGCAACCACTACTGTAACACGTTTGGGAACGTGGAATAGTCATTACTGGCAACAGAAGATGCATTTGTAAACCACAAGACCTTCATATTATAGTTTCTCTAACTCACTTTTTAATGTTCTAGATGGCTGTTGGAGCAGCTGTAATCAAAGAATGAAATACAGTGTAGCAGTCTCATGATAGCTGAGTAAATTGGTCTGGCTGCTGTATTCATCATTTTAAGGTGACACTGAGTTTAATTTTCACTGGTTTGTAAGATAATGGATTTTTTTATAAACAAATTTTTTTTAGTTGCAATATATGAAGAAAACTAACAAACAAAATGGCCCAGTAAGAAATTGGAACCATCAGAATTTCATAAGCAGAATTTTCCAGGTATTTTATCACAAAAGCCCTAAATGAGGTCTAGTTCTCCTCAGGTTAGAAATATTGGAAATGGGAAACCAATGCAACTGAGATGCACATGGATTTAGTTCAGCTCTAATCCTAATATTCTTAATTGATGATATCATTGTCTCTAATCTAAAGGGGTTTGCTTTTATGTGTGGGTGTAATCTGATATTTAAGTTTATATACATATTGGATTCTTAGCATTAAATTTGCCCTATGAAGAAGACCAGTGTAAGCGTTAGGCAAGACTTAAGTGCCATTTTGGCCTTTGTAAAAGGAAGGTAATTGGTACCCAGTCCTCAGGGACCAGGGAGAGGTCAGGGCAACAGGAGCAGGGCAAGCACGCGGATGTGCTTTAATCAGCAACTCTGGGAACTGACCAAAAACCAGGTTGCCTTTGGAGGGTGGTCTTTTAGTAGACCTAGGTGGGTTTATTACTATGAATGTTGATTTAATAAAACCTGATCTCCCATAATTGTTCGTAAGTTATTTTGGGGTGTCCGTCTTCGATAGCTGTATCCTGCAGAAGGTTTGCAGTCAGGTTATGGAAAGGATGAGAGGCTTCGGCCCCTCCAGCAGCCAAGGCCCGGCCACAGGGATCAAAATTCCCTTCTGGAGCTCCCTGAGAAGGCAGGTTTCAAGTCTGCAGGAAATTATGTTTTCCTCAACATTTAGCTTGAGTTAAATCAAAACAAATCCAAGTCTTTTTTTAGCAGAGCAGCTCTTCCAGCTGCTCACTGGAGTAGTCATTCTTATACAACTTTGTTGCAAATGAGTAATGTTTGTAATGTCTGCATCTCATCTGGGAATTAATTGCCATAGCAATGGGGAACCGCTCTTCTGGGGAGCCACGAACCCCTCTCTTGGTTTCAGCAAAATCATTCCGAAACTGAGACACTCCAACTAAGCATTTCAGGCCCAGTATTTTATTAGATATTTTTGTCTGATTCGGTTCCTGTATTCACATTTGTGTTTGAATTCCTATCTGAATTACCCTATTGCTAGTGTAGCATGATGTTGTTTTAACTACTATTCTTTATTTTAATTCCAGTTACATCCAGAAGAATCAACTATGTCCGCGAGTTAAGACAGCACTAGAGGTGGTCTATGTCCCAGAAACTGAACTCCATAAGGTGAGACCCCTGTAGTATCAGAGCAAGATGTATTTCATCTCATATGGTCTCCTCATACCTTGATGCTTATAATCTAAATTTTTACGTTAGGGCATGAGTTCCAAAAGCATGAGATAAACTGTGTTCCTACAAAGACTTGTCCTACAAGGTGCTAAGGAGCCCTTGAAATATAAGTAGTACACAAAATTAAGTGGATTGTATGTGATTATAGAGCAAATCAGTTGTCCTGGGTTGAGTGACACAGGACTAACTTCTCTTCTAATGCTTGGGAAAACCCCAGTTTTGGAAGACTCCAGTGTCTGAATTCATGAAAATATTTACTTTGTAGCTAGCTAGGCTCTGTAAGATTCAAGGTTTCGGTGTTTTCCAGCCCTGTCAGGTGCAGGGATGAGGAGGAGGGAGGCCTGGGCGTTTGACCCAGGCTGGCCAACAGGATTATTTCATACCATGAATGTCACATTCGATATAAATTGGAAGGATTGCTGTGTAGTTCTCTCTCTCCCTTGACGGCGGCCTCCCAGAGAACTCCTTGCCCCAACACTGGGCCCCTGAGGCCTTCTTTTCCTCCCGGAGCCATTGCACTCACAACGTCCGACATTTGCTGTCCACTGCCAGGAGCACACAGCTTCCCCCTGATGGAATTAGCTGAGTGTAATTCTTGTGTATTTTATATCAGTATCAGGATCAATACTGGTTCTTTATTATTATTGTTGTTAATTATTTAGTGTTATCCCATTATACCTACATATATTTCAACCCTTGTGTTTCCTTGTTTGCCCCGGTTCCTCTTCCCGGCTGGGGAGGGGTCACCTGGTGATAGAATACTTGTGTAAAAAAATTTATTGTTGTGGGTTTTCTCAAGCTATAACATGAATCAATGGAAATTATATGTCAAGTTAGGGAAAAGTGAGGGATTCCTAACTTGTGCTGCCTCCACCGCTTGCCCTGAGCAGGCCAAACAGGGCCTCAAACTTTTCCACCTTCAAAACCTGGTTAAGTCGAGTGAGGGAGACAGCAACTCAGTAAATTATGAATTAGTAGAAGAATCAAGTAATATAAACAACTGACTGTCCTATGCAGTGTATTTTGGTAGTCTAAGAATAGTCTTTCAGCACCGAAACCAGTATGAATTGGTGTCAGTGCACACACACGGAGCTATGGGAATGCAAGATTTTAGTCCTTAAAATGAAGAAAACAGCCATCTCTTTACAAGTTGGGGGGGAACAGATGCACATGGTTGTAGTCTGAGGAAATATTTCACTGTAATCTAAACTAGGACTAATTCAAAAGCAACAATAACAAAAAAGCTCAAGAAAAACTACATCTGTTACATTAGCACCTTTTTTTTTTCTCTTTTTCTTTTTTTTAATGCAGTCTGGCAGCTGTGTGCGAGCCTGTTCCTGTGGCACGTGACACAGTGATAGAAATCTGTGACTGCTCAGGGTCGTAACAGAGATGCTGTCCCCCAGGGCCATCTTCGCCCCCTGGGCACTGCAGAGCTGCTGCCCCCTCATCCCAGTGCTGCTGACATGGGCTCCCAGTAGCAGCACCAGGCACAACCTCGTGCCACATCGTTCAGCGGCCAGCATCCCCTCTCACCTGGGTTCTTGGCCAAGGCAGTCAGTCTAAAGACACTGGAGGTGATTAAGCACGTTCTTGTTCCAGAGGAGGAGGAGGCTCAGTAGTACAGCCTATATGCCTGTGATGCTCAGTGAAGCCAGCAGGGAAGTCAGTATCAGTAGAAGACGTAATGCCATGATTTTCCAGTTCTTTTTAAGTTGCCTTCTGGTAACTTGTAGGATCATTAAGTGTCTTCCTGAGCAAGTAGGTATTTAGGCAGATCTATGCTCAAGCTAAGCGCATGCTTAAAAGCCAGGCTGCATACTTTGCTTAGCATTGAGATATCTGTATGTCATCACACCACCTCTGTTTTATTTCTCCTCTGCTATCAGTTCAATGTGGCAGTGAATGCAGAGATGAGAATGCCACTGCAACTTCAGTTATTAATAGTATATAGCAATTAGTATAATAATTTGATAAAATCCCGTCAGCTGTTATTGGGCCTTTTGGTGATGTGGGAGCCATTCTGGATCAGATCTGTCTAAGGCTGGTGTGACACCAGTGGTGCTTTCAACCTGAAGGGCTGCCACAAAATCACTCATCTAGATAAAAAGCCATTGCCTTCTTCCAGATATTGTTTTCTTTCATTTCATCTTCATGGCTAATCAAAAAGCTTAGCCATGGCATGTTAGAAATACAATGAAAGCAATTTAGTTTAGACCCTGTGATTAAACTTAATTCGCTTCAGAAGAAGCTGCTTACACTGGTTAATTGCTCCAATCTGAAAAGGGAATCAATACCTTGTGGCTGAGGCAAACAAGAAAAAATCTCATGCTCTGTCTGAGGAAGATCAGCAAAAAGGTTATGAAGTCCACCACACCTCAGATGTGATTGCACAAGCATGTATTACTCTTATGTGGTAATTTTTAATATACTTTTGAAGAAAATTCAGTAATTAAAAGGTATTTTATTCTTATTTTGCAAAAGAAATTGATACATGTTTGTGCAGTGGGAAAAAAAAAAAAACCAAAACCACCAGAAGAAATAATACCAAGTTTGTGCTTAACTTAGAGCACTTTCTTGGAGTTAAATTCTCAGGTAACCAACTTGCTGAAGGATGGGCCAGATCCGTAAAGAAAGAGATCATTTACAGGCTCCTGAAATTCTATTCCATTAGCAACAGATGGTAAACACAAATATAAAAAAAAAAAGATATTTCTGCCAGTACATTCGATACTGCCTCTTTAACGTTTTACAGAACTGCTTCACATGTCAGACTTTCCAGAGGAAAGAGCTAAGCTAGATCAGCAAGTTTGCTAGACAGGCATTCTGTAACTATATATGGATTTAAAAAGAAACTTAAGCTATGGGAGGCTTGAGTAGTAACATTTTGCAGCTATGAATTAGCAAGGACTAATTGAGCTTCTTTCTATGAATTAGTGTGACCAGAGATTTGAAGCAGAATTGGTTTGTCTGAGAGGAAATTGAATTTGAGCCAGGCGCCTTGGCTGCCCCGCAGCCGGGTGTGTGGGACCTGCCCCTTCCCTGCTCCCCGTGTTTCAGCATTCCCAGCCCCACCGAAAAGAGACCTGCTTAGGAACAGCAGTTGTTTTGCTGATCAGCTCTACGGAGCACTGAAAATACATTTTAAAACTAACAGCTCTGAAAGAGATCAGTTGCTTTCTGGAAAAGCTGCGGACTGTTTAGACATATAATTAATGTAGTCTTGCACTTATGGAAACTTGGCCTTTCTGCTTGGGATGGTTTTGGCTAAGGGTGTGTTCTTGCTGTTGTTTTTTTTTTTTTTAAGGAAGGAATGGCTTGTTATTTATTGCTGAGCAAAACGGCAAGCGCTATTAATATTGTAGTGCTGACAGAGAAGGCGTTTTCCCAGTTTGCTGTTCTTTTTTCTCTTTCCCTTGAAATGCTTGTTCTCTTTCCATAAACAGATGCAAACAGACCAAACATTTCCTGCAAAATAAGGGCAGGGAGTACAAAGTAGCAATAGCAGGGTTATCTTCCTGACGAAAAGACATATTTTATTGTATGTCTGCACACATCAAAGTGTAAAAATTGAACCAAAATGACAAGTTTCTGTGTAAAGGTGTTTGCCGGCAGCCAGTTTTATGCTGTGCTGCATAAAGATGACAGGTATTCAGGCGTGAACTGATGAAGCAGAAAGTTTTTTGACTCCCGTCTCCCCATGTAATGCCGTTTTTTTGCTCGGAGACTCCCAGCTACAAAGCCCTTTTGTGAGTATCAGTTGCAGCCCTGCCCAGAGAGCGAGAGCTCTGCAGGAGATGGGGATGCTCTTCGGGGGCCTGAACAAGATCACTGAGCGTGCACGCACAAAAATTGCTATAATATGTCAAACTTAAGAAAAAAATAAGAGTTTGGGGATATATATCTTTAAAGAGGCTTCTGGCCAAATGTCTGATATTGGGCAGACTCCCCCTATGCCCAGCATGCTGAACAATGCATACCAAATTTCAGGGCAAACTGAGTTCAAGCCCCTGAAACAGCTGACCTTTAAAGTGAAAATGCTTTGCAATCCCTGACTAGTCGAAGCTGCCACGACTGAGTCAGAGAGACATGCTGGGAAAACTGAATATAAGGGTTTCTCATTGCTATGAGAAGAATGATATGATCTCAACCTGATATTTTTCATCCATTTTTGGTTTTTTTGTGCTAGATGTTTACTGAAGCTCTGTCCTTCCTAACTGATGCTTTAAATGCAGGATTATGTTACCTAGAGGTGTGTTGGGTTTTTTTCCCCTTATATGAAGAATATAATAAACAGTCTAGTCTTTATTCCTTCAGTTTATCCCTATCCCAGGAGTACTGCAGCTGTGAAACTGCCAGCAGCTACCTAGGGTTGGACAAATATAGGTATGACCATAACTGCAAGAAGGAAGGGGGACTAGACTGTTACAGGAAAATGCTACCGTAAGCTTGAGAGCCTATAGTGAATTATATTATGCAACCAGAGCTCTACAGCTTTATTTCCTAGTCATGTGAGGTTGAAGCCACAGTACACTAATTTAAAACATTGGTCAGAGGCAAGAAATGGAAGAGGGAATCAATTGAGGAAATAGAATATTTTAGACTACACTGTTAAGCAAGATAAAGTAAGTAGTAGTTTCCTAAAAGAAAAAGAAAACATCTAGGACAAAAAAAAAAAAAAA